>VWZY01007491.1:419521-438036 GCA_013399075.1 Chloroceryle aenea | reverse complement strand
CATTAAAGCTGTTCTAGTTTCCTTTTCTAATTTCTAAGTCTCTCTCCCTTATCTCCTTTCTCTTCCACTTCAGGGAGTGAGAGGGGTTAACAGAGAGCATCTGTCATTCATCTAGTGGTCCTGACCCTAAACCTTGACATGCTGTTAGTGGGAAAAGGACCTATGGAAATAGAGCACTTTGCCCCATTTCAGAAGGGATTACCCTATAGTTTTATCATGTCAGTGTGACACTGCACATCAGCAAGTCTTCTCTGAGACTGTGCTTTGGAGCAGATTTCTAGCAGCCTGGAGAAGGACATCCTGGTTTGGTGCTGAAGCATCCTATCATGGCTTCCCACGGTTTGTGTGCTGAGGGCCAGGTACAGCCCTTATTAACAGCAGTGTGGGGGCTTTCCTCTCAGGAATGCTGTCTGGGATTCACCAAAGGCAAAGCTGGACCTCAAGCGTGACTTTCTTTCGTCACTTTAAAATACTCAGTTGCAATCCAGCATGAGGAAGGAAAATAACATCAATTAAATGCATGGGTGAGATTCTGGTTTGCCTACAAGAAACTTTCTTGTCCTGTTTTCATCGCTTCTTTACTGTGAGTCAGCCTATGACACATTTTCACAAAACTCCCAGACATTATGTTTAGAAAAATAAATGTGGGGCAGATGAGAAAAACATTGTGAAGGACTGACAGTGTTAAGGCAGAAAAGAGATCGTGTTCCTAGAGGTGGAGTGCATTGCAATGTCTTCTTTCCCTTGAAAAATACCAACTGCTGTCTTCATGACCCCATGGAAGGAATATCCTGGGAGTCCAAGCTGCAGTGATCTGTTTTTAATGAGAAAGTGATTCCTGGTAAGGTGTTCAGTGTGGGCCCCTTACAGAGCACTTGTCACCTTGAACATTGTTGTTGTCAATAGCTCAAGCATTAGACACCGCCCGATGACATTCCTGGCCCTAAAAGTTTAGCAGCCTACAAAACACACAGGCAGGTTGGAAGATAGAATTTGTAGGGAAATAACAAAATGCCCATAGTTCTTTGCCAGCCAAGAGCAGACAGGGCAAGGAAAGTTTCCACCTCCTAAACACAGAGAACAATGAGTGTTTGTCCTTCTTTTTGGTGTTGTGTTTTGGTTTTGTTTTGGTGTGGCATTTTGTTGTTGTGGTGGGTTTGGGTTTTGGGGGGGGGTGTTGTTTTTTTTGTTTGTTTGGTTTTTTTTTTGGCAGAGGCAAGTATTGACAGAAGAGCACAGTGGGTTTTTTTGCTATTTTGATTAAATGCTGATTTTGGGTCACTATAGCAGAGCAGGCTGCTTCAGCAGAAAGGTTAGCTGTCCTGTTCTGTGGGGTGGGGCCAAGACGGTGATTTCATCAGCTTGTTCAAATCAGGGCATCACCAGTTCTGAGTCAGAGCCTTCAGTTTTTCCACTCAGTGGGCTGTGCTATAGAAACGTGCTCAAAGAAGACCACTGGATGGTCTCAGGGAGATGTGGAGAGGGAGCTGGCTCCAAGCATCTCAGCCAAGAAGGCAAACTAGGTGTTTGCTGCCCCCAGAATGAAACCCCATGTGCTGGAACTCTCCTGCTTTGTGAGGAGGATGTCAAGCCAAGATGAAGAGTGAGATTACAGGGGTCAGCAGGGATGACAGTGTTGGGATGGTGTCACCCAGCCGGGAGGTGTGGTTGCACACATTTCCCCACGCTCAGCTGCCAGGCTGCAGGCAGGACCACCTGCCTCTATTGCCATGCTTTGGGTAGAGCAGCACTACAGCCACCTTTCCCACCAGAGAAGTGGCCTTCACCGAGGGACTGTCAGTTACCCCAGAAGCCAAAAAGCCAGGCTACAGAGGAGGCTGAAGGAGGTTTCTGCTTTACACAGAAAAAGTGAGGTGGTAAGAGGACCTGAAGGAGGAATAAGAGAGTACTGAACAGGAAGGAGGTTTGAACAACTGATGAGTGAATGGCCACCATCAGAAAAGAGACCAGAGATGGAGAGCAGCCGTTTCAGTCCCATGGGATGAGCATGGCTGAGAATGGGAAAATAGCACAGGAGTGTGAAAAGACATGAGATCTTGTCTAGAAAACACAGTGCAAGCAGGAATAGAAGCACTTAGACAAAGCCAGAACATTAGGGCCAAACTGTAGGAAACTAAGATTACTGGTCTGAGTAACAAGAAGTACAGTGATACGGATGGTTATGATCGAGCATGAAAAGATCCAGCCTTTTGGCCATGGCTAGGTTCACACCAAGGATCTTAGGAGGATGCATCGTGACTTATTTTAGACACAGGGAGAAAAGATGGTAAGTGAAGCTGTGTTTGGGGCTGAAATTGCTCAGAGGGGCACTGGAGAGGAAAGTTCTGAGGGAAACCATCCTTCTGCTCCAAGATGGAAGGGATTAGGATCTGAAAAGAAAGGGGAATCAGAAGGCAACGGTCATAAAGTTTCCACAGATGACAGGATGTAGCTGCAAAACACGTTGCATAGGGGACAAAAGCAGACTGACGGGGACCTAACATAGAATTAGAGGGAAATAAAAGTCAGTGGCTCTGGGTAGCACATTGACAGCATTTGGAGGTGAAGGGGCAGGCAGGAAGGGCAGCCCTCTCCTCTGTGACAGCTGCCAGAAGTGACATTTTTCCCATTGGCTGGTGAGAAGCTGAGGGGAAGAATGAGGTAAAGGGTAAGAGAAGGCAGGAGGTGACAGGCTGCAGTCTCTGGGGAAGGAGAAGCTGAAGACAGCAAGCAGTATTAAGCTTCCATGTCAGCAGTGCCACGAAGGGATGAAACATAAGGCTATTTCAAATGTCTGAGATGTCTCCTCAAATGGCTTTTAGCTTTAGAGAAATAAGCAAGATTCTGAGTGGAGAGGATTTTGAGCAAAAAATACTGAATTCATCTGCAGGACCAGAAAGAATAGAAGAAGAGAAAATGATTAAATGCTTGCTTTGTTTGATTTTCTTTTTCTTTTCTTTTTTTTTTTTTTTTGAACCTACCTCCACTGATTCATGCATTCATTACCAAAGAAAAACAAAATCACTTACGGGAGCTGGCAGCTGAAGACAACGTGTGTAGGTTGGCTCAGATGCCACAAAGATGATCCTTTGTCCTGCTTTATTCAACATCTTCATCCACATTCGTTAGGTGTTATCAGTTTTAAGACTGATCCAGATTTTAAGAAAGCCAATAGTAAAAGTTCTAAGGATTCAATCAGGCCTTTAAATGAAATATCTGAAAGCAAACCTGCCTATCAAAAGGACCACAGAAACAAAATGTAGGTATTGGCTCTGTCCTAAACAAATGGATGGGTATTTTGTGAATCACTCTCTTTAGGAGCAAGAGAAGAGCACTGGGAAGTGAATGGCTGTGTAATAATCACCATCTCCCCAGTTAAAATTAATTATTTGGAAAGAAGTAAGCCAAGAAGGGAAAAAATGTGATTAATTTCAGCGTGTTAGCTGGCGTACAAGCAGACCTTTCAGAAATGGAAAGAGGACAAAAATAGGCAGAGGGAGTACACACATTTATTTTTGGGTTTTATCAAACTAGTAATCCCCAGACTCCACACCACTCTCAGCCCTTCTAGCAGCCTCTTCATACTGCTTGGCTCAGATCCTCTATAAACATGATTTAGATGGTGTTGTTCAACTTCCTTATTTTTCTAGGTGGGGCAGCAAGTCCAATCCTTCCATAAAGTCAGCAGGTTTCACACCCCGTGGAGTCAGTGCCAGCTAACCAGGTAGAGTAGTGCAGGGAGGTGTCACCGATAACTCACAGCTCCATTTGAGACTAATTAGTTCCAGAGTTTACCATATCTCACCAGGTGGCCATCTGTCTCACTTCAGACTGAAATTCAAACTGGGCACCAAGAGAAAGATTCACAGTATCTGGAAACCTAATTCTCGTGTCTCCACTTTGTTAGGTCAAAGAGAACAAACAACAGTGCTGTTAACTGTGAAGAGATGCAGGTGATTTGCAGAAAGATACAAGCTGCTGCTACTCAGACACAAAATTCAATGTCTTCTGGACACCAGGCCAGGGGCTCAGCTTTACACTGTAAGGGAATAAAAGAGCTCCTAATGCCTCTCTCTTTTATTCCAGGCTCAGTCAGCCTGATTTGCTTCTTAAAGCACATTTCTGGAAACAGGGATTGAGAAACAAAACAAATAAATTTCGATTTATTTATTTATTATTACAGTTATCCCTTTGCATTTCTCTTGAGCCCACATATTGTGGGACGGACATACAAGGTCAAAGAAGTTGAAAAGCTGTCAGTGCTTTTGCAGTGCATGCCAGGAACAGTCCGTGGAGGGTTAGAGGAGCAATGACGCATGGGAGAATATTAGGAAAGGCAGAAACACCGCTGCTCCAAGTCAGTCCCAGTGCTTCCCACCTCTAGTGACTGTTACTGTAAGGTCCAGGATCCTCCACTGGCATCTGTGTCAGAAGAGAGAGCACATGGGATCTCCTGGATGTAGACAACTGAAGCATCCCACGTTTGAACAAATGAAGACTGGAGAAAGTCTGGAGTAGAAATAAATCATAAATATTTAACTGCAGTGATAATGGAAGGTAATTCCCCGTAGAAGGTAATTAAATCTAAGACATTTTACTAAGGGCTGTGATGACTTCTCCATTAACAGTCCTTTGTAAATTCAGGTCAGATTCCTTCTTCTCCCCCTTTCCTAAATGTGCACCCGTGGTCAGAACAATCAGTTCAGGAGTACTGTTTAATGATTGTATGATGTAGAAAGTCACAAGATAGGAGGTCTCTATACAACCCATAAACCAGTCGAGGACACAGATCCCTAACACAGCTTTTTTTTTTGGCCCCTCTGAGCTAGTGCGGGTTGGAAAGTCTCTCTTGGAGTTGTTTGCCCATGTTTGGGTGAAGTTTCACTCAGGGCTTACACAGCAGCATTAATATTGCCCTGTCTTCACCAGAAATCCCTGCGTACATGCCTAAATAACAAATACTAGGCACAGGAGTGGTGACAACACTTGACTCACTGCCAGAAGATCTGCGTAAAAGCACTCACAGCAGGGCAGCTTAAGGGTATGCTGATTTAATTTAGAACTCAAACATAATTTTTCTTAATTAACAAAAAATCCCTCCTTTGTTTCCAGAGTCTGACCCTCTCAACCCACAAAACCCCCAACACCCCCCCCCCCTTGATAGGCCAAATAAGCAATAATGATGGAAGCCAACCATTAGCCGTTGACAAGGATTTTCTCCATGCACATTTCATTACCTTCACACAGACACTTTATGGCTCCTGAAGCTGTAAACGGATTAGGAACAGAGTGGTTTGCATTCCTACCACACACTGAACGCCCCAGTTGCTATGTGGGTGTCAAACTTCAAACAAGGCAACACGTAACAGCCATCAAACACTTACTCTCTGTCTCTGAGAGACACGGCACACGCACTTTGCCATTCAGGTGTGCCAGAGGTACTGTCCTCCAGTAAAACTGGGCCTGTAGCAGTGGTGCCCCAGGTTAACAAACCTGTCAGTGAGTCAACAGCATGAGCTGTCAGCCAGAGGAACCTCCTTACAAGTGAAATTGCTGTTTGTGTTTTGCTCAGCACGTCACACCCAGCATATGGTGCTTGGAAAACAGCGTGTGAGCAGGAGATCACATTGCCTGGGTAGAAAGGTGCTGGTGGAAAACAAGGTAAGGAGGTCAAGATCACAGCCAAGTAAGCATTGCTTCATTTCTGTCTCAAAGAGGGGATTTTGAGTGTGAGGAATTCTGCAAGGGGCCTCGCTTCTGTGCCAAGTGGGTCAGAGACAGCAATGGTAATCAGGTGGAGAGAAAAAGGCTAGCAGCAGATAGGATTGCCTAAGTGTCCCTTTCTAGCCCACTGGCAATGAATGGCATTTGGCCAGCATTTCACCTTCTGCATAGGTCACTTCATGGAACACAACAGGCACGCTCCTTTGACGACTCCTACTCTTGCATAACTTCTGTTTTCAAGAGTAAAAGGGAAGAAAGATAAAGGTAACAAGTTGAGAACTATGCTTACTGCCTACCCAGACAATAACAACAGAAAAATGTGGGTTGGAAAAGATCTCTGGAAATCATCTATTCCAAACCCTGCTCAACACAGGTCCAAAGTCCAGGTTAGAGAAGGTTGCTGTGTACAGCTGAGCTTCACACACCTCCCAAGAATGGCAGTTCCTCAGCCACCCTGCTCCAGCACTGACTCACCCTTGCTGGGAAGAGCCTCTTTTCTTATATCCAGTCGGAGTCTGCCAAAACTTGTGATCACTGTCTATCATCCTTGCAGCTCCGAGAATATTCGGCCTTTTCTACAGCCAGCCACCCAGTAGGTAGTTGAAGAATGTATTCTATACAGAATGTATTCCATACATGGGATAGGAGGAGTCAAGTCTATATACTGTGTGCTTCCCAGCAAGCCGGTCCCAAGCCTGTGCCTGAGCTGATCAGCCTGTACTGCTGCCTGGGATTGTTCTGCCCCAGAGGCTGAACCCTGAACCCTGGGTGACCTAATCAAGGTGACCGTGCTCTGGTAGAGAGGTTGGACTAGATGATCTTTCAAGGTCCTTTCCAACCTCTACCATTCTATGATTCTGTGATTCTTGTCGAGCTTCATGAGGTTTCTACTGGCCCAGCCCCCAGCTTTTCCAATGCTGCTCTACCACCCAGAATAGCCTGTTCCTACCCAACTCAGGATTTAATACCATCCACAAAAAGGCTGAAGGTGAAGTCTGGCTCATCATCCAAGATCAGTGATGAACACACAGGACAATACTGACCCTTTGTATTGACCCTGGGACACTCTGCTATGCTCTGCCACATGGGCATTGAGCCACTGCTTATTATTACCTTTGAGTCCAGCAGTTCAGCCAACTTCTAATCCATCTTCCTGTTCCTTCACCCAGCCTGCATCTCCCCAGCTTTCCCATGAGAGTCCTTTGGGAGACCACATCAAAAGATATTTCAAAGACAGGTTAAAGAATATCTGCCTGCTGTTCCTTTGTCTCCAGAGCCAGCTGTTTCTCTACAGAAGGTGGCCAGGCTGACTAGGTGTGATGTGCCTTGTGGTGAAGCTACACTGACTGATCCTGACAGCCACCTGCTACTTCAAGAACCTGAAAATGGATTCCCAGGACATGTGCTGTGCAGTCCTTTCTGCCCAAGGGACAGAGGGGAGGCTGCCTGCCCTGCTGCTCCCTAGATCCTCATTCATTAGCATTAGCCACTTTTCCCCATCACTGGGAAGTTCCCCATGATGAAACTTGGGGAGTTTCTACTGATGATCAGCAGCAGCCTTGCACTCATATTGCCCTCCAGCCCCGAGCGTTTGTGTGCACTGTACAAAGACCTATGCAGTGCATTAACACAGGTCCCAGAACAGAACATGACTGCACAAGCTCTTCCTGGAACTGAGATGAATGGATTTCTCTGACGTGGCTTTGGAGCATTCCCTTCACATAGGCACCACCAGAATGAACTAGTGTGACTATCCCTTAAGAAACACACCAAGCCCATTTGTGTACATCCTTATCTATACAAACACCCTTCTCCCTCAAGCCAAACTTGAGTGCCAAGCCTGCAAAGCTACAGTCAAAAGTTCAGCACCACTAGAGTGTTCTAAACAGGTGTGAATTTACAATGAGAGATCCTAGGGCTTTATTTGATGGGACAAATGATGGGGCCCAGCAGGAACCCATCGGCGGAGCCAAGGCCACTGAGGAAGCTACATCTGCACTAAGGGGTTTCCCTCAGGTGCTCATGTTCAGCTAAGGAGCCCAGCTCTCATGCCCCAGGAGCAAGGCATCTGAACGAGAGAATCAAAGGAGTGGCCAGTCCTTGGCTTCATTTCACAGGCACACTCCTTACCCACAGTAAAACTTGGATCAAGATGTGCCCTGGACAGGCCATGACTTCACAGCCTCACAACCACCTGCCATGGCCTCTAGGGAAGTTTCCCTGCTAGTCCCTGCTCCTTGGTTTGTCCCCTCACATCTGTGTGTTATGCCTAGTTCTCCTCCTCTGTGGCTGGGAAGTTTTTCCATGCTCTGTTTTGTCCTTCAGGTCACGTTTATATGACACTGCCCAGAGCAGGACTGAGAAAACCTTCATCTTTGCTGTTGCTGTAGAGTTTTCCAGGCAGTATTTTCCCCAAATGCCTGTGAGGTGAAGAACCTATATCCACCCTGCTTTATAAATGCAGATCTGGTGTGCAGAAAGCCAGAGGAAAAAATACCCACCCATTTCCAAGAGTCAGCTGAGGCACCTAAAATGGTTTAATAGTATATTCAGACTACACCAAGGCTTGCAGTTAGAGAATGAGGAACCTGCAACTGGTGACATCACTTGCAAGAAGTCGGGGTTAGATGACATAATTAGCATTGTGCAAAGCTTTTGTGGCAACTGCTGGCAGATTGTAAGATGATCTTTTTTCTTTGTGCTGTTCTCCCCTCTTTCAGTACCCACCTTCCACCTTCAGCAAGCAATAATGAAGCGGAACCACAGGCATCTTACTCTTCAAGACCCTGCTAAAGCCAGGAGCCCCCATCTCTCCAGTACAATGAATGAGACACAAACTGTGAAAGAAAAAGCATGTGACAGCATAATGAGAATAACTCCCACACTAAGAAGTGTGGGTGAGGAAAGGGGGAACCCCCTGATTTTGGCATTTCACAGCCTTTTGTACCAGCTGTTGCAAACTCAGAACTTCCTGAATGTAAATTTCTGAACATAGACACATACAAAAGAAAAAAAAAAGAGGAAAAGAAGGAGGAAAAAAGGAGGAGGAAAAAAGGAGAAGGAAAAAAAGGAGAAGGAAAAAAAGGAGAAGGAAAAAAAGGAGAAGGAAAAAAAGGAGAAGGAAAAAGGGAGGAGGAAAAAAAGGAGGAGGAAAAGAAAGAGAAAGCAAGTCCCATCAGCCCTGGCATCCTCCATAGGTTCTTAGGACAAATCTTCTAGAACAGTCAATTTCTTGCTTCTCCTCTGTCTTCCACCCTGTTGGATTTCATTCCTGTTACTCTTCCCTCTCAAGCTTCCCTGAAGTGCTCCATCCATGCCTGTGTCTCAGATTCCCCCTAAGTTACCCTCACCCATCTAGTCCCCAGTGGCTCACCTTGGGTCTAGCACCTGAGGCTGCAGCAGGCTGGTGCAGTGAAGAGCAGAGATTGATGGGCGAGCTCTCCTCACAGGTCATACCCTCAATGAAGAACTTAGCCACCGAGCTCTAGGGCTTTTCCTGCTTTTGTCACTTCCCCAGTGGTTTTATCACACAGACAGTAAAAAGCACATTTCAAACAACAGAGTGACTTCACCTTCTCACTGAGTTTTAAGTCCTTCATCCCTTGCAAGAGATCAGTGTAGCACAACAAGACCGTTTTTTCCCCATCAAGGGGGCAACACAACCTTAGTAATTTTCCTAAAGGATATTCCCAGTTATGGCAGAACCATTTTAACTCTTAGAAACAGTCAGCAAAATCAGAAGTAATCAAAGCCAGAGGATTGTAAAGAAAGCATAAAGGAAACCTAATCGCAGCTGGCACTGTCAGTTCTACATCCTATAGAAGAATCTACCTCAGCCAAATGCCCTGGCTGATGTCATGGTGTTGGGTCATAGGCTGGACTTGATGATCTTGGAGGTCTATTCCAGCCTCAGAAATTCTGTGATTCTGTGAAACTGCTTGTAAGCCCCTCCAAGTTGAAGACAAGTTACTCTAGGATGCAGTCACACCTGCAGAACCCACCTCAGATAATGCAGACATTAAACAAAACAAAACTGAAGCAACCCCATGAAACCCCAGGTTCCCTGACTCTCACCCATGCCTGCCTTCAGCTAGAGCAGACACTACACTAAATCTTTCTCCTTTAGCTCAAGCAAAGTGCCTGGCAGACTCAACATGTTTCAGAATAATATATTACAAAGAAAGCCCTCAAGTAAGTGGCAAAGTTTCAGGTGGCTAATAAAAGCATTGCTCACAGTCTGGACTGTCAGATTGGTGCACCACTGCAAACACCTCTGATGGTGTGTCAGGGCAAAATTAAAATAATGCATCAAATGAAGCTCCTGACAGCATTCAGGGTAACCTGCATTAGCCACAAGCCCTGGCAGCCTCCACACTAGGGTCACCCTGCATGATTGAACCCAGAGGCCACAACTGTCTTTTAAGGGTAGCTGCTAATAATAGAGCTGTTAATATTTTATTCCTGCTTTATTTTTTACAGTAACTTTTCACCTTCTCTAAACATGTTACAAATATCTGCAATGCTCCCAGCCTCATAGGAAAAGTTTTGCTTACAGGGTGCAGTCCTCAATAAAGCTCATTTGGGATGTTAGCCCCCCAGCAACAGCTTCTTCACATCTGAGGATGGCAGATCCCTGCTGCAGAAAGCACTCGTTGTTCCTCCCTTCAGGGATGGGGAAGAAGAGGTGGTTTGAAGCTTTGTGATTCACTTTCAGGAGCCGATACCCCTTGTGAGTGGGAACAGCAGAGCCTGCAGTGGTGATGGCTTGCAGTGAGTGACACCAGCACACGGACGGCTGTGTGCAGTGCCACGCTGACAGGCAAGTCACGTTGGCCAGTTAGGGGTGGGGTAGCTGGACCTGGGCAGTGTGCTGCCCAACATCTCCCGTGAATGAGGAAGGGAGAGGGGCCAGGGATCCACAAAAACTTCAAATGATGTTACTCCACGATCCTCTTTACGTTCCATCTTGTTTCCTACCAAGTCACTTCTGTCTGAGGCAGACATCCAACTCAAACGTGGACAGTGGGAAGCACTGTAAGCCTTCTAAAAAAACAAAGTCAGGGAATTAACTCTGTGCTCCTGGCTTCTTACCAAATTTGATATTTCTTCCATCAACTCCAAAACCAAATACGTGCTGAAAAAGATATGGAGGCAGGAGATGACAACAGCTCCCCAGATACAGCCCATCTCTTGGCATACGAGGCAGGGCTGGATGTACATGGCAGTGTGAGATTGGCCCCACCTGCCTCTGCCTCTCCTTCTCCTCCCAGCTGGATCATCCATCCCACACACACCAGTCTTGCTCTGCTGTCCTCACAGCCACGGGTCTGAGAGGAGGACGGGACCCGAAGGATCAGCTGGGACATGGAGTCAAGGCTTCTGCTGCTTTAAGATAGTCATGCAGCAGCCTCGTATTGTTTTGCTTCCTTTATATACACCAAAATGACAACAGAGCCTCCTGGTAGGAAACCTCCTCCCAGTTTTCAGCCTCAGCTGGCTCCTGGACAACTCAGATGGGTTTGTGTTTGTGAGTACATGGTCTTCTGGCTCACATCCTATCTGGATGTGAGCTTCTCCCGCTCCTTCATTTTCCCCAATACAGGCTTAGACAGCAGTTAAACACCCTTCTCCTTTTTGGTCTAAACCTGCTCTGCTTGCTGCCTGGGAGGTGGGCTCTTTGATCCACTCAAACATCAACAGCCCCTCTCTGCATCTCTTCTAGATACCCCCAGTCCCTCCAGCCAATGAGAACTAGAAACGGGGTTAAGGCAAGAGGCTTCTCCACAGCCTTAGTCACTATATTCCTATTTCTAGGCCATTACTGGCAATATTTAGCTGGATGCATTCAGGATGAGGAGGCAGCTCACTCACAGTCACGGTACTCTGCTGGCTTACAGTTCTCCATGGAAGCTTTCACACTGTCCTTCTTCTGTCCTACCTACAGGCCAATTACATACACATGGAAAGTGTTTAAACCTGAAAGTTCCAACTAGAAGCTGCAAAAAAAGAGGCCTCAGAACAATAGACACAGGAAAACTCTGCCAATGCTACTTCAGAACAGGAGAGGAGCTCACAAAGAAGTCTGCCATGCTGCATTTTAAGCCCTAAATCCATCAGTAAGCAGTTTAGAATAAAAAAAGTGTCACTCTCTAATGATTTTTTTCTGACTGGCAAGCAAGCATACAATAGCCCCTTGCATGGAGATAGTAGTAATGCACATAAATTGTTTTCCATCAGTGTGGCATTTCCAAAAACCTATTAAGTCAAACCTTAACTCACAAAACCCAATTACAAATTAACTTGCTTTCACACGGAGGTGTTTTTACACGGTGTGCTGAGATTAAAACCCTGTTAAAACACTCTTGTTATCCCTGGTCAGCTTCCAGAAAAGTGAAATTTTGTTTATAATGTCTCACGTCAAGAGGAGCAATGCAACATGCTGCCACTGCTTAGAAAGCAAGGAAATAGCATAGACTCATAGAATGGTAGGGGTTGGAAGGGACCTCTGGAGATCATTGAGTCCAACCCCCCTGCCAGAGCAGGGTCACCCAGGGCAGGCCACATAGCAACAGATCCAGGTGGGTTTTAAAAGTCTCTAAAGAAGGAGACTCCACAACCTCCAACTCCTTTGCTCTACCTTTGCTATGCAGTCCTGTAATGCTTGATGGGATAAAGGTCTAGCCTTTGAGAGCCTATTCTGATGACAACAGAGAACAGCAAGTGCATGGTACCTACATGCAAGATCCAGCAGTGGCCTTGGTCTGCACCCCAACCCTTGGCAGTGGCTCTGCCCATGGGGTGTTGTCACTGCCAGCAGCAGACACTGCCTGGGTAAACAGGCTGCTGACTGCAGACAGTGCAGGGAGTTAGAACTGAGCTGAACAGTAAGATCACCCAACAGAATTAGTTCTGTTCTTGCTCAAACCAGGACAATGGCTTTTACAGCAAAGAGCTAGACTGAAAAGATAATGAAAGGAAAACACACTGGCAGATGAAAGAAGCTTGTGGAGTGGACAGAGGCATAAAAACAAAGGTCCACTTCAGAGTCCAGCTCTCTTCAGAGTGTTTGCTGGATCTTCTTTCTCGTTGCCTTTTCACAAGTAGTACAGCATTGCAAAGAAGTCAGAAACTGAGGAAAGTAAGTGTAGGGTCAACTCTTACTCTACAACATTCTGTGGGATAACAGCCCAGCTTGCCCCGAGACAGGAATACAGCTGATTTAGTGAGCTTTGTGAGAAAGGTTGAGATGTTTGAGACCATGAGATTCTTGTGCTATCTTGGGCTGGAGACCTGCTGAGCTGGCACGGCAAACAGCTGAAGGAGGAAGTCTTGTGAAGATAAGCATGTCCTGTTTCGGCTACAACAACAGAGGCAAACAGCTTTGACATAGATTTTGAAGGCCATAGTGTCTGAGCAGAGACTTTTGCCTGGTTAACTGCAAAATTAAAGCTTACACCCCTAAATATGGTTATGAGCCTAAAGGATTACACACTAAACATATATGGCTATGTTACTCTTCAGCCAAACCACGCTAGATGTCACCTAGAAGCATCACCTGAAGCTGATGCTTCTAGGTGACATCTCAGCATCATATGTCCTGATGCTGACAGACAGCATCAGGACATAAATAAATCATGAAGGGTTTGGAGGGCAGGGAGAAGACTGAAGGTCTAGTAGAGATGGTTGATGGGCTATACTTCTCTTCCTCCACTCAAGACAGGGACATCTTCTTGGTAAGAGCTGCATCTTCAATATTGGGTGTTGCAGCCTCCGACTGCATCAGATGTTACCTGGGAATTGCTAACTCCAGATAGATTCTCCTTGTGCAGTCACTGAATTTATCAACGGTAATTCCACATCTACTGTATTTGTCACTTGAATAAATTGAACCTATCTGGTTTTAACTTCTAAACTGTTTCAGTGCAAAACCTTAGCAGGCCTCTGAGACAGAATTCTTAAACCTACTTCTGACTTTGTGAAACTGCTTCAGTGCAAGCCCCTGGGGCTCTGGCTGCCAAATGTCACACTCTCACCCTTAATGTGACAACTCTTAGAGCCGAACGAGAGGTGGATCCAAAGCAAAGCTTTGTGGTATGGCAGATTTCAACCTTTACTTACCGGAAGCCATTTAAAACAGAACAAAGATGCCTAATACAGAACAGAGATCATTTTTCCCTACGTGAATTCCTGACCAACACAAAAAACACCTGAGAAGCAATTCTCACAATCTTGATGTTTCACAGTCACCACAAGTCATCAGTGATGGGTAAAAACTCCTTCAATTTTCTCTCTGTGCCCTCAAATTATGGAGGACATTTTGCATTTCCTGTGGCCTCTTCTGCCCTTCTGAAAAGAGTAACAGGTCCCACTATAATGTTATCATCCAAAGACCCTCAGGGCACAGAAAAAAAACTGTATAAACCAGAAATGCTGTAGACAGGAGTAAAAAAAAATAAAATCTGCAAGACAAAATATTTCTACTTGTTAAAACACAGTAGGTGTGTAACACATAGCTGTTGAAAGAGCTAGGTATTCCACAGGAGCTTTTCCTTCTCCATGCATGCTTCCAGCACAGCTATATGTTTTTTCTAGATGAGATCCGTTTACTTAGGCATGACTGGGAGCCTTGCCTAGGTTCTCAGTGTTAAATCCCTTTCCAGAGCATGTACTGATGCCCTGTGGTCCATGTGAACCTTCCTATTTGCAGATTTGCTTTTGTCCCACAAACTGCTCAGAAACGACTTGTAGACACCCAGGGCAGTCAACATATTCCTGGCATTCAGGGATTACATTTCCAGGTGTGCAGCCTTCAGGATTATTTTTTCATTATTTCCTTTCCACTTTTTTTTTTTTCTCTCTTTCCTTTCAGTGATTTTAAACAGACACCCGCAGCAGATGCTTCGTGCTTTCAGCCTGACATGTGCATGCTGTCCCATGGGCAGCTGCTCCTCTGGCACGCACATGCTCCTCTGACACCTCCCATAAAGCTTCAGCAAATTTCCTTCAACACGGAGTCCAGCACCTCATTTTTTTTAGTGTTGCTCTCCTAGACATTCCCTTGCCTGGGTTTACCAGTCTGGAATTTCTGTCAGTGCAGATCCTTTTTATCTCTCAAAGCAAGCACAGGGGTTTTTTTTCTTCCCCTTTCACTCCTGCCTGGATTAAAAGGGAGAAAATATTATTGTACAGTAGCTCTCCCTGAACAGCACCATTTGTGTGCTTACACCAGCCTGTTGCCACCAGCTGCGTGGCTGCAGGCCTGAGGCTGCCTGCTTCATGAGGGAGATGTCTCCCGCTGCATAGCAAAACAGGCCGCAGGCCCTTCACAGCAGCTCTGGAAGGGCTGAGATGAGGCACCTCAGGCTACTGCCACACGCAGAAAAGCAAGATGACAGCTCAGCTGCACACAACTGCACTAAAAGCACAAAATCCTAAAGATTTATCCGCGGCAGCACCAAAGTCAGCCGCGCTCATCAGCACGAGCCGAACTCACTCCTCCTCCAGGAGGAAGGCACTCGGTGCTTGCCAGCATCAGCACTGCAGGCTTTGCTGCTAATAGGATGATTTCCTTCTAAAGCCTTCCCCACGGCAGCGGCCCAGGAACACGCACAGCTAACTGAGGCTGAAAGGGAATTTTCCACCACCCACAAGCCTCTTTCTACCTTGCATAAATCCTCTCAAGCGCAGGCCACAAAGAAATGGCCCTGGCCGCTGCAGATGACGTGCAACGAGCGATTAGCCACAAAAATCTTCAGGGCCCAACTCCTCTACCAAATATCCTTTCCACCCTCACACTTAATAAAAGCACATGTTGAATTTACACCTCCTTCCACGTCCCTTTGCAATGCTGTAATAATAGGATGGGGGCTTAGAGTAAATCAGAGAAAGATAATTCACCTTCTCTGTCAGTTAAGGGATATCAGATACAGGCAGACATACGTTGGCAAGACATCCTTTTTCATCTGAGAAAATAAGCTTAAGCAATCCCTATATGATCACTCTTTTCTCAGCAAACTTTCTGGAGCACGGTGAAGATCAAAGGTGGCTTTCAGAGCCAACAGTTATTAACACCTCAAGGAAAAAGTGATGTTAGAAAACAGCCAGAGCTGTCTGATGGCTCCCTTGATCTGAGGACACACACAAGCGGTAGCAGCAGAAGCCTGTTACTCTCTGTACAAACAGGACAGCATCTAAGCACGGAGAGGAAAACAACAGGCTCCTCTGTGAGGGGAAAAAAAAAATATATTATTTTCAGGCCACTTTTGAATTCCTACTTCTTTTAAGCAACAGTTCCCAGAGTAAAAAAAAAATGGCATAGAGATTTAACTACACACAAAAAACCCAACCTTCGTGGCAAGTGATCAGAAAGCACACCAGTGATCCCGCACTGTGCACTGAAGTTAAAAGGGGACAGGCATTGCCCTTACAGTTGGTTCACAAGCATGTGAATTCTGAACCCATTTTCACCACATGGAAGAAAAAAATACAATGTCAAGACCTACAAAAACCCCCAACAACAAACTAGTAAGTTATGTCTAGAAGCATCCTTAATTTTATAAGGAACGTGAAGATAACAGACCCATAGAACACATTTTAATTGATGAGCTTTGTTAGCTGAGATCAGAGGCCAGAGCTGAGATATTAAGGGAGTCCATGAGAAACAAGGAACTCCACGATGAGCAAAAGCAGTAAAACTCATTTCCCATCTGTACGTGGGCTAAAGCTAACAGAGCATGGACTCTCTGGTGTACACAGAATGCTTCCTCTCCTATTTTCAACATGACTGCAATTCACTGGCCCTAACAGGTCTTACATCCTCTGCACAAGGTGGTTGAAATGGGCCAGAAGATTCAAAATCTGCTGAGGAGAGACAACAAAGAGACAAAGATGCACAAAGGAAGGATGTGACTTTTGTTTTCTGAAGCTGTAACAACAATAAGAAAAGGGAAGTAACAATCTGGGCCAGCAGTTCCCAAAATAGGACATAAATATCACCTGCAGTTTGAAAGCAGAATGCAAATGACATCTGAGCAGCCACGTGACCTTCACGCGTGGCACTGGCACCGCCTGGGTGAAAGCCTCATAGAGCACAATTAAGCTCAGACTAAACACCAGCTTTTCCTTCACCATGACTAGCAGGACAAGAGCCTCCTCCCCGACAGAGTACGCTCTGGCCACCCTACCCGCCCAGGACCAGCGTACCATGCCTCACCAAGGGCTTTCAGGTTATCAGAGTTCCTGCAAGTGATGCCAAAACCACGGCATCATTACTTCAGCCGCCTGAGGAAATAACTCCAGGCTTGTAGAAAGGTAATATAGCTCAGGAGGGTATCACTGAAAGGAGAAACTTTGTGTTTGAACTCAAGAAATAGTCAAGGGTTCCAGTCCCAGCCTGCAAAGTGTGGGAGCAGGGAGATAGGAGAGCAGTACACTCCTCTGCCTACATCAGTCCATAGCTTTGTCCACAGCTCCTGTCAGATGCCCGAGAGAACTCCAGGCAGAGAAAGCTACTGGAAAAAAACATGACTGAGTATTTATGCAGAGCTTTCCACCTGGCAATTTTTAAGCAGCTTCTTACATTAAGGAATCTATCCGGAAAAATAAAAACACACATTGGCATTCTGTGTGATCAGTAGCTTATGCTTTCAGAAGAAAACAATTTATCTTTATTAGAATTAAACTTTAAGGCCTGAATTCACTATACATTATTCACATTGTTACATTTTAAAATCGGCAGAGGTAATCAATCAGCTCATTAGCTCCAAAATGCATTTAACAGCACATTTAGCTGAGCTTCCATATTAAGAAAACCACAGAAAACCTGGAGCTGTTAACATCATTTTATCATTGGTTAAGAATTAACAAGTTAGGGCACTGTAATTGTTGTTTAAAAATAAAGAAAAGAGAAAGAAGAAGAAGTGAAAGAAGGAGAACGAAGAAGAGAAAGAAGAAGAGAAAGAAGAAGAGAAAGAAGAAGAAAAAGTAGAAGAAAAAGTAGAAGAAAAAGAAGAAGAAGAAAAAGAAGAAAAAGAAGAAGCAGAAAAAGAAGAAAAAGAAACAGAAAAAAAAATCCCAACTTCCAGATTTGTCACCCTGGACTATTCTCTTGCTAACAAGGCCCAGTTAATGATTAATAATTTCAATTAATCTGTTGAGATCTTTCTGGAATAACTTCCAGCTACAACAGGGCTTCCTTTCTATGGGCAGCAGCACACGTCAGCTTGGCACAGCTTTCCTTTTTCATGAGGGCAAGAAACTTCCTTGTGTTGATGCAGGAAGCTGTCAAAGATCTACTGGGGCTGGACTGAAGAGCAGATTCCATGGCACTGGTCATCACTGGTGGTTCTAGCCAGCAACACGATGCCACTCTGAAAATTCATCTTTTGGGACTAAGGTTTTAAAAAGAGAGATCGCATGCTCACCCACAACAGAGCAATTCCTGCACTTAAGATCCGTCGTCCCTCTCCCCCACGGCCTGCGGGACGAGGTGGCAGGGCGCTGATTTTTAGTTTTATTGCTGGTGAACTCAGACAAGAGACTGCTCTTCACGAGACACAACGCAAGCACAGGCAAATATGATGGCTGCATCCATTCAGTTCTGGGGTTTCTCTTTTTTTTGGTGCATAAAATGGGTACACAAATTTAAGTGACATTCAAACTCCTGGCAGGTAGCTGACTCACCCCACCGGTAACACCAACGGTGGGCAGTTCTGAGCTGAGACACCATGGCAGTGAATGACTGGAAAAATCAGGGATTCAGCCAGTCTCCGTCAGCAGCAGGGAGATGAATT
>VWZY01007491.1:403759-419490 GCA_013399075.1 Chloroceryle aenea | reverse complement strand
GGGGGGGGTGGGTGAGATAAATTTTCTATACTCTGAGGTACCAAACATCGAGCAAGGCTGGATATAAGAAAGAGGTAGATCATTAATCCAAGTAACTCTAGCAGCTTTTTTTTTTATAGGACATCCCAATTTTGTGACTTCTTTATTAATTTTAACTGTTAGAAGACAAAACAGGTTAAATTGTGTGGGACCATCTTGTGATTTCTATATATGCTCCTGCATATATATATTTTAAATTAATTTTCCCTAAAGCCCCGTCAGTAGGTTCAAGATTTCTCCAATGCTCCACTCGCATCCGGTGTTCTCAGCTAACTCACATAGCCAGGAGTTAAATACTATCTTGAAAATCAGGAGTAAAATTGTGAGGCTCGACAGATAGTATAAGTAGAGTAAACACTTGACAAAACTACAAAGACAGCTTGGCTCTGGAACCAGTCCCCTTTTTAAACACCTCTAAAGCTTCTAATTGGATTCATTTTGTGACAAACAAGAATGGGATTAGATCAGCATTGCTGTTATTACAGCAGCCACATGACAGAACCTGGATGATTTTATTTGTCAAGCATTTAATCAATTTTTAGTCCTTTTTTTTTTAGCCTCTCATTTTCAAAGCTCACAGGAGACTACATGCCTTTCTCATGAGCAGGAATCACAAGTTCATCCGCATGGCAGGGTTAACCTGCAGTGAAACTGCCATTTTGTAAATAGCTCACGATATTTAAAAGATGGCATTCTGGCTGGGAGGAGGAGGGGAAGGTCACAGCCATCGTCCCTCTTTTTTTTTTCCCCCCAAAGGGAGGAGGGGAGAAGCGGAATTCTGCGTTTCAGATAACAGAGACTTCATTCCTAACAGATCACAATGTCACATATTGAAAACATAGTCAGTAAACAACAACTATAAGCCCCTACTTGTTCATATGACAAAGATTTCACTGAAAAAATGGAACGACATCAAAAAAAGCTAGAAAACGGTCATTCTCGGCCCCTTGCAGCTGGTACTGACGCACGGCTGGATCCGTCCACGAGCCCCTTCTTCAGAGCTGAGCCCAGGTGTCAGTTAAGCAAGAAATCCGGCTCCCGATACCCAAAGAGTTTAAAATCCCCTTCGAATCGCGAGTAGAGGCGCCTTATGTCCCTCTTGCTGATTCCTGAGAAGTACCTCTCCACTTTCGTTCTGTTGTACACAGTGATGCCTGGCGGGATGGTGGGGTACGACACCAGCCGGTCTATGCCGGCCGCCTTCAGGATGAAGGGAGCATCGTCCTCCAGGGTTTCGTGGTGTCCGATCACGCTGTACGTGATTTCGCAGGGAGCGCAAAGTTCCACGTAGGTTACCCAGTGAATGATGTGGTCACCAAACTGAAGATCCAGCCACCGGTGATTGGGGTCACCCAGGTAGCGCACAAAATCCTCGAACTGCAGCCCTTTGGTCTCGGTGCGATTCTTTCTGTATTTACGAATGATGCCAGGAGCAATTTCGTGCCGGTACCAAGGTTCGAACCGAGGATTGTGCACAAACTTGTCTTTAAATGCAGAAATAAGTCTTTCAAATGGATCTCTAACGATAAAAAACTTGAAGTATAACTTCAGTCTAAACAGAGGAAGGGAAAAAAGAAGAAATTAAATAACCGAGGAAGGCGTTTAGCGCAGCGTTTAAAGTGAGCTTGGCAAAGTCTTTATGAAATGCACATGAACTCCGAGCACAGACACAGCAATTTGGATCTTAAGCCACTCGGAGAGTCTATCAATATTATATCCAATAGGACTAGAAATATTCTGCCTTTTTAATAACAGTTTTGAATGCAGTAAAAAGTGGAAATAGTTCATCTTTGTTTTCACATTATATTCAAAGTGAAGGAGCTTAGTTTATCTAAATGCATATAAACAGGAGACAAAAGATGCTGAAAAGATGCTGAAAGCTTCAAGTTAAAGATATCTTTAATGCCACGTGATGAAGCTCAAGAAGCCAAGTACATAAAGATGTGGAAAATGCAGCTGAACGTGTAGAGAGCTGCATTTTTCACTGGCAGGTAGTTAGACAAACACTGCTTAAGCCAAAAAAAAAAAAAAGTATAGATATCCTGGTATTTTATTTGATGCTTTGTCATGCTTTCAATAATGGCCAAGAAGTTTATTTTCATGAGACCACAGTTTTCAACAGAAATTCACACTTTGTGGTGACACCACTGAGCTGTAATACTCTACGGCCAGAGATTACTGATACGAGCAGCAAACTGAAAACAAAGTTGATGTCAGTAAACAGCTGAGAAAGGACATGTAGAACCCAGTCCTCACTGAAATGAGCAGATGGAATTTTTTCATCCTCAACAGACACTTGGACCAGTCCTCGGGTCTCCTGGCTTACTCCTAACAAGACAGGTTCAGAGGAAAACTAGATCAGCAGCTCCATATCATCCCTCTTGCTACACCCAAAGTCTCTCATGTGTTATTTCTAGATTCCCAACCAAACTCATGTTCTGCATCTCCAACACGACTTCTGTGGTGGACTGACTGCAACAACCCAAATCATAATGGCATTTAACCCCCCTAGCTGTGGCTGATCCCCCAGGTGAGCAGTTACTTTCTGTGCAGGGTTGTTCACAGGGACAAAGAGGGGATCCATGTTCCGAAGAACATGGTGACAGTATTTTCTCTAGCACACCATCAGTGTAATCAAGGGATCGGTGGATTTAGATTAAAGGAGGAAGTTCTTTACCACCAGAGTGGTGGAGCACTGGAACAGGTTGCCCAGGGAGGGGGTTGAGGCCCCATCCCTGGAGCCATTCAAGGTGGGGCTGACAGAGCTCTGAGCACCCTGCTCTAGCTGAGGCTGTCCCTGCTCTCAGCAGGGGGTTGGACCAGATGATCTCTAGAGGTCCCTTCCTGCCCAGACATTGCTGTGTTTCTGTCCTGTTCCCAGTGGCACGGCTGTGATAAATATTTTAGTACTGCTGAATGCAACAAACCTTGGACTGAGCTCTACTCACAGATGACACCCTGTTCTCTCCATGGTGCCACCCCTTAAGAGGGACTATACATGGCACAGGCTGCAGTGGAGATGAGAGCAGACACAGCCAAAAACCTAGCCAAAGTAATTCAGAAGTCTCTACTGCAGAGAACCACTTTTTCTGCTCTGAGAACAACCAGAAGCACCCAAACTGGGCGATAAAGTGGTTCATCTGAATGGAAGAAACTCTCAGGCTAAGGAGCACTAATGTTTAAATCCATTTCAATCCCAGGAAGTACATCTGCCTGCAATGACAATCTTAAGTGTAGGCAGTAAGATTTACTGTATGAGGCCAACTACACCTTCCCTTCTTATGGTCAACTACGTAACAAGGAGGGATGTGTTGAACCATGGGAAGCCTATCTCCAGAGGGAGCTGGCTGGCTCTCCTAACTCTATCACCAATTACACTGATGTTCCCCTTCAAAGCCAGCACAGAGGCAGTCACAGCAACACTGGTGAGGCTATCAGAGCAGCGCCATAATACAAGTGGTGGGGCAGACATCCCCTTGTCCTCAATTTCAGATGTAGACTCCACCTGTACTCTTGATTGTCCATAACACCACTGATTCCAAACTCCTTCCACACTGCTGGGAAGCCAGCTCTTACCGTTTCTGAATCTCAGAGTCACTGAAGGAGGACAAGCGTGGAAGGCCGTTCTTCTCATGATCGTGTACTATGTTTTCTGGAATCTCTTCTATGGAAGAAAATGCTCCTAGACAAATCAAAGAGAACAAATGAATCTTTCAAGGGGGTGGGTGGAAAAGCAAGCACAAGTGAGCATGTGTGCCTCTGGCTGACAGCTTTTTTGCTTTCTCTTTCTGGTATTTTTAGCATTTATGGTTACTATGTTTAAAACTGTGCAGTGATGAGAGTTTCTGACTACAAAGCTGGAAACTGTTAACATTTTTTAGGGTACAGGACATAAAGGCCTAAGACCAAACGGCCTCAAAACTCTCAGAAAACCACATGATGCAAATTTCATCATCAATGATGTCTAAGCCTGTAAGTCCCCACCTCAGTGTCCTCATTCTCTTCCCCTCTGCCCACACATAAAAATGGAGGAAGAATTTGAGGATTAACTCCAAAGAAGGAACCAGCTTTTTGGCCGAGTTTCTACCACCAAAAAAAAATAAATTTCTGTGGGCTGCTTTTGGAGCCTCTTCAACACAAAAGCACTTTGCTGTCAGGAGACATCAAATTCTATGCTGAAACAAAAAAAATCCACTCCTGGAACACTATGCAGACTAAAATACACTAAAACTAACACTAGAAGGCCTCCAGATATTCATTTCTGCAAGCACATCCGCTGACAAGAAAAATACTGTCACAAACTTCTGATGCATTTATTTTAAGATCCTGGAAGATTTTATGACCTTGAGAAATAGGAAGCCCCTTGGGCTTCACAAAACAGCATCATTCCAGACTACCAACCTGCAATGCAAACAGGGTGCTACAAACCAAGCTCTTTAGGTGAAAGCCTCTAAGGCCTTCTCTGTTCCAGGACTGCAGTGAGTGATGCACACTGCTCAGGTTCTTAGCTTTCTAGTTTTGTTTTCTTTTTGGAGGAAGGGTGGTTCTTGTATTTCATTAATTTTGGTTTTCTAATGATAGTTTTTGGTACCCTAAGTAAATCACATGTGGACAACAGCTGTCAGACGAGGCAGCCTCAGAAACTGAAGCCTTTCATTCATCCAGTGCAGAGACTGAGTATGAGCAGTAGCAGAGTTGTAACTCCTCTGATGGCTCCCTGGTAGCTCACAGACGAGACTTCAGCCGTACAGACCATCAGTAGCTGCCCTGTTGCAACCAGCCTTCTTCATGGCTAAAAAGCCCTAGTTAAAAGTCAGAAATTATGCATTATTTTTATTAGGGAATAGTGATACCTTGTAATTTAGTTGTTTTGAGTTCTATAAATTGGTGCCACCCCTTTAAGAGATAACAAATCTACCTGCCACATGCACATGGGTACTCTTTTCTTGACTCAGTACTTGGTTCAGAAGTGTTTGACAGTATTTTCACAGAAAGACTAGGCATATTTCCTTTAAAATAGATGCTCTGAAAGGTCTAGAAGCAACTGTGAAGAATGAAAGGCTGAAGCTAAGTATCAGCATACAGAAAAGCCACATTTTCTCTGGACCAGTTCTGTTCTTTCCTCCTCAAAGAAACCCACCCACCCACAACAGAGTAGATACCATTTAAAACGATCAAGACTTTTTTCCACTGAGTGTTGCCCACTTTTGGCGTCTGACAAAACAGGATCTTGTGCTTGTCACACACAAATATTCGGTCCAAGACGAATTTGGAAACAGCAGTGTGAGAGAGATTTCTCAGTGCAGTGTCTCTGCAGACATTCCTGAGAAGCTCCAGTCTTTCCATATGAACCAGGGCTTGGTGGATCAGTTTTCCAGAAAAAGCTTTTCCAGTTGGCTTTATGAAATGCAGGAGGGAAAGAAAACACAAACAAAACAAAAAGAAAACAAACAAACAAAAAAGTGCAAGCATTTAGTTTTCAGATCGAATTCTAAAGTATAAAAATCCTCAAACTGTGCATCCTAATGACTCCCAGATTCACAATTAAGACATTGCTACGTATTCACTAGAGGATTAGCTCACAGTTTCCTTCCCATGCTGCCACTGTACACATTGGTTTGACACTTAAGTCATTACGTAGGAGTAGCCAGTAGTAAGAGCTTTTCCATATAACATTTGAGTCTGCTGCAGAGCAGCAGGATCTTATCTATGTGGATAAAACATACTTTGACCAAGTAGTGGAACTCCCACAAAGCTTCAACAGCCAGTAAGAAAGCTTCTGAGGGGCTGGGACAGGAATTTCATCAGAAATTAAGCTTTAATCTCTGAGAAGATAGGGCTTTGGCATGCTGACACATCTGTCTGGGGGAAGGAGAATTTAGGATACGAGTTCTGTGGTCATCTCTAGCACCTGTAGGCATTCAGTGCTTCTGTTTATCCAATCTGCAACAAAATTAAGCAGATAAAAATTCATACAGTGAGCATCAGCATTTACTGTGGCACATGAGAGGTAGGCAGGATCCCTCTTTCCAGAAATAGATGAACTATTTTGATCCATCTCATTTTTCTGAGAGTAAGACAGGAACCACGACCACCTCTGCCTCACGATTAGTGAGGAGAGAGTGAAAATGAGCTTGTCTGATTAACAGGTGATGGGAATTTTTACATTTCTACTGACAAATCTTCTCCTTTCCAGATTGATTTACACAGTTGGCAATCGCCAGTATCAATACAGACAGGAGAGGTACTGATTGAGAGCAGCCCTGCAGAGAAGATCTGGGGATACTGATGAATGCAAAACTGGCTGCGTGCCAGCAGTGTGCTCTCGCAGCCCGGAAGGCAAATCCTACCCCAGACTGCATAGGAAAGAAGTGTGGCCAGCAGGCTGAGGGAGGTGATTCTGCCCCTTTTTATGCCACTTTGGAGAGACCTTGCCTGGAGTACACTGGCCAGCTCTGGAGTCCTCAGTACAAGACAGACATGGGCCTGTGTGTCCAGAGAAGGATCATGAAAAGGGTCAGAACACCCTTCCTATGAATGAGGGCTGAGAGAGTTGAGATTGTTCAGCATGGAGAAGAGAAGGGTCCAGGGAGACTTTCTTGTGGCCTTTCAATGCTTACAAGGGGTTCATAAGAAAGAGAGGGAGACTTTTTACCAGGGCCTGTAGTGACCAGACAAGGGGCAGTGGTTTTAAAATGAAAGAGAAGAGATTTAGATTAGGTATTAGGAAGAAGTTCTTCACTGTGAGTGGTGAGGCACTAGAATGGGTTGCCCAGAGAAGTTAGGAATGCCCTGCCATTGGAAGTGGTCATGACCAGGTTGGATGGGGCTCTGAGCAACCTGATCTAGGGGAAGGTGTCCCTGCCCAGGGCAAGGCAGTTGAGCTAGATGATCTTCCAAGGTCCTTTCCAACCCAAACCATTCTGTGATTTTAGGAAGTGTCCAAGCTACAAATGACTAAGAAATTATTTTCCTTTTTGTCTTAATCCTCCATAAGGAAAGAAAATCTCAGTCTGCTTTTCTGTTTGCTACTCTTCTCCAATATCCCCTGGTCAGAACGTAATCCCAACAGCCTGGCAGACTGTTTATCTGTCAAAGCAATGCCTTTTGCATGCAACCAGGATTAATATTACTGTTCTGTGTTTCGTGTTGTCAGGAAGTCAAGAAGGAATAGATTTAGAACCATAAGCCCTATTAGCCTCTTCCACACAAGTAAAAGAAGATATTAAGACTCACTACAGAGATCTGCCTGCCTTCCACTGAACAGTATGTTTCTCCCAAATACTTGGAAGAATAACTTAAATGTCATGGGTTTTACATTTGAAAACAGAAAGTGTTGTGTTTATACAGAAACCTGCATCACAAAAATACTCTGAACATAACGTGACTTACGTAAACAACAGAAAAAAATATGGCCTTGGCCCACTGTGTAACTAGCCTGACATTTACATAAGCATAAGGGATTTTCAGAGTTTCCCTGTAAATTAGCAAGCACCACATTTGTTCTGCTTTATTGCTGGAAGCACAGAACTATGCATCTAAAGGATCAAGGGGTACTGAATACTATTGTGTTCATGTTCTACTTTGGAAAAACGCCGAGATGTGGAGCACAAAGAGCACAAAATACGACAAAGAAATGGAGACCTGATAAAAAAAGGATCTGAGAGATGGAGCAGAGAACTAAGAGAACAGACAAGAGACAGGCTTGCCCTTGAGAACAATGACCCCGACCTGTGGCAAGGCTGAAGACGAGTAATCCAAAATTGGGCCATATTTAAAAGGCTAGCAAAAATGACTGTCCTGACTCGATAAAGCAGCACTGTAACAATTTTCTCCTAGAAATGGAAACACATTAAGTTGAATCATTCAGATGAAACAAGACAGCAGGTTACCATAACAAACTAGCTTTGTGAAGCTAAAATGAATTCTGTTGGCTCTATCTAAATAGAACAGTCTGAATAAATAATTCCCGTCCAGCAATTCCTTTTAACAACAGGAAGCCCTTCCTTAATCTCTTCTTTTCTCCCACTCTTTAATATGTGTAGCCCTTATCTCAACGGTATGCACCTGGAATTCTTCAGGCCAATGTTTTTCCTCTGGCACATGCACCTCCTCCACTTTTGTCACAGCTGTCAGTATCAAGGGCTCCTGCTTGGCACCGTAGCCTGAAGAAGGAAGGGAGATAAGAGCGTTACAGAAAGGGGGGGAAAGGCAACTTTTTCTGCTTTACAGCTAACACAATGGGACATCACTTTCTGTATTCTGCTTCCAAAACATTAGGGTTTGATTCCAAATGGGAGGGCACCAGACAAGACACGAGACAGACTATGAATATTTTAAATGATGTACTCTATGGGAATTTTGGATGCAACTTCAGTTGAGTTTTATCAAAGAAACACATCCAGTATCTTTTACTCTGGTCTTTTTTAAACAAACTGTGCAAAGAGACATAGAAATCATAAATCCAACTATCACGATTGTCAGACAATTGAGTATAACACAGGGATTTGACAGTATGAGATTTTTATTTTCAGTAAACTTCCCAAAGCATGTTCAAATAAAAAAAAACCCAACCTTAATCTATCAAGTTTCTCCCTCCCCTCAAGATGGGTTTCTTCTGTAAATTCTTAAGACACTACCAGAAGAAAAGTGACATCAAGGACCACCTTTTATTTCTTTGGAGCTCTAAGTAAACACCTCTAACTGGCAATAAATATGAGATCCCTTTTTCCTTTACTACCAGACTGATGGCCTGCCTCAGAGACTGCCACAATGAAGGAACAAACTCACCTGATAATCTTGTTCTTTCTGAAAGAATTTTAGGGTAGCTACCAGTTGAGATCAAATAAAAGTATGCAAGTGAAGAACATGTTTTGCAGTTGGTATGCTACAGGAAAATTAAAAGTAGCCCAAGGTAGAAGCTTTACTTTACATGTAGCTGAAAGATCAAAAATAACCTGAAGCAGCTTTCCCTCATCACAAAGCAAAGAGAACACGATTTCTCCCTGAAAATTTATTTCCAACCACACTGGAATACTTCATATAGTTTCTTCTATGAATAATATCTCATCATCTGCATCCAGAGTGGCTTACAGTTTTATGCTTGAGAAAATGTGCATGCTGTCAGGGTACTTTTCTTGGAGAGCTCTGCCTAAACTGGATTTTAACAAGGGGCATGCATGATAAATCAAATCAAAACTGAAAAAATGCAAGCATCCAAGCAATCAGCCACAGTAAATATGGTTACGAGCAGACTTACTTCACAGTATCCTTTTGTAAAATCAAAGCCATCTGATTCAGTGAAAGAGCAGTTAAAGTTTCTTTCATTATCACTAGGTAAATGCATGCCTGCGTGCTACTAGAGATGACAGACAGAAATCTGCTCCTTCTTAATAAGCAGTGCCTATTGCTCACGCACCCAAGACGTCAGTAAAAGGCTTAAACAAAAGAACATTCATACATTGAGCATCTGCTGGTTTTGTTCTAGTTGTTAATAAGGATCCAAATAAGGAATATTTCTGACAAGCTATATTTTATGAAGCCTAGAAGAGTTCCTCCAGGGTTGGCCATCTTCTTCAGACTTTGTCCAAAATTCTTTTGGCATATTCAAGTCATTTCCCTTTGTTAGTCCCAGTACAAACACTGGTATCTTCAACATACACGTGCTCTCAACCACCATTGTGCCTTTGCAGGACTGGAGCTTCAGAAATTACACCACCATCTGCTCAGAGAACTATTCAAAGGGAAAGGAAGATTCAGTGGACACCAAAACAACAACAAACAACCCCCAAAAAAGAAAAATTGGCAAGCCAAGATGCAGAGGGGGTACTCTAGTTGTTTATTTTTGTTCGTGGTGGTGTTTGTTTGTTTTGGTGGCTTTTTTGGTTGGTTGGGTTTTTTGTGTGCATGCTTTGGTTTGGTTTTTTCACTACTTTTTAATCTTTTTGATATAATCTGATGGAAAGAACCACTCAAAGAATAACTGAGCTGGGAAACAAGAGCAGGCATAGAATGAGATACTGAAAGATTTAACCATCTAACATAAGACCAGCTTATCTGCAGAGGTACTGGGGCTCAAAACCAGCTGGGACCAAGGAAAGCTGTTAGCACACACTTCTCGTATGCAAGACTTGCTGAGTAAATCTCCTCAGAGAGGTATGATGGTTTAAAAAGTAGACCTAATATACTGATCCACTATCAAGTCACTGAAACAAATGGCACTAGTGATGTCAGCCCTTCAAAAACTACACATTTTTTGCCTATCTAGGGAAGATGGGTAAATACAGATCTCTTAGCACTGCAGGTCATGTCACTGTCCTCACCCTAAACTCTCTGTACCATGGCTTTTTATCAGTAGCTCCTCAGCAGACAGAAAACTAGAATGTGCTGCATGGTGTCATCAAATGGCTTAAATTCCTCATCAGCTTAATACCATCTGGGCTACTTAAGCTAAGCAAAAGCCTATAAGCTGTTTGTCAGTCAAACAGCAGAGGATAAAACCGAATGCAAGAAGCAGAGCAGAAGTTGCAAGGCTAAGTGCATTGCAAATGAAATCAAAACTTTCCACAAGTTTTACATAATACTGCAGCCTCGGGACAAGCAGTCACAAGAGGACAGACACTAGTATCATGTCAAATGAACTCTCTAATTCCTTGTGAAACTCCTTTGTCTCTAAACAGGTAACTCTGCACTTAGCAGATTGAGACAGTGAAACGGAGTGCATTTGAAAAAGCTGCCCTCACTGCCAAACAGGATCTGTTAGCAACCACAAAAAATATAAAGAAGAACACAGACACGATGCTAGGTTTGCAGACTTCCACCAAGAAAAGCAGAAACTGCATAGCAGCACTGTCACTTCTAGAAATGTAGCTGTTGTATTCTCAATCCTACCGAAGAAGTGGTAACATGCCGAGAACCACTTCGCTGAGAGAGAGTATTTGTGTGAAGCACTATAAAATATTCTGTTTCACATTGAACATGAAAGCTGAACTTACCATCTGGGTCTTTAAAAGTCAACGTGATAAACTTGCTAGCGACCATGAACATGAATATCACCCAAAAACATGCAGCTAGCAGCAGCCACTGATGGTGCATGTTGTCAGACGTGAGCCATATAAAGTTGTTGCTTCCTGTTTCAAAGAGGAAAGATTGACACATTCATTATCTTTGTTCCAGGTTAGAAAAATACTTTCCAGAACCAAAATGACAAAACTCTGATATCTACCTGGATCATAACATGGCAGTAGATTTCATGTCTTTCTTTTCGTCCTTTTGGCTGGGTTTAACCAAGCTTAAGGCTGAGGCAATGTAACCACCAGCTGCTATCAGAGGGAGGCTTCACTCCTCCCTACAAATACCCAGTCCCCTCCTCATGCTGGCAGCAGCACTGTCTGTCTGACTGCTCAAGGAGAAAGATCAGCAAAACCTCTGATTTTTATTTCTTTTTTAAGTTCAGTTTATTTCTCAGTTTAACTCTGTGAGACAGCTCACTGAAGGAAAGGAAGGGAGGATGAAGAAAGCTCTCCTCTCGGTGGTAGCTAGTCAGCAGGTCAACCAAACTTCAACATAAACAGTATTCTTATGTATACTTATACATATATTCTTACAGTTATCTAAAGTCAGCTCATAACACATAACACGGATTCCTCCCCTGCCCAGCCTACATGAATTACAGGCTGGAAGCTCCCAAGCCAGAACACCAAGCTTAACCTGACAAAATATTTAAATAGATTAATGTCTCTTTTTATCTTGTCATGTTTAGTGCTAGCCAAGTATCTACCATAGGTTCTGGAAGAGGGCTTTTTTCCATTCTGCTAAGCACTAGCCACATAATTAACCCTTTTTACAGGTTTCCCTGCAGCAGTGCCTACTACCTGTAGCTGCATCCCTACGGTAAGCCTTAAAGACAGGACTTACCCAGGAGAGAAGGAAGGAAGGCTTAGCCAAGAAAAAAAAATAAATTAATTTTTAAATACTTCTAAACAATCGTGATCACAGATTTAATGTGCAGAGAAACCACAGGCACTGCCTGAACCATCAGAGTGAGGATGAGAATACTGCACAAGTTAACAGACAAGCGGTGTCTGCCCTACCTCCCAGTTCCTAGGTTTGCTGGAGTGCTCTGAGCACTTCTTAGCTTGATTTCAGAAACTCTAATGGTAAAGTTAAGGTGCAATATAAGGAAACCAATTACAAAAATTATTTAAGTCCCCAGCTATTAAGAGATGTGCAGAATTAATTAATTATTTTCCATGGGCAATGCACCCAGTGAGGCACTGGGGCCTACAGCGAGGATCTGTGAAAGCTGCACTGCCAAATTTAAGCTTCCACAACTTAAAAAATATAAGCAATTCAAACCCAAGAGCAAATATCCCTGCCTACATATCAAAACCTGAGACTCCTCGGTATGAATATTTATCCTGCAAAAAGAAAGCTCCACTGGCTGGGTTGTTGCTGAAGAGGTAAGACACCTGAGGACCTGCACACAAGTGCTGGAAAGTTCAAACCTCAGCAAATGCTTCCTTTCGAGGATACATACAACACAACTTCAAAACACCTGACCCAAGAGGATCTAGCACAAAAATCTCATACAGTGAGATCCTCTCAACAACCCTGTGAGCTTTGCGTGTGTAGACCGGGGAAGAGCAAAAGACCCGTGTGGCTAGGATGCAATAGGATCAAACTCAATCCTAAAATAGCCAAAACTCCAACAAGAGCCCCATCTGCGTGGTTTGTGATCACACTTTCCACACAGGCACTTGAGTGTATTGCAGGGAGTAAAGGAGATGCCCTCATTCTCATTTTTAAACCAAGCTAGTTAATATTTCTGAGCAAACTTTGTATTAATGTCTCGGCCATATAACCGCCTTCCACCCTCCTCACTCTCACACAGCTCAGACAGCAGATGCGAGCCTGGCTTTGCCACTGTTTCCATATGTCCACCTGTGACATCAGTACTACTGCTGCAGGTGCTTTTCCAACTGGCTTCTGCCTCCCAGCAATGCAAATGTTTCCACGAAGAACTCTCACAGTAGCTGAGAGAAGAGAAGTGTCTTCAGGGTATGTCAAAAACCTGCACAACCAAACAGTTCAAAACAGATCTGGGATGCAAAGATGTACATGAAATGGGCAAGAGGTGGAAAAGAACAGACTACCTCCCATGAAAAAAATAAAATAGAAATCATATTTTTAGCTAGGATGGCAGTGTTCAGGTCTATTTTTATTTTCTCAGCGTGGCATTTTTCACTTTAGCTTCTGAGAGGTCCCTTCCCCCCGCTTTTATGATTTTGTTTCTAAATTCTTCGTGCTGAAAAACAACCAAATCTCAAAGGTCCTCATTTTCCTATCTACCACCACATCCACCTATTTAGAGCACTGACATTTATCACTTTTGCTTTCAGACATCACTATAATTTTGAAAATTTTTCAACTCTTCACAGGTGAGAGAAACGTGAAACAGCTGTCAGGACACAAAACACAGCAGTGACATTTTCACTTCTTGGGTAGCTCTGCATCCAACGTTCCAAACACAACCAAATCTGTCTTCGATATAGCAGACTGACAGAAGCTTGCAGAGAACATTCTGCAGAAGGAAAACCTCTTTCTAACCATCAGCTGTGGACTTTTCCAAGATACAACAAATGGTCTAACCCACTATATTTGATCAGAATGGTAGAAAAGGTCTCCAACATTCGTAGCATCCCTGCTCGCCTGCCCACTCCAATAATGGTGATGGATGCACACCCTTCAGTAAGGAATATTGATCTATATCCCTTTATGCAAATTACGTACTGGATTTCTAAGAAGTTGTGTTAAATGACACGGGAAAAGCTGTTTCCACATTCTCTGACCTGAAAAGCAGTTCACACAGGACCCTGCTGCTGGATCCTGTGCTCTAGGACCAGGAGAACAACATTTCAGCCAAAGCCACCCACAAACGGTGAACTATTTAACCTCAAGGGCTGGACTTGGAGACCACAAAAGGAACAGAATTGCTGGCAAATCCCTAACAACTGACACTATTACCCCGCTGTATGTCAAAGCTGCAAGGAAAACATGAAGCAGTTTTGTCTACTCTTTTTTTTTTTTAAATCCACCACCATCCTCATCGATGGAACAGTCTTGTCAGAGGATCTGCCTGTAATGTAATTCACTGTTACTGACTTCTAGCATCCTAAACAAAACTACATCTCTATCAGCAGCTCACTACCTATCTCAGGAAGGAGGACTGTTCAAAATTACCTACAGGAGTAGCTCGATCATTATGCTCACCCCTAGATGCAAGGTTTTTAAAACAGCTAGTTAACATTGTTTCCCTTTCTCTTGCTGCTTCTTTATTATCATTTTCACATAGGGGAATTGCACTTCCCATTTTATCTCCACTCTTACTGCATTTCTGCTGCCTCTCCTATTACTTACATTCTAATGATACATGTACTAGCTTCTGTTTTGTTTTGTTTTTTTTTTCTTGAATAGTTTCCTTCAGCTTCCATATATAAATATTCCAAATATTCCAGAGTCTTTTACTTTTTCTTGCCTAAGACATTTTTTCTTATCAAGTGTAACAAGAAAGCCACTGAAGGTTTAGTCTATTTTCTCACAATGAAAAATACACAGGGATTTCTCAAGTTACTCCCTTTCCCTCTCATTTCAATTCTACAAAAAAAAAGATCCCCCAAACCTCTCTCTCTATCCATCCCTCTGTTATTCCCTCTCTGTGCTACTTACCCAAAGACAAACGGTCACATAACCTTCAGATTAACTCAATATCAGTTTTGCACAAGACAAAAACCGGTGTCACAAACACAAAATACACGAACCGAAGATCAGGACACAAAGCATGGCAGGCTTGACCCGTGGCCTGCGAGTTGTTACCTGGAAAAACCACTCGGACTTCCCCAAAGACTGCTGTCTCCACGTGAACGATGGAACAAAGCGCAGAAGACTTCAACTGCATTAAAACTCGGTGCACAGGCACTGCTCTGCAGTTTGTGCTGCTCGGACAGGGGCTCCTTGGCAGGCCAGTCCCCGCGCGTGCTGGGGACGCTGGCAGCACACTGGTGGTCTCAACCTACCAACTGCTTGCCCATCAGCACAGGGCTAATGATGTCACTTGAAATGGAACTGGTCACAAAGGCCAAATGACAGCTAGCTGGGATACCTAACCTGTTTTCATCGGGGCCTCCCTGGGGTTATCTTAAAGTTAAGAGGTCTGGATAACTGATTACACTTAAATATATATAGATATAAATAAATTTGGACCAAAATCTATCACTGGCTCCTTCGGTAAGTTGTGTGGTGTTATAACAGGCATTTCTTCAAGCTGGTTCTTTCCTAAGGCTTTCCTCCCTCCACCCCGAGAGCACACACAGGCCGATTGCTGTTGCTCCTCCGGATACCGCTGGAGAGGGGGACCCCCCCGGAACCCCCACCATTCAACGGTCAGCGGGAAGAAAACCAGCGCCTGCAACAGCTTCGTAACCCAGCGCTACCCGGGGCCATCTCCTCGGCGCCCAAGCCGGGAACGGGACGCTGCCTGCCCACCCAGTACACCCACTGCTCTGCTTGACAGGTACCAGCTCCACAGGTCACCCCATGCTCTTCAGCGCTGGAACGGCAGCGCCTCCTCTTTCCACCGCCCGCATCGGGGCTCCCGGGGGTTCTAGGTAAGAGATACAGCCAGGGGATTCCTC
>VWZY01007491.1:385563-400339 GCA_013399075.1 Chloroceryle aenea | reverse complement strand
TCAGCTGACGGAGCAGAACAGGCTAATGCAAATGTGTTAACACTGACACAGCCAGTGCTATGCTGACAGTTGCTTTCAGATCTCACTGGGAATTTAGATCTCTCTGGGAACTCATGACCAAAAAGCAGCAATCAGAAAAACACATTGTCTACCTGACTTTATGTTTGTTTCTGCCTGCACCTTGGGACACTGCATCCTTGTGCCTCCCTTTCTCTACCTGTGAAGCAGAAATGCTGATAGTGATAATTACTTTGTTGGCAAAGCATGTTGGAAATCTGTGGCTGTCACCAGTCTGAGTCTTGCACAGGTTAGAAAGTTACTTCTTTCTCCAGGTTTCAGAGTGGTGATTACAGCTGCAGCCACACACAGATTTTTAATAAGCGGTCTCCAGCTGTGGAACAAATTCCTGCCAGATTATCAAGCTCAGCCCAACTATTTTAACCTTTCAAGTATGTCGTTAATGACATATATAATAATTAACCCAGTATAAAAGGAACCAATTTTCCAAACTAAGCACAGTTAATAAGCTTTGTTGTCAGTAATTGGGCCTGAAAGTTTCTGAAAAGTTGAAAAATGTGTTGCATATGGTTGGATTATACAGTTGCTCATTCAGGACAACAGGATTTTTGCTACTAATACATGCTAAACTGTAGTGAGGTTTAGTGCTTTAAATAGGCAGAGAAATCAACGTATGAGCCTGGGAACTTTTTAATACTTGAGAATTTTTACACCGCCAGAGAAATATAAAGGACAATTGTCTGGGTGAAAAGCCCCTCCTCTCTCTGGGATGTTCTAGAGTGACTATGGCTTCCTCAGAGATAAGTCTCTAAAAGCAATGGAGGTGATGCATCCATTTTTCTCTAAGGACATGGATCTAAACTGGAAAATTTCATCTTAATAACATTTTCAATGTTCATGCCATTAAAACAGTTCTTTATGTCCTCATAACTCTAGCATATCTTTTGTTCCTGGTTTGATGTTTCTCCCAGAAGAATATTACTTGCAGAAGATCAGCATCTGCAGGTCGGCCAGTCAGAAGGACCAGGTGTGCACTGGACACCTGAGCTGCGAAGGCACATTCAATCATCTTAAGAAATGATTATTTGTCAGTAGCAGGCTGCTCTTGACTGCCTTCAGTATGAGTTAATTCTAAATAGCATTTAAGCATAGCAAAATGTTAAATGAGCCCCTGCCTTGGACAAGATAAGTAATCATCCGTACTGTGGTTTGCATTTGAACGCATCCAGCCTAATCATGCTGAAGGCACCCTCATTTTCCTTGACCTTCCAAGTTCATTCTATTCATCAGAAGCATAGGTTTACCCATATTGTTAAACTGATGCTATATTTATTTTTGGCTCTTTGCTGTTATTTCAGGGTTTAATCCAATGCCATTTACTAGGATTAATCTTTCAGTCATGCTTTGCCTCCATAAGAGCTGACCTTAAGACACGTCACTGTTCAGCATCAAGTACTCAGGAAGAATAAGTCTTATTTAAATCAGAAGGAAGAGAAGCTTCTCCTAGTGCAGTGAAATCCCTGCTCTGCTTCATGGCTGTAGCTCCAAGGTGGGACATCTCATGTGTACAAGAAGCTTGCTCTGAAAGAGGCCAGCAATGGCACCTCTGTCAAGTGATACATTTATTAGGGTGTGATCTTCATCACCAGATTCTGTCTCTTTCTGGAACCTGAGCCAGCTAGTTTAGATGTGGATCTGGTTGATACCAGATTGAACATGAAAGACACCTTGTGGCCACCACGGTCATGAAGAGATGCTTCAGCAGTCAAAAAAATCAGGTTGAGGAGTATAGGTGTGTGTACAGCATGATACAGATGCAAGATTTACTTGTATAGTCTAAACACAATACATAAAGTATTATATATTTCCTGGATTCTTATTATTTTTTTAATAAAATAACTTCTGCCACCTATAAAATGCACATCTAAAACAGCTGATGTACGGGAAGGACTGAGGTGTGTTGAGGGGCTTAGGGCTGATAGGTGCAGCAAAATCAGACTGACTGTAGTAAGGGCAAGATCAGATCCGTAAGCAGCAAATGAGACTTTTTTCATTTGAAGAACACTTCTATTGCAGGGCAGAAGCAAATTTTCTCTCCTGATAAGTGTCTTGGGAATTGTCATATCTTTGTTGATCATTACACCATTTGATTGCCTGTTGAGTAGGGCACAAAAAGTTTAGCCTGAGGTAAGTAGGTTATTACCTGAACCATCTAGTTTACCTTATATTCTTAAGACACTTAGTCTGAGCTGGTAGTTTGAAAGGGAAAACAGCTTTGTGGGGTTTATTAACAGCCATGAGCCAAATATACTGCCAGGACTCACCTGGAGTAGCTGAGAACTACATTTAATTATCAAATCAATGTCAATTAAAATTGAACCCGATAATTCAAAATTAATTATATAGGTCACAAAATGAGTGCAGCCAACAAGCAAATTATCATGTCAATGTAGCAAGATAAGTCAATTCTTGAAACAAAAATTAGAAATAACAATTGAATTTTAAGTCCCAGTTGTGGGTGTTTTCCAAAGTAATTAAGACAGTCACCTGAATCAATTTGTATTCAGAACAAGTTGCTTTACTTCAGAGTAACCTGCTACCCTCTTTCAACCTTCCTTTTCCCCATGACCCAAATCAGACAGCTGGATTTACCCACTTTCATTTCTCCCTGTGGCTGGCAGAATCACTCTCGCAAGCAGCTGAGTCTTAAATTCAGCTGCTGCTTCTACCGAGGGACAAATTAGCTCCAGGTTATTTCCAGGTGACAAGTTGCTGTGATACAGCAGGTACAGCTCTCACCACTGCATCCGTGACTTGGGCTCCAGTGAGGGCAAGCTCCATGTGCCCCTGCCCTGCTGAGCCTCACCAGGAGCTGCAAGACTGGCAATGTGCAGCCACAGAGCACCAGAGACCAGAGCTGTTCTGGGCACAGAGAAGAAGCAAGGCATGTTGTTTCATTTCTTAAAGAGAAGGGCTGTGTGAAGACAGCTGTGCTACTCTGAGCCCATATTTTACCTTGCTAGTGTTGGAGATTACACTCAGAGATGTTAAAGAAACACAGAAGGGCAGCAGGCTAAGCAGAAGACACAGTTCTTGAGCAATGGGATACCAGTAGTGCTGTTGTAGCAAGGGTCAGGGGAGCTGTTGTCTTCTGCTTGATTCTTATCCTGTTAAAAAACTGATGAAACTGGGGGCAGACAGTCACACCTTAAGGAGGATTGAGGGGTGCCTTGGGTCATGGGAGTGTGAGAAAAGAGTGGTGGAGAGTGGCACAGAACTCTGTCCAGTTTGGTAATGGACATGTGCAGGATCAGAGGTCCACTTACATTAAGTGGAACAGCCTTCACAGGGACATCGAGTGCTTCCAATCATTTATAACTTGCTAGTTGGTGATAGCTCTTGGGAGGTGGCAGATGTGATGTATGCCAGGAGGTATCTGAACATTTGTTTCCCATATCACTGTAGCCCAATGATTAACTAGGAACAACAGCACTCTTGTAAAGGCAAGAAGGAAATGTTCATGCCAGAAATGCTAGGAGATGTAATTCTGGTAGGATTATCCTGAAGCAACAAGCATTGCTCTACAATCCAAAGTCAGGTAGGCAAGTCTGTGAGAGCTGGGACTTGACTTTGTAGCTCTTGGAACATCCTCCTGGTCAAGGCAGTGAAAGAACAGGCTATTCACTGGCCATGGGGACTCACTTCCCAGAGCCCGTGTCCTCCTGCACGCTGCAGCCCTTGCACCTTACTTACTTCAGTGTGTGCTCCTCCAGGGGCATGGTCCTCAACCAAGAGTAATTTTGGAACTATTTGCATCTGACCATTTCCAATAGAAATCAAGAGCTTTTGATTTGTTTTGTTTTTCATGGAATCTGGAGCCTAGTCCTTACTTCCCTTGATTCTTAATTTAAAAAGAATAAAGAGAAACATGAGGTGGAAATTCCTTGTGATTTTAGGGGATTATTCTGCTGCCTTCCCAAATGTGAGCTGTTAATGATATTACCATGCACCCTCGAACGCACCGTGCATGTTCATATGCTAAAATATTAAAAAGAAAAAAGGGACAGGGGACTTCCCAGTTAACATGTGGACAAAAATAGGGGCAGGAGAAAGAGTTAAGAGGGAGAAGGTGAATAGTTTCAAAGCATGTGGCCTTTGGAGTTGCAAAACAGCTTGACAGAATTCTTTGGCTACTGAAGCTTGTGTTGAAGTTTCTTATCCTTGAAAACTAGAGGCATGAGACCCACAAGATCTTCTAGCTTTACCTTGATTTTCTGTGGCAGATTTTTATTTCCTTCAGCTTAATGCTTTTCAAGGTATTAGTGCACAGCCAGTCTTGGGCTGCAACAGTATAATCTTCTTCTCACTAAGGTAAGAACAAATGGGAAACTGTGTATTTAAAAGGTCCCATTAAAAAAATAATAATAATTTTTAACCATTTATGACAACCACCACCAAGGATATCCCTGAAAATAAAAGGGGCTGGGCAAATACAGAAAGTTTTATGACACAGCTTTTCCTATGAGGAAAAAATCTTGTGAGTAGAAAATTATTTCAACATTTAATATAAAGCTTTGACATCTCCTCAAGTATAACCAATGGCCATCAACCAACTTCTCCATTCATTCAGCTCACCCTATGAGCAGCTGATGTTTTGGAACTATACAACTATCAACCATCCATCAAACCTTATGTCAGGACCATGCCACCAGAGAAGAATCATGGCTTATCCCCAGGAATTTCTTCATCTAAGAGGAGGGAGAATGATTTTTCATCTTCTTGTTACATATCAAGGTTCAGCGAAAGAGGGGCAATGAGATGAAGTCTGTGTTCACAATCTCTCACAAGCGTTGTAAGATACTCAGGTACAAAGCACACAGTTAAATGAAGATGTCACAGCTGCTATTCCAATTGATATCTGATAAAAAGAAATATCAAAGATGCCAGTTTTATCCTTTAAACAAAGAAAAAGATCATTGTTGTTTAATGTGTTAGACAATGCTTTATATCCATCACTGTAGTGTTCAGTAAAGTATCCAGATGTGTTTTTTCAGCTGATGTTGCTCTGAATTGCAAAATGTAGAGCAACTGAGCTCAAAAAGATGAAATTAATTAAAAAATGACCAAGGCAAGCAAAGATGTGGGTTTTAAATGTGAACTAAGTATTATCACAAAAAGGGGAATTTTTAATGGTCCAGGACACCACCTTGGAGCACAGATCCTACTGACATGACTGTTCTCCATTCCTTTATAGATACTGGACAGCCCAAATCACCTGGATTAAGAATTCCTCCTCCTGCAATCTAACATCATGAATTCTCATTGAATACAATATTTCTTGACCATTTGGGGCCAAACCTTTCCCTTTCTTAGACTGTCAGCTCTCACTGCAGGGCAGTAGGTCCTCTGTTCATCTTCAGACCCTACTCACAAGAGCCTTACCAAGTCACAGCTATTTCTTTTTTTAGCATAAGGAGCACCCCAGCCCTGCGTTTGGAAGCATCTCACCATTTAGGCACATTTCCCCAGCAACAGTCTTTATTTTGAATTGTATCCCCAGAAAAGGAGACTGACATCCATCCATCCATCCATCCACTTAGGATCCTCTCTAGACATTCTGTCCTTTTATTTTTGACATAGTTTAACTAGTAGGCTTTCCTGGCTTGAAAAAAAAAACACGAGAGCAGCTACCACATGCTTTATTGTGACATCCTTTCCTATTTTACATGCAGTTTCCTTGTTGACTCCATTAAGGAAACCCTGTCACTGAGCAGTGACTCGTTGAGCCACCCGATGCAAAGAGGGCAGATTATTTTGTTCTCCAGGAATGGTAACAACAGCAACACACTGGTCATCATTCTCTTGGGTAACTCATAGTGCTAGGTCATGCCTAGCACTGCTGTCTAAACGTGCTCCTGTTACAGAAGTTATTGGGTCACATCAATTTCTGCTGCTGTCTCAATGATGTTGCTGGAGTTAGAATGGGGGAAATTCATTTAGGTCATGTCTTCTCTGAACAGGAGGCAGGGAGCTCTGCTTCAGTGCTTCTTTGTTTTATTGTCACACTGTAGTCAAGATGAGGTTAACTTTAAGATGCTACACACAGGTTTCATTTTATCTAACTCCTTCTTCTCCCAGGAAAAAAACCCTTTCTTCACTAGGATCTTACAACTGGGTAAACAAAATACATTCTTGATTCCATGGTGAAAATAAAGCTGCTGTTCAATACTGATGTTACTTCAGCACCGCCCTTCAGAGCAGCAGGGAAGACCATGGACTGTAGCATCATTGTTGTTATGTGCCCCAAATTCAGCAAATGACTAGAACCTGTCGGGCTACCCTGTAAAGTGAACGTATATTTTGTTTTAATGTAAAATCAGCAGAAATTATATATGCAAATATAGTTTTTTCAGATTGAACAGAGGATATTTTAAAGTATTTTTCAGAAGATAGCTGGTATTTTGGAAATATGTCCCATATACTCTCTAGCATTTGGTTTTGGAACTTTATTATGCATTAGGAAGCTTTAATATAGTCTTTCCTGGCTTCTTTAATGTTGTACTCATGTATCTTACTGCATTTCATCATAGGTGAATTGGGTTTCAATTTTACATCCCTCCTCAGTCTTCCATTAAGCATTCTCTTCTTTAGATACTGTATTGCTGGCCAGGAATGTGATAGCTTTGTCAACAGAGAGAAGAAAACCCCAACATTTAAATTGCATACAATGAATTCTGCTGTCTCAGGACTATTCATCCAGCTAAATAAGCACAACATGATATCCAGTTTCATATGGCCTCATGAGAGCCACATTTCTCTGGCTATCTCAAATCTCAGAGGTTATCAGTGGTAAACCAAACAGTATTCACCAGCTATTGCACTGTATCTTTTATATTAAGTGATGATCTACAGTCCCAGTGTGGCATTCTCTGCTAAAACCTCTCCCCAGTGAGATGTGCTCAGGAGAATGTGTCTGACATAACCACCGATGTGGCTGGCTGCCTGTTTTGGCTTTTCCTCCCTTAGTAATTGAGTCTTTCCAGGTAAAAACCCTAAATACTCACTTGGTTTTAAGTGTGGTGTCTTAGAGCAAATTACACTGTGGAGAGAAGTCTTTCTTCTCCATTGCCATGTAGCCAAGAATGTTAGAGGGCTCCAGCCTCTGTGTCTGGTGTCAGAGGGCTCCAGCCTCCGTGTCTGGTAGCAGGGCTGAGATAGGGAGGTACTGTGCTGGAGAGAATATGAGGGTAGAGTGCTCCTCTGCTGAGTCAGAACTTTGTTTTCTCTGTTGATAGTTACTCTGAGAGACCTGTCTCTCTGCTCCATTCTTTCTCATTATTTCCCTCAAGTCATGCATATTATCTCTGAAATTTTCCCCTTCTGTTTTGGCTTAGGAATAATTTCTTCTTTATTTCAGAGCCCTCGGAGCCAGCAGAAAGCACAGCAATTCCATTAGAGACAGACAAGATGCATTCTCCAGACTCATTACTCACCTTTCAGCAGCATTTCGTGGACAGTGCTGCTAGCACTGAGGGATGATCAACTGCATCACTGTCACAGGGAAAACTGGCTCCCAGTTTCAACCAAGTCAAGACTGAAGAGGTTTATTGAGTTACTAACAGCACATAATTAATCAGCAGTTGGAGAATAATGTATTTAAGATCAACACCAATAGATAAACCACACCGCTAGACACTCACAAACTGAACTCCTACAAATTTGGGAACACCTTTCTATAACTAATCCCCAGGGAGTAGCAAGTGCCCGCTCCCCTCCCTGCGCGTGGGTGTCCCCTCCTTTCCCCCTTCTCCTTTGGGGCTGTATCTACTCTGGCTGTATGTGGTCTCCTGAACCATGCCACCAAGGAAGCCCTGCTGGGCCACTGGCACAGGGTCTTTCTGCACTGCACCCTCCAGCTCAACCCTGCTGGGTGCAGGCTGCCTCCCCCATTCCACATGGGTGCTGGGCAGGGGTGGGTGCTGGGGGGGGCACTCATGGCACTGCCAAACTCTGCTCTGTTCCCATCACCAGGCCGCTACCCTCTGCTACAAATTTTGGTGCATCTTTTGTACTTCATTTCAAGAACATGCCACCTTTGTTTGAAAAGACTCCTGTTCCCTGGTTACTGTTCAATCTTGCTGATGATTGCTGTTCTGCTCATGCGTGCTGTTGACACTCAAGTTCCCATCTTACCAGGCCATTTTTTGCCAAAGTGGGTCTAAAAGAGCAGTCCCCCCCACAACATTTTGCTAGCAATAAATATTTATAAAGAAGAGGAAGTAAATGCAGATGGGGAAAATGTTGATATTCCTGCCACTACACTATTGTTCTCCCTCATTTGTCTCGTCTGGCCACTGCATTGTATTAGGAGAACTCTTTTTCTAGACATTTAGGTCTGTCACTGGGTCTGGATCTTTGACTGGAAACTTCGGTCCCCATTCTGGGGGCTCAGCAACACGCAATCCCCAGAGCAGAGACCACGTGAGCAGAAGGGCTCATTCATGGAGTACTTCCCAGAGCAGGGAGAGCTCTCTGTATTCAAGGTTTGGCCTACAATAGAACAACCAAACCCCAGAAGATAGTGTGCAAACAGGGTGTTAATGATGCCAAACTCTGTAAGACAAAGCGCTTTGTTCCATGCCTATAACAAAAGCCACTGCACTTCTGCAAACAGACCTTTGGGAAAGGACAACAATTAAAATAACTGCATTCAAATTTACTGGAGAAGGAGTTTGAATGCTTCAAAAAGATATAAAGCATGAAGGGCTCTGGGAGCCTGGAGAGAAACAGCTACTGAGGGTGAGATGCACTTCTCAGTAGAGGCTGTGGGGGAGGCATCACTACTGACAAGCAGTTTTGGACCTTAATCCAAATAATTCAAGCAGACAGTATTAACAGCTCTCAGTTGCTAGCCAGTCTGGTCTGTTCACTACACTCAGGAGCGGCCGTTTCCATCAAACTTACAGTTCAAATATTTTTAGATCAATAAAATGCTTTAAAAGCTGAAAAGCTTCTGCTTTTGCTGCATGAAAGCTTTTACAGAGTGATGTAATCTAATGGGATAAGAAAATACTCAGACCAACAAGTGTCCAGGCATAGCCACTCTGGCCAGAGGGCAGAATAAAAGTTATCTTAAGTCTTATAGCTGTCAGCTATCTCAAGTCTTATAGCTGTCAGCAGTCAGAAGACACACATAGAAATGAAATTTCATGGGTCAGGGAAGCAAACAGTCAATTATCGATTCCAGTAAAATTCTGTATAAATACTTTTGACCTGAAACAGTGATAAAATTAATTGCTTTCATATTGAAATCGTCAAATTACTTAACAAGAAAAACACAGATATCTTCATCAATAATCGTAAGTGACAGTGTTTGAGTAGTTACTCATTCTGAATGGCACTCAGATCTCTGACAGGAGTAAGTGCTGCTAAATGTGGCAAAGGGAAGCAAAGCTTTGGAGTGTCCAGAGGCCTGAGCTCACAGTTATTTACACGCTCAGCTTCCTAGATACATCATTTCTTGTGCATGGTCTTAAAGTCAGGCAGATAATGAGCAGTATCACCAACACGGCATTGCTGGATCATAGGATGCTGAAGGGGATCAGTGTAGTGTGGTGGTTTCTTCTCTCTGGCTAGTGGGTTTAGAGTGAGTGTTGTTTGAGGAAACTTGGTTGGGTAGTAAAAATGGTCTACGATCTGAAGCTCAACATGACAAGAAACTCAAATGAGCCAGCAGTACACTCATGCAGCCCAGAAAGCCAACCGTGTCCTAGGATGCATCAAGAGAGTGGCCACCAGATCAAGAGAGGTGATTTTCCCACTTCACTCTGCTCTCGTGAGAAGCCACCTTGAATATTGTGTCCAGTTCTGGTGTGCCCACCATAAGAGGAACATAGATCTGCTGGAGCAAACTAAAACATAGATCTGTTGGATCTACTGAACATTATCAAGAGCACTACACCATGTCCTAAAGTGCCACATCTACACATATTTTGAACCCCTCCAGGGATGNCCAGCTTCGTTACCCTTCTCTGAACTCGCTCCAGCATCTCAGTGTCTTTCATTGTCCTGAGGCACCCAAAACTGAACCCAGTGCTCAGGCTGCAGCCTCCCCAGTGCTGAGTCCAGAGGCGCAATCACTGCCCTGCTCCTGCTGGTCACACTGTTTCTGATCCAGCCCAGGATGCTGTTGACCTGGGCACACTGCTGGCTCATGCTCAGCTGGGTGTCCACCAGCACCCCCAGCTCCTTTTCTGCCAGGCAGCTCTCCAGCCACTCCTCCCCAAGCCTGGAGCGTTGCCTGTGGTTGCTGTGACCCAAGTGCAGGATGTAGCACTTGGCCTTGTTGGACCTCAGCCCACTCACCTCAGCCCATTGATCCAGCCTTTCCAGATCCCTCTGCAGAGCCTCTTACCCTGGAGCAGATCAACACTCAACTCAATTTGGTGTCATGTGCAAACTTGCTGAAGGCACACTTGATATTAAACAAGACTGTCCTCAAAGACCTGGAGAACACCACTAGTGACCAATCGCCAACTGGATTTAGCTCCGTTCCCTAACTTCCCCATTATCCTCAATTATCATTATCCTTGATTTTGATGCTCTTGGTTAGCTTCATGTTTTTGAACTCCTACCCTATGGGCCATGCCTTTACTGATCCCCTGAAGATATTTACCTGCTGGCCTACTCAACTTTAGGGCCATGGCTGTGTAGCTGTAAAGTATAGCAGTCCAGCTACAAACAAATACATACAATTCCCTATTCTGTACTTATCTGTCATTCTGACAACAAAATTAACACCTATACTAGATGACAATTTTACAGAAGTGTTTTGTGTGCTAGTGCTATAAAGTTTGGGACCATAGCCCTGAGTGCTCAGTGGAGCCTGGCCCATATAAAAGAGACAGTCTCTCACTGTTTGGAGCATTTGTCTGTGCTGGAAATGTAAATTGAGTCTTAAATAGGGGTCTGGAAAGCATGTCTGATGAGGAGAGGCTGAGGGAACTGGGGCTGGATAGTCTGGAGAAGAGGAGACTGAGAGGAGACCTTACTGCTCTCTACAGCTCCCTGAAGGGAGGGTGTAGCAAGGCTGGTGTTGCTCTCCTCTCCCAAATTACTAATGATAAAATGAGAGGAAATGGCCTCCAGCTGCATCAGGGGAGGTTTAGATTAGATAGTAGGAAGAAATTCTTCACTGAGAGAGTGGTTGGGCACTGGAACAGGCTGCCGTGGGAGGTGGTGGAGCCCCCATCCCTGGAGGGGTTTAAAACCGAGTGGATGTAGCAGCTGAGGCTGTGGTCTAATGGGCAGAGAGATGTTAGGATGAAGGTTGGACTCGATGATCCTAGAGGTCCTTTCCAACCCTAATGATTCTATGATTCTAAGATTCTATGTCTGCAGGCTCTACAGATTTGCCAAATAAATTACCCCCCAATTTCTGCAGCTTTTCTCATCTTAAATGGGTCATGATTTAGATGTAGAAAGCCCTCAGAGCAGGATAAGGCTTTCTGTGAAGCACTGCTGAGCTGCAGAGGATGGGAGGTGTGTGCAAGTGGAAGCAACCAGTTGGGATACACTCAGGAACTGCACGATGGTGACATTTTGCTGACTCTGTCCTCACTGTCTGCAATAGTCCACTGGTTTCATTGCAGAGATCCTTTACAAAACCAAACCCAAACCAAACCACAAAACAGCAACAACAACACCACCACTAGCCCTTCACTCTTATGTCTGTTGGAGCCAAATTTTTTCTTATTCTCCACTTATTGGTCACAACATGTTTTATTCTAAGATTATGGGTGCCATGATATTGCTGTTGCTAAATATATGTCAAGCATCCCAACTCACCATAAAAAATCCTCTTGTTTCTCCTTGCCCCCCCGCTGAAGCTTCATTTTGATGTCATTTATTAATCACTCTGGGCACTCTTAACCTATTTCTCTCTCTGCATGCAGGAAGCCCAGGACCCTAAAGCAGGAATTTCAGTTGTGCAGTAAAAGTATGTCTCATTAATGTGGCTTGGTGCTGATATATCCAATGGAGGAGCTGCACCTCAGCTAACACCTACGAAATGGAATGTACAGCAGCAAAGAAAGATCTGATTTAAGGAAGGTCAATGTGTCTGTAATATGACACATTCAGCTATCTGAAATTTTAGTTTTAAATGCTTTTCCCCCTTCTTCCCTCATACTCCACACTCACTGAGAAAATACTATTTTCAGTTTGGCAATAAGTTGATTTTTTTTTAATGGAACTTGTACGACTTAATTTTTACCTCACCTTTAATTACAAGCCTCACCCTAAGCAAATTAATAACTCCACAGGCTTCACTGGACCACAGGCAAAATTTGCTGAAAGAAAGCACAGAGTACATTTGCACTACCCACCAGTAAGGGGTGAAATAAAGCAGAAGATCCTTTATTGTGCAAGAGAAAGGGAAAGGCTCAGGTAGCATCCTTTATTTTACATCAGGAAGGGGTAGATTTTACCCACCCAACGTGATCACACAGCCCTTTCCCTATGCTATTGTAAAAAAAATCTCACCCCCAAATTCAGACATAATTAAATAGTTTGAAAGGGGCTATTATTTAACAGGCTATGTGGGACAGAACTGGGAATTTAGGCAGATAATGAGTAGCCTATGAAAGTAAGCAGCAGCCTGTGGCTTCCTTACCAGAAGCCAGGGGAAAGCCAGAGAACCACTTCTCGTTACAGTGAATAACCACTAGCAATGACTTGGTATCCATTTAATAGTATTCTACTAAAAAATGTAGCAAATAATTAGGATCTAAAAGCATCAGGATCTAATATGCTAGTCTTCAAAGAGTTAGGAACAAGCACTGAATCTAGAATGGCTCTCTAAGATCTCGTGTTTCTGGGACCCAGGAGGGATTTGGGTGCAAAATCTGCAATAAGCATGGCAATGGAAACACTGTTGGGGAACAATAATTTTCACTTTGGTTCAAGTGTCAAAAGACAGAGTGAAGATAATTAATATGAAAATGTGCAGTCCTTCAGAGTAGTGTTACTTTCTATCATTTTACTGCCTACCTCTGACAGGCCCAGCTCACCCTATTTCTGTGACCGTGTTGGCTGAAATGAAATTACACCCAACAGGAACCTGTTTCTTGCTGCTATCCAAAAGAAAATGCCTCCTCTTTTTCTGAGCAAATTTAACAAACACAGCGAGTCCTTTCACTCTAGGATTGCATGGACTGGAACAGCGTGCTGGTTTTGCCTGGGATAGAGTTAGTTTACTTCACAGTAGCTGGTACGGGCTACATTTTGGATTTGTGCTGGAAAGAGTGTTGATAACACAGGGGTGTTCTAGTTGCTGCTGAGTAGAGTTAAGTGCTGCTTGCACAGAAGACCTTTCCTGATCCTCACACCACCTCACCAGCAAGAGCGCTGGGAGTGCATAAGAAGTTGAAAGGGGACACAGCTGGGAAACATGACCCCAGTTGACCAGAGGGATGTCCCAGACCATATGACATCACGCTGAGTGATCAATGCTGGGGTAAAGAAGAAGGAAAGCGGGGGTACATTCAGAGTGATAGTCTTCCCAAGCAAATTTTATGCATGATGGAGCTTATCTTTCCCAGATGTGGCTCAACACCTGCCCACCAATGGGAGTAGTGAATATATTCCTTGTTTTGCTTTGCTTGTGCACAGTGTTTTCTTTAACTTTTAAACTGTCTTTATCTCAATGCATGAGTTTTCTCACTTTTACCCTTCCAGTTCTCTCCCCCATCCTTCTAGGGGGAGAGAGAAAGCATCTCCATGGGGCTGAGATGCCGGTTGGCATTAAAACACGACAGACAGAAAGCAGGGTCGCTGCGGAAAAGGGGCATGGGCTTCCTGGAACCCTGCATCTCCTCATTACTGAAAGCCTGAGAGGGTTTGCCACGAGAAGCCATCATCACAGAACTCACTCCAGTCTTCTTTAGCTCCCACAAAAAGTGAAAGTTGTACAGTCAGAGGAAATAATCTCTTTGAATACTATCCTGTCTTGAAACTCCCATTTCCAGACAAAGCAGGTAAGAAGGTGACAGCTGAGTGCCTGCTATAGCAACATCTGACCTCTCCTGACATCTCCCCACTCAGACTATTGCACCCAAAGGGCTGTGATGAGGAAAAGACGGCCACGTCTCCCAGGGGAAGGAACAAAGGGTGAACTAATGGTGCTGGGGTCACTCAGCTACTCCTGCGCCTCTTTATGTACTTAGGATGCACAGTTGTGGAGCTGACGAAGTCACGTGAAGTCCAGCTCCCCTTTTCTTCTCTGTGAGAAAGCAGGTGAATCTTCTGGCTGCTCTGAGATGCTCCCACCAGGAACAGTCCTGTCATCATCCTTTTAGTGTGCAGCGCAGCCACCAAGGGATATTAGGAGATGAGGCGGGTTGCTGTGCCAATAATGCAGCTTTTTGTGTCTTATATCCCACGTGGAGTCACTGCCTCCCAAACACCTCTCCTGCGCGTGTTAGAAGTCGGACAACTGGAGACGTATCTCCTTCAGTGGGCCCAATGTCAGCCGTTGGGAGGACCGGCTCTTTCTCAGTTTTAGCTCTGCTTGGAGAGCGCTGCCCTTGGCATTAGCATGGGGACGGGAAGCGTTTTCCAAAGTCAAACCCAATGATTAAATCTGGAAGAACAGAGAATCACCTTTCTATAGTTAGCAGATAGATGTCTTACCCACACGGAAGTGAAGTAAGGGGTGGGTGGCTTTCCTTATTTCCCACAAAGGTAAATACAGTAAGAT
>VWZY01007491.1:366951-385539 GCA_013399075.1 Chloroceryle aenea | reverse complement strand
AGGGCTTGTCTGAGACAAAAGTTCACATCTCTTTTAATTAGAAGACAAACTTTATTTCCCAGGCTGCCACGAGGTGAAATAGTTCCTAAGGACTCAGTCAGCCTTACTACGAAACTGAATTTTCCATCAAAAATGAAAACCCCAGCAGCTCCGACCCCCCTCCTTACACAGCGCCTTCTTTCCCTCCTTCCTTTCTGCCGCCTCTTCTCGAAAGCCAGGTCTGATGGAGGTTTCCAAGGGGCNCTTGCTCTCCAGGGACGGCGTGGACCTGCCCAAGAGCCAGGTAAGTCCCTCTCTGCCTTCCCCGCCAGCCCCGCGGAAAGCGATGCGCGTTGGGGGTTAAGGGCAGAGCGGGTCCAGCCCGGGGTAGCCGAGGGAGGTGGAAAACGAGACTCGCCCGTGATGGGGAAATGAGGTAGGAAGTTGGGAACGGACTGGAAATGCACTATGAAATCCTTGGGGCGGGTGGGAAAGAGAGTAGGGAGGCTGAAGCACTTTGCCGCCCGGGGAGGACATGGGACAGGTATGGGCAGAGCTGTGACGTGCAGCTCTGTGCAGAATGGGATACCTGGGTCAGCAACAGCTGGGCAAGATAATACCCACCCAGCCCTGACTCCTCACGGGATGACAGCCCCACTGTTAATGTCTGATCCTTATTTTTTAAAGCAACTGGCGCTGTGTTTCAGTCAGTGGATGGAACTGTCTAATCGACCTCAGGTAAATTGACTTTGGTAATGGGTTTGATCTGCTCGGATTGTCTCTTCCAGACATATTAATTGCCCCGTGTAACCTTAGCATCCATGTCTGCAGGTGGCTCTGGAGAACAGAGCCGTTTACTGGTGTATGTGCTCTCCTCCCTGCAGTGCTAACTCAATCCGAAAGAAAGAAAGAAAGGTGTTTTTTCTGCCCCTCACAGCAGTGGATGAACTGAGGCAAGCAGCGCCAGTCAGCGCTGTAGGAGCTACAGGCAGGTTCCTGCCTGGTCCCTGCTCGGTGGTGGTGGTTGGACGGGTTTGCCTCAGCATGCTCAGGGGAGAAGGGAACAAGGGAATGTTTTGACAGCTATTTTTCTGTCTCTGGCCCAGAGCTTGCAAGCAGTTTGGAAAAAACTGCACAGCTTTGAAAGATCAACCCCGCTGTATTTGATATTAAGCCCAAGGGTCATTTTTAAAGCAGAGAGGAGTCTTTCCACGATTAAGAATTATCTGGAAACTTTGAACATTTTGTGCTGTTTTAGTCTTTCTGAAATACTCTTTCTGAAATTGAATCAGTTTTGTAAGCCAAGGCTTACAAATTGTTCCCAGAGCCAGTTGTTTGGGCACCTTGCATCTGCCTTCCTTTGGGACTGTAGTTCCTTCTCATCCAATGTGATCACAATTCATCAGCACATGCCTGTCCCGTGGCAGTGTGTGGGACAGTATATTTCAGTTTATATTATAGGACTGCCTGACTGAAATCCTTCTAGATGAAACTGAGTGTAGATTAAATGTGCCAAACCCCAAAGCTATTTCTAGAACACAGAGCATAGGAAAATATATTTTAAAATGTACTTTTTAAATGTACGCAGGCATGTAGGGGGTTATTTTGTGTATATTGTGGTTTTGAAGTCCTGTTTGATTGGGGTATGTAGGTGTTTGGGGGTTTTTTAGGTGTTTTCAGTTTGTTATGGGTATGGTTGGACTCGGTGATTCAGGAGGTCCTTTCCAACATCTGTGATTCTGTGATTAAATAGAAGAGGCTGTACTATCTCTATAGTACAATACTATGAGGATAACATTAGTAGTATTGTGTGTATTCTCCTCATACAAGAGACTAGTTTTTCAGCTCGTAATAGTGTCTGTAAGTCACAGAATCACAGAATATTCATGGTTGGAAAGGATCACCTAGTCCAACCATACCCATAACAAAAACCACCTGAAAAAGTCTTCCCCTGCTCTGAGTGGTTTTAGTGGGACCGTATTCAGTCTATATTGTGCTGGAATCAAGATCAAGCCCATTCTCTATCAAACCAGGCACACCACATCCTCTTGGTAAATGTATTCAAGTACTGTTTGGTTTTGCAGATCTCCAGCACTGTTTTGGATCTCTGTTACTCCATATTCAACAGCATGCATACAAATGAGGTAAGGTGTAATTGCTTCTCTTGTTTCAAAGCACCTCCTCCTTACACTTAAAAATCAACCCTTCCAAAAACAGCTGTTTGACATTTCTCCCCAAACAATGATGTATAAGCTAATCTTGTCATGGTTTCAAAGACGCAGGAGGTTTTCTTCTCCTTAGCAGTTTGCATGGAATTCTTAACTCCATTAAATTATATATGAAATTGCCAGTTTTCACCAATTTGGAAGACAAAACCCAAAACATCCACTTATAACTGGGGTCAGTATTTTCACTGGACCCTTGCTGTTGAATAATACGGGGTTAAATATGCTCAAAATATACATAATATTGAATCAACAGCATACTTAAGATCATGCTGAATATGGAGACATATGAGCTGCTTTACTGATTTTAATACTCTATTTGAGCTTGTTTATTTTGTTTCTGACTCAAATCCAAAAGCTTAAGTTGATGGTTATGGAGTATAGCTCTTCCTCATCGGTGGAGTCATATTAGGATCTGGCTCAATGTCTGTTCTTCTTTACATCACTTTTATTTTTTATTATCACCAGTTTATTAAGTGCCTTTCTCAAAATTCACTCAGACCTTAAAAAAAACAATTTACTTGTGGAGTTTGAGTCTTCTGTTTCAAATACTTACAGACAATAATAGAAAATATTTTGACATATATTTCAATATCTCTTTTGCCAGTGTTTTTATCGTGTTATAATTCCAAGAATGCTTTCCTAAAGCAGCTGTAAACCTCTACAATACTGAAGCTGATTGTATAACAACTTCTAGCCTTCAATGTCTAATACACATTTTTGAGTTCTGCATTGACTCCTATGCTTCTGCAGTTTAGCTAATGAGGAGACCTCCAGAATCATCCAGTAACTTGAATGGAGCCCTGTTCCTGGTTACTAGCTGAGTTTCTGACTTTTTTTTTAATTCTTCCTCTCCAGTTTCCCATCCACATGCTTCTCCTGTGATCTCCTCCCCCATCTCCATGTCCTTGCTAATTGAATGTGCTAGTTTTTTAAGCCCTCATCAGGTAGATAATTCCATTCACTGATAGAACTGTGTCTGCAGCACACAAAGCCAACCCATTCCTGGCCAGGCAGGAGATGCAACCTGGCAGCCATACCAGGGACTGGAGGGCTCCCAAACCTGGCCCGTGTAGCTGCCTGCAGGTTCAGGGCTTTGGCAGACACTGAGCTTAGTCTGCTCCCATGAAGTCATGGGGAAAGTTTTGATTCCTTGATGTAGAGTTGAGAGTAGAAAAATGGGCAATTTTCTGAATGATAAAGGGTGCAGAGTAAACCTTAAAAATCCATCAGTCATGTCTGGGTTAAAATCAAGGGCAGCCTGAAGGTGTAGAGTAGCCACCTGTTAAGAAGGTAAGAGCTGTTGGTACAATTTAAGCCTGAGCAATGGAGCTGCTGCATTTGTTTCCTAGGTTGAGCTCTGCTTTAATCTGCCAGCTCGCAGCTCTGCTTTGCTGTACAGCAAGGGAAGGAGGCTGAATGATGATAATGAATGAGTTAGCACTGGTTAAGGCAAGGTTTAAAATCAATCTTTAAAAAGACCTGTTTGCTGCTGTTCTTAGATCTGTCTAAGTGTGAGGTTATCTCCCTTCTCATCTGAAGGGCAGCAACCTCATCAGTGATGGAGGATTACTGTCATGCACCACCCAAATGACAGCATCTTGAATAACTTACACTGTCCACTTGCAGGAGTCAGAGATTGCTGCTGCAAAGTTCACAAAGAAGGTACGGAAATGTACAGACAAGTGAGTAGGAAGGGACAGGGGGAGTACAGCCCTTTCCCTCTTTTGTTGCTTTTAAGTCAGCTTGGCTTTTTTCTCAATGGCTGGGAAGGGAGCTGTGCTGATCCTGTTTGTGCAAAGCAATCCAACATGTGTAAAGCTTTCTTTTATGCATTTTCTAAAGCCTTTGAAACTTTAATTATGGTAATTTGATATATTTACACCAGACAGAATGGGTAGTTCTTGACAATGCCCTTTGGGTGTTATTTTTTTATCAGCATTCCAGATGAATGGGCATTGGGGGCTATCAGCATCTCACTGTTTGTACACTGCTGAAAAGGGTCTTGAATTATTGATCTGGTTGTGATGGAATGACACTGAAACTTGTCAACAGAGCTATGGAGCTGAGTTCAAACTGTTCTGCTAATAGTTTGTGTTTTATTTTACAGGATAGCCATGGGACTTTGGGACGGCCCTTTTTCCTTTTCAGGGTATCTGAATCTCTTACTTTTTAAAGATTCTGAATCGCAGATGATGTTATATACCCACAGATGATCAACTTTCTGCCTTCACAAATTCTTTCTGTCTTTGCAAATTCTTGCTGCACTTGTTTTGAATAAATGCCAAATACCCCTTGCTTGAAAGCTTAGGGAGCTGTTTGCCTAAAAAGCTCTGATTCAACTAAAAGACCACAAGATAAGGTTTGGAGTAGTAATGGATTAAACACTTTTTTAATTAATTGAAAATGTGAATCTGCAAATGTTTTATTTTGAGCTAAATCATCCAAAACCAGAAGTAGTTTGTGGCTTGTATCTCAGACTGACAAGGTGCACTGATGCTACATTTGTTAGATAAAAATGTGTGTGAGCTTAATGTCCACTTGGTCTGAAAGATCAGGCCAGTAAGAGAAGGCACACTACCTAACAGGGTGAAAAGCCAAAGCAAAATTAGGGATATCATCATCATCATTTCCCTCATGTTTTTCTCCTGTTGAACTATGGCACATTCTAATGCAGAATATGCTGGTTTAGACACACTCTGATTAACACCAGAATAGCTTAAACACAGTAATAATAATAATAATGGAAAAAAAAAAAAGCTATAAAGTTGGTTGTAGCAGGTACCCAGAGTCCCAATTCAGCTGTCATTTTCATTTTAGCTCTCTTCAAGTATGTCTGGATACTTTCAGTGCTGGTATTAATATGTTCTTAGACATCCCCATATAGTACCCCAAAGAATTGAGACTGAGAGCCTTAATGAGAATAATTAAAGCCAGATTATTTAGCTGTTTGGAAAGAGGCTGAATTAATATTTCCAGATGTAAAGGCAAAACCCACCTTCCAGCTGTGGCCCTGGTGTTTGACACAGTGTCTCTTCCTGCCGTAAGGAAATGTTACTGCAGCCTTCCTATGCATTCTGTCTGCATGAGGGGAGATGTGTTGTGGTGTGTCCTAAATCTGGCATCTAACACTTCTGCACAACCACCTAATTGTTCTGTTTTTCAGCCTCGAAATGGAAGAACGATTGAAGGTGATGGTAAGTAGCCAAGTGTGTCACTTTTAGGCTTTTCATCAAGTCCAAAAGGGACAAGAATTTGTTCTCTTTTCTTCAGTAATGATGGTCCTCCTGACAGAAGGAGCTGCTGAGTTGCATTACAGATCTAATGCAAACTTAGATGTCCATGTGGATATTTTGCATCATCACTAGGAGGTTTCTGGCCAGAGTCACATGTATTACTCTGCTCAGAACCTACAGTGTATGCTCTTGACAAAAAGATTTTCTCCTCTCTTTATGGTTCAGGATGGAGGAGCTTTCATCCTCCCCAGAATGATAGAAATGGCACAGAAGTTACAAAATTTAAAACCAGAAGGTGTAAGTTATACTTGGAACACAAAAGCCAGACTCCTCTCTGTTCTAAGCCCCCTTTGGGTACCTGGAAGCCCACTAACACAGATCTCTGCATGCAAGTGGGAGTCATCCTCACATCCAAAGGAGGACCTGTTCCAGAGTAAACATTAACTAGGAAGAGCAGGGGTGGGGGATGTAAGGAAGACAGTGAGATCTAATCATACCACCTAGCACTTGCATATCCATCTTTGAAAGTGTCTGTTAAAGGTTTTAGGGAAATGGAAAATGGAAGACAATCAATGGACACGTGTCCCTCCTTCCCATCTTCTACCCCACAATAAAAGATCACCCTTTTCTGTTTGCAATGTAAGAATTACTTCTGACTGTTGACTGAAAGGGTATTTTTAGGGGGGACAGGACAAAAGCATAGGAAAGAAAAACTGCAAAGAAAATACAAGTAAAGAATATCTTTGGTGTATGTTCAAGATTAAACCATTTCACAAAGAAATGAGTAATATGAATAAAAATGAGTGAAATGAATGAAGAGTTGGGAGAGTGTTGTAGAGAAGCATCTCTACTCACTTGCTCTGGTGTTAGGCACTGCCCTGGGCATCCACTGCTTCTCAGGGATGAAAGGGAAATAAAGAGCTGCATGGATCTCTTGCTTGAGCCAGTGCTGCTGTTCTTGTGTTCTTTGGTCTACGTGTAGCTGGGAAATGTTTAATAGCTATGAAACCTGTAGGGGCAGGTAGTGCTGCCCAGACCTGCTTATAACAACTGGAAGCATGAGCTGACAACCCCCACAATCAACCAAATGGGGGGAAAGTCCCTACAGATTTTCAGCAAAACAGTTCAAAAGCAACTAGAGTAAACCTGCATGAAAATACCCTGTGCAGAGTACTCCACTGTTGGTAGAGTTACTAGACACAGCACATCTCATTCAAGTACTGGTGTGGCAGCCACTACTCCATAATTGTGTCCTAGCCTTACAGACACCAGTAAATTTTGTCCCTGACTTAGCCCCCCTGAGCAACCCTGTCTGTGAGATGCTTCCATTCGAGGCAGGATTCAGGTCTGGGCACAAATAACAGATTGGGGCACTTTGGGATTTTCAGACTTCCATCCATCTAAATCTGGTGCTAGAATTTGAAGCTGTTTAATTTCTACCTTTGAGAAGGGCCTGACATACAGAACTGATCACCAAGTCTTAACTCAGATCAACATCTCAGCATGAAGTATGATACTGTGTTAATTTGTTTCAGAATATCATGGAATGTGAAGTTCATGGGTTGATTTACCAGCTCGATGACTTGGTTTACATAAAGAAAAGAGACTTCCCAGTGCACTCCTTGTCTATTCTGTGACTCAGTTGTCTGGAATTTGCTGTTCCATGTAATAAATTTGCAATCATTAATTCTTTTTGTCCCTTTTTTTTTTAATATATATATATTAAAGCAGGTACTAGACTTCATTGCCCCGTAGGGTGGCATTGCCTGGTTCCAGTTGTGTTCAAAGGAAATAAATTATCTAAATATCAACAGTTTTCAAATCCAATGGTGCATTTTATATTTATAACCTCCTCTTTAATAGGGTCGTGGATTTTAAGCGTGTCCTTTAGATAATCTATTTCCCCAGCATTTCAAAATATGCCTCCCAAACAACATAAGATACTAAAATAATCATGGACATTTTAATGATTCAATTCTGATTTTGAATACCTAAGAGGGCTTGAGTGTGATAACTGATGACTGCAAAGCACTTTGAAAGGAGGGGAACAAGTACTGCTCCTAAACACAGGCATTACTCCATCTGATCATGTATTTTTTTTTCCCAGCCTTGCCTTCCTGGCCATCATAAGGCACAAATGAGTCACTTATGAGAGAGAGTCTGAACATCTGCCCTTTCCACTGAAATCATGCCTCTAAACCTGCGGTGAAGCCAATTGTTCTTGTGCTGTATGGAGTGGGGTGATGTGTTTCCGTAGGCGGAGGCACTTACAGGCAGAAAACTTAAAAGTGCTAAGCAGTTACTTCCTTAGGAAGAAAAGAGCACAGTAAAAGCCAGGACCTGGGGATACACACCAGACTGGGATTCCTCAACACATTTTTAGACCACTTCTAGGGTAGAGTGTCCAGTTTTGGGCCCCACAATATGGGAAAGGCATGGACAAATCTAGGGGAGCTCATGGAAGGCTTTGGAAGCGGTGGGAAGTGGGGCACTTGCCCTGTGAGGACATGCTGGGGCAACTGGGGTGGTTCAGCCTGGAGGAGGAATGCCTTCAGGGGCACCTAACAGCCCTTCCAGTGCCTACAAGTGCTGATCCAGGAGACAGTCAGACTCCTCACAGTGTGGGGTAGGAAGACAAGGAGAAACAGGCATAAGTTGGAGCAAGAGAGGTCAAGACATCCAGGTGGTGAGACAGGCTTTCCAGAGAGGCTGTGCTGTCCAGTCCATGATGGTTTTCAAGACCAGAGTAGACAAAACATGGTCTGAATTCCTGCTTGGTATCAGACTACAGACCTCCTGAGGTCCCTGCCAGCCTCAGTTATTCTGTGACATGAGTAGGATTTCATGCTATGTATTTCAGCCTCTCGCAGGGTCAAGCCCTGGCTGAACTGGGGCTCCTGGGGCTCCGCCTGGGCAGAGAATGCTGGCAGCTTGAGGGGTCCCCAGGGAGACTGCTCAGGGCAGTTAAGGTCTACTTGTGCTCTCATGGCACACTTGCTCTTTTTTACTGTGTTGTCAAATTCTGGTGGAAATAATCGGCCTATGGAATGATTACCAAAGGGATACTGGCTCCTCCTCCAACTCCTTGAGTATTTATGTAGAGCCAGCTATTTATGTAGAGGCCAAGTGGTGATGCAAATAAATATAATGATACCAAAGCACAGCAATGGCAATTCTGGCCTGCTTCATCTCAGAGGCCAAAGCTGAACAGTGTCAAGTTTTGCTTAGCTCTGCATAAATATTTGAACTGTTTTTTTCTAGAAGGGAGTTCATTTTCTTCATAGCCACGTGTACGGTGCTGTGTTTCAGATCTGTGACCAAACCAGTGCTGATAAACAGGGATGTTTTAGCTGCTGCTGAGAAGAGCTTGCACAGCCTCAAGGACTTTTCTGCTTCTCAGCCCACTCAACCAGGGAGTAGGCTGGGGGTGCACAGGAAAGCGGGAGGGAATGGAGCTGGAATAGCCAACCCCAACTGACCATATAAAGATGTGCTCAGCAATAGAAGCTGAGGAGAAAAGGGGGTCATTTGGAGTGATGGCTTTTATCTTCCAAAGTCACCATTAAGGGTGACGAAGCCCAGTTTTCCTGGAGGTGGCTGAACACTTGCCTGTCGATGCAAAGTGGTGAAACCATTCCTTATTCTGCTTCAGTTTGCCTCTTAAGCTGCCTTTATCTCACTGCATGAGTTTTCTCACTTTTACCCTTCCAGTTCTGCCTGGGGGAGCAAGCTGGGACTGAGCTGCCTACCAGGGTTAACCCACAGCAATAGGCAACTCATGCTGTGCTCTCATGATCAGCAGTGGCTTCCTCCACCCACAACAGGTTTCAGGAATAACATCTCTTTGGGCCCTGAAGCTGGTTAAATAAGACTGATAAATAGGTAGTAATTTGCAGGTGAGGACCTACCTTAGGTTCCTCAGCCATATTTCAGTAGTAACTGTGGCTCTGCTGTAAAATGCACAGGAGAGGTCTTGTTCACTGCTCAGTGGAAACCTTTGCTCCCTGGAGGAACACAAATGTCACCTGTGGAACAGGAGAGATTAGTAATGTAAATATAATGAAATGTAAAGGTCATCCCTGGCCTGAAACTCCTCCTGAACATCCCACTGCAAAACTCACAACAGAAATTGAGGAGCACAGACAGAGATGACAAATTATTAGCAAGCACACAAAAATTTCTGCAAGAAAAAGAAATCAAAGCTCAGTTCCCGTGTCAGCAAGAGGAGAAACGGCAAAGGAATGACATGGCAAGTTACACAAAGTAATGAGTGTGTTTAGAAGAGTAAATCCAATGATTATCCATCCTCTTGTAATAAAAAGGAGCAAGAGGAGAGACTCAATTACGCTGAGAGGCAATACATTTAAGCTGCAAAGGGGAATATTTTTTCTAACAATCAACTCCTGAAAGCAGTTGCCATAGCTTAGAGCACGTGGTTAGAGACAGCTCTGCTGGGTGCTGGGAAGGCAGGCACATTCAGCAGTGCACACCTTCATGACACCTAATTTGCCTTGAAAATCACTTTAGGCTGCCCTAAGTCCTCCTGTATTAAAAGCCTGGCCTGCTCGAGCTGGGCTCAGCAAGGAGTTTCACAGCAGAGGGCTCAGCAAGGGACCTGGAAATGCTCTCACTGGTGGGGGAGCGAGAGCCGCCTGGCCTCACGACGTGCTGCTCTCCAAAGAGCCAGAGTAAAAAGCACGAAATGAAAACCCTCTCGATGCTTTACTTCACTCTGTCTGGTCCCTTCGTGCTGTGATGCCTTGGACAACCTCACTCCCCTCTTGGCATCCACAGGGAAGAGCACACTTACTAAATCTCCAGGAGCAAGTGCTGGAGGACAGAGTCAGCATTCAGAATGGTCTTGGCAAAGGTGTATCTGGAAAAAATGTGTATGGCTCGCTGAGGATGAGAGGAAGGTATTACATCTACTGAAGAATAACCAGCTGCAGCTTTGCAGCAAAGGGAATGGGTAGACTGTCAAATATGACAGTGTTGGGGAGAACAAAAACATAGGAGATGGAATGAATAAGAAGCTGTAGAGACTATGGCATGGGAGGTGCCATGCTGCAGAGTATAGGGAAGACTTTGTCTACAGAGTTGCATTGGAGAAGAAGGAGAGGGACCAAGAGGAGAGAACCCAGCAGAGGGGAAAGGCAGAGGTCAGGCTGGTACCATCAACAGAGCAGAGTTGGTTTGCAAGAAGGAAAGTTTGGAGAGGGGAATGATAAAATGCTCCACTTTAAGCTCACCACTGCTGTATCCACCATGCCCATAGATGGATACTGCTGGGAGAGGTAAGCTTAAAATCAAGACAGATGCACGTTATATCTGCCAACTGGGAGAATGAAGCACTGTCTGATACTCAGAGTTACCTTTTCTCAAGCATAAAAATTCTCCAGGGGGACACACACCTCTTGGACTGTAAGTTACAGAAGTCCCAGCTGCGAAATAACTGCAAGCATCATTTTCACTCTTCAGTGTTACACCACGGTGCAATGTTTATTCTCAATTATGCTTCATTAATTAAGCATTAGTACCATTGTTGTTTTGAATATCTAGCATACTTCAGATAGAAGTTGCTCTGGTTGCTTCTGGAGAAGATTTAGTCTCAGAGAGCCCAGCACTTATAACTTCCATACTCGAGAGTCACCTTCTCTAGAGACTTTCAAGACCTGCCTGGATCTGTTCCTGTGTGGGCTGCCCTGGGTGACCCTGCTCTGGCAGGGGGGTTGGACTGGATGTTTTCCAGAGGTCCCTTCCAACCCCTAACATTCTACGAGTCTATGACTCTGCTTTTATCTTGTAACAAGCTAACACTTGTCACACTGACAGCTGTGACAAGTGGCACCTGACTCCAAGAGCTGCAGGGCAGCCCTGGGAAGGACGTCTTTGCTTCTGCAAAGCTTGTGTAAAACAAGAGTAAACATCCCATCATGAAAAAGGCAGCGTATGGATCACAGGAAAGATGGAAAAGCCCCTTTGTGACCTGAAAATTGAACTGCACACAAAGCAGAGTCCTCTGAAAATGCATTGAGAGGATTCAGATGATGGACAATGAGGGCTGACTGATGGCCAGTGAGATGACTGCCATGAACGCGTGACGTGAAATACCATCTAGAACTAAAACCACATCAGCTGACTGCTTGTCTCATCTTCACAACTATCAGCAGGTAATGAGACAGAAGTAGCTGCAGAAATTGACAATCTACCTGCTGAAGACACAAATCATTTGCTTAACACAGACAGTTGAGCAAAAGATCTTGCAACTGCTTGACAGGCTGGCCAAAAGCTCACAACAACTTGTTCCAGTTTTCCTGGCTCATGTGAGGACACCAAATGAATTCCAGTTATGGGATGCATAGGCTTATTATTCTAAACGCAGCAACAAAATGTTTAGATCTTTGCTGGGATCTTAGAGTCGAGTGGTATTGCAGGATCCCTACTGGCAGAGGAGATGGATGCTCATGTGGAGATAGCTCTGAAGACCTGTCTTACTTATATGTTCCAGACAACTCACACATTGCAATTGGCACCCGTCTACCTTATTAAACAGGGTAAAAGCATGTTTCTGACCAGGCTGGGCTGCATAAACTGTCTCAATCTATACATCTATCATCCTGATAGATTTCTGCACTGAATAACTAGAAGTAGCTGTCAAGTCTCCTTCTCCAATCATTGCTGGATTTATTTTTTTCTCCGATGAAGGAACAAAAATCGCTGGTTATGATTCACCATCTAAAATGTTGACACTTCTCTGGGTCAAGAAACCTTGTACACCAAACACTGTCTATTTATTAGCCTTAAATCTGCTGAGAGATCAACAGAGAAAAGTCTGAAGGAGGACATATCACAAACTTAAAAAAAAAAAAAAGATATCTTTACTACAAAGCTTCTGCACCCAGGGGCTTCTACACAGCAGTTAAGATAATGCCTGGTGAATTACTGCATATATATGGAGGTGTGTGCTAAGTGATTCTGGAGTCTTGCTTTCTAAATATGAACTAGCAAAAGACCTAAGTATGGACTAGAACTTCCAACAGAAAAGGCAAAAATGCAGAACACACAGCACCGACCTCAGAGCACAAAGGACAGGCAATCGTGTCTGGCTCCTCAGAAAAGTAACAACATCCTGGAGCCTCATTCGGCGCAGGACTGAGTTCACATTTCCTCTCACAAAGACCCAGCAGTGCCAGGACACACACCACATCTAAACCTGCCGGGATCTGTTCCTGTGTGGGCTGCCCTGGGTGACCCTGCTCTGGCAGGGGGGTTGGACTCCATGATCTCCAGAGGTCCCTCCAGCCCCCACCATTCTATGATTCTATGATCTTTTCCTTCATTTCCACAGCTGTGTAGAGTCTGGAGAGTTCCACGGACTATGTGTTATCTAAGATAGCCCAAAGTCACTACTTTGTGACTTGCAATAGAGCATGTACTTGACCTCGAAGAGGACAAGGATGTTTAGCATTGCAGTCTTGGGCAATGGCAGAGGTGCAGTGGCCACCACTGCACTGTGCTTGATCTCTCCTGACTCAGGCAATGGATGAGTTCGGACCTTATGCATCCCTTGTGCTCATCCAGACAAGGCTCTCTGAGGCCATAACTTGGGGTGTTTCCTCTCCTTACAGAGAAAGCAAAGGTGACAGAAGATGCAAGCTAACAAACACACAAACCTCAGCAGAGTGAACTGCAAGCACTTTGCACAACTGACACATCCATCAGCAACATCAGTCCACTAGACAGGTAAAAGAATGAGAGTTTTCCAGGCATCATGTCTTCTCTGTGCTTCCATGTGCCCACAGCTTCACTGAATTGTGGAGCACCCCGCACACTTTTCTAATGGGCGTTATTGAAAACATCCATTTTCCTTGACAGACAATTGCACCGTGCCACGATTGAGTTAGGAGAGTGACGCTACATCAAGATAAGTGTGTTTTGCAGCATTGGTAAGAAGAGAGGTGCCAGAGGAGCTGCGCTTTGAAATTTGTCATTGTTTTGCTTTCCAGCTAAGTCATGTACCCGCCCCAGCTACAGGTGACTAGACCTAAGCTGAAGCCTGTAGCATAGGAAATGAGAGAACTAGACATGGGCAAAACTGATATGCAGTTAATGTCTTGGTTTACGCCAGTAAATGAGAACTTCTGTGATCAACACACCTGGCAAAGCTATTTCTATTAGATTTGTACTTCAAGGAGGATCCCCTATAGTGTATTTGAAGAAGTAGAGTTTTTATTACAATTTTGGTGGTATAATTTCATGCTGTGGCCCTTATTTTAGTCAGGGCATACATCAGGGCTCTTTCTTTTACAGACTTACCTATTTCCATGTAAGTGACAGGAATCACCTTGTGGTTTCAGCTCTCCATCATATTTGCCTAGAACTGCTCAGCAGATTCAGAAGTAAACAGATGAGGACAGACGGATTAGCAAGCAGCTGGCATGCTGCCATAAATGTTGTTTTCTTGGGAGGAAAACAAAGAACTGAAGAGAGTAAAGCAGCTGAGTAGAAAGTGCATAAAATGGGAATTTGGATGTCCGAGCTCTAGGTCTGGCTCTCTTGATGTGTAGCTAACATGTCCTGAACAACCTACGGGAATGATTCCCATACTGAGCATGCGCTTTGCTGGACAGAGGCTTGCCTGTGGCTATGAAATTGAGCATGTCCACTACTAAGATGGTACATTTCCACCTGACTCAGCTTCCCCTTTGTGAAACAAGGGTATAGTTACCTGGCCTCAAAGTGTTGCTTTGCTATCCAGTACATTTCACTTCAGAAATAGCCTCAAAATCCTCAAGAGTGTCTCTTAATCAACCTGGACAAACCCCCAACCTTCCAAGGAAGCCAGATATTGATGAGATGGGTATTTGTTTGACTTTGTTCCCAGTCTCTGTGTTTAGAATAAATAATGACCTTAATTACTCTAACAGACCAGTAATATTTGTTGACAGAGTTAACCTTGTAATCGAATGAGAGTATTCATCCTTACGCTTACATTTACCCTCAAACAAAAAGCTGCTTTTTTATCACCTCAATGCATCATTATTTATCAGTGTAATCAGCCCTATGCCAGTAATGTTTAAGAACTTCTCGGTGTCTCTTTGCAAAAGCAGGTGCTGAAACCCAGGTCCACATTCGTCCCATTCAGACTGGTAACATCTCTAATGAAAAAACCCCCCAACTTTTCTCATTGCTGTCTCCCCAGGTTTCTGAGTATCCATCATTTCTGTGCTGATGTGTTGTAAGGCAGCAGTGAAGTGTCCTAACTGTGTTTGCTTCCTCTTCAGCAGCAGACGTTGGATCTGTTCATGGCCCCTGCCAGGGCTAGTATGACATTTAATGAGATGCATTCATGTTTAACAAAGTGCTGTGGAAGGAAAAATATGTCTGGAAATTATCAGTGGTCCTGTTGAGCAGGTAATGGGACAGCAGGTATAAATGTAGAGGCAGAACAGCTGAAAAGTACCTTGACATTCATCTTGCCTGACAGCCTTTATAGCATAAATGAAAGAACATCACCTGGTAATTCCTGCCACGAAGGGAATTATTCTTTATTTTGTTTTATTCTATCATGAAATGTTACTTTACACAATTTTATGTTCACTTCCTGATGATATTTATGCTGCTCTTCCCTTAGCTGTTTATGTGTCTCTATTTTTACAACATTTTTATCTCCTTTCTCCCATTTCCTAGTTTCTTACCACTTTAGCACCGTTTCTCCCAGGAACAACTTCTACTTTAGCCCTTCCTCCTCTGGTTGCCCTGGCACAGAGTGTCCTGGTACAGATGTAGAGAGCAATGGATTTGCTCTGAGGAGGAACATGTTTTGAAGCAGGCACCAGAGCAAGTTTCCAAGTTCCAAGTTTCCCAGCTGAAGTGCCTCTATGCAAATGCACGCAGCATGGGCAATGAACAAGGGGAACTGAAGCTACCCTGCTGCAGGAAGGCTGTGACATAGTGGCTATTACTGAAACCCAGCCTGGAGGGTGGCTGTCAAAGGCTACAGGCTGTTTAGAAGGGATAGGCGTGGAAGAAGGGGTGGAGGTGTTGCCCTCTATGTTAAGGAATGGATGAACTGTGAAGAGTTGTCCCTGAAGAACAACCATGAGAAGGTTGAGAGCCCATGGTCGAGAGTTAGGGATCATGACAATAAAGGGAGCTTTGGGGCTGGTGTTTACTACAGGCCACCTGATCAAGGGGAGGGTATCAATGAAGCCTTCACACTCCAGCTCCAGGAGCCATCACGCTCGAGGCTCTCATGCTGCTGGGGGACTTTAACCACCCTGACATTTGCTGGAAAAGGAGCATGGCAAGCTGTAGGCAATCCAGGAGATTCCCCGAGTGCCTGGATGAGAACTTTTTAGAGCAAGTAATAGACAGCCCTACCTGAGGGGACATGGGTTTAGACCTAATGGTGACCAATGCAAATGAACTAGCTGGAGACAGCAAGATTGGAGGCAGCCTGGGCTGCAGTGTCCACTCACTGGTTCATTCACTGTGCTAAGGGGCATAGGACAGATGAAAAGCAAAGTCAGCACCCTAAACTTTAGGAAAGCAAACCGCCAGCTCTTCAATGAGTTCCTCAACAGGACCCCTTGGGAGGCAGTCCACAGAGATAAAGGAGCAGAGCAGAGCTGGCAGAGATTTAAGGAGGCTTTCCATGGAGGGCAAGAGCTCTCAATACCCGTGTGCAGGAAATCAGGAAAGAAGGGAAAAAGACCGGCATGGCTGAGTCATGAATTGCTTGTTGAACAAGACGAAATTGCACCAACAGTTGAAACAGGGACAGTACCTGAAGGGAGCCCACATGAAGGCGTGGGAAGGTCTATCCCAAAGGGTTTGTAATGACAGGACAAGGAGCAATGGTTTTAAGCTAGGAAGGGATAGATTTAGACTGGATATTAGAAAAAAGTTCTTTAATCTGAGAGTGAGAGATCAGTGGAATGGGCTGCCCAGAGAGGTGGTGGAGGCCTCATCCCTGGAGTCATTCAAGGTCAGACTGGATGGGGCTCTGAGCACCCTGCCCCAGGTAGAGATGTCCCTGCTTGTGTAGGGAGGTTGGACCAGATGACCTCCAGAGGTCCCTGACAGCCTAAAGCATTCTATAGTTCTATGTTTCCTTTGAGGTAAATTGTAGAATATTAATGCAGTGAAAGCAAAACCTCCCTGGATGTGGGAGGGTCATTTTACTTTTTTAATAACTACAGAAATGACTATTAAAAAAACCCTATGGATTTGGGGAGGAAAACAGATAGATTGCAGGAGGTAGAATTCTTAAATTCTTTATAACTTGCATATTCAATTCTGCCATGGGCCGGTGCTGAATTTGTAATCTGTCTTAAAAGAGAAGACATGACTTCACCAGCTTCTGAGTCTTTCGTCACAATTTCAGAAGAAGGAGGGTTAGGTCTGTCTGAAGAGGGAGTGATCTTCAAAGAGAAACAGCTTAAAGACACAAGGAGTCCCATATCTTTCAATTTCTCAGACTAATGCTTCAGTTGGCGACATTAAGTGACGGTGACACATCCAGTTGTTTACAAGGGTATTATTTAACTGGGATTTAGTATTGCTGCCATTGTCTTGTCACCAAAGACAACGTCTTGGCACCAAAGCCTTTTATGCCCATCAGGAAGGCACAAGGGAAGTACTCACCAGAAGTGGGCCATGATCCACATCTCAGAACAGCTTCATACCAGTGTCTCTCCACCAATCCAAACTGATTTCAGCCGAAGCTGTAGTAAGGATTAGGCCTGTGGGAGGAGAAAGCTCCCACACTGGTAAGTATGGAGCACTTTGAGGCAAGCTTCCTGGGTCTATTACTGAATGGTGTACCAGTCAGCAAGGCACATGTATAGGGTAGCCTGGACAAGCTGGGTATGTTGTCTGATGTATTACAATGACCCTGACAGGAGAGATCAGTAAGAGAAAAGTAAACCTGAAATAAGTAAGGACATTAAAACTTGGGGAGGGAGGGGAACCAGGGTATATGACAGATGCTTAATTTTCCTTGACAGATGCATGGGCTGTGTTGGAGTTCCTCTACAGCAACAAGCACCTTCCTTGGTGAATTCAGCTAGTGAAGTATGATTTAAGCCTCATCAAGCAACTGCACAATATTTGAATGAATAGAGAAGCTCATCAAATAATCTGATTCCAAGATCAAGTAGCAATCTTCACTCTTTTCTGGGCCCTATTTGCATTTCAAAATAAAAAGCTGGCCAACTGCCGTGACAGCTTGACACAACCCCTCACTGTTTTGCCATTAATTCCAGATGAACCAGTGCCCTGGATTCAGCACATGCTACAAGCAGAAAGAGACAAGTTTCTCCTCTGACCTGGGTGAAGGCCAGCTCTTTTCAGGGTATTAACTTGCACTGCTCTAGCATTCTGCATTATGCCAGGTAGGCCTGTTGACTCTGCCTTTTATGGCTACGTGGCGTAGTGTACTCATGGGCTGAGATCACTTCTGGACTGGACATGATAAAAAGAGGAAAAAAGAAATCCCTGCTGATTTACCTAACCACTGAGTACCCGAGTCCAGCTCCATCTTTCTGTTGCCATGCTGGCTCTTTGTGCTACCTTCACTTACCGTGAGCCCTTGGTGGCAGTTCAGAGCCTTAGATTCAACATGTGGGGCAAAGCAAGGTGCTGGGATGACACAGCTCTGGGGCAGATCGTGCTAACACCTTGGGCTGACAGCAGCAAATCCTAAAGTATATCAGCCCAACTGAGCCTTAGGCAGCTTCATGAAAACCTCCTGGGCATTATCTTTTCAGTAGTCTTGAGACTTCACATAAAAGGCAGAAATGAATGCACTGGTTGTTCTACATTTAGAAGAGAAACAGAGAAGCTGTTCCCAAGCTTACTGCTTCTGGAGCAACGGGATCCTTGAGCTTGCCAGCCACCCTGCAGCCACACATAAGGCTGTGTAAACTTTCTGTTAAGCTAGATGAGTTTCACAGGAGTTGTCACAACAACCCCAGACAAGGCTCCAGGCTTGGGCAGGAGTGACTGGAAAGCTGCCTGGCAGAAAAGGAGCTGGGGGTGCTGGTGGACATCCGGCTGAGCATGAGCCAGCAGTGTGACCAGGGGGCCAAGAAGGCCAATGGCATCCTGGGCTGGATCAAAACCAGTGTGTCCAGCAGGAGCAG
>VWZY01007491.1:345367-366923 GCA_013399075.1 Chloroceryle aenea | reverse complement strand
GGAGGGGTTCAAAAAACATCTGGATGTGGCCTTTCAGAACATGGTTTAACAGTGATGTTAATGCCTAATAGTCAGTCGGACTTGATGATCTTGGAGGTCTTTTTCAACCTTTATGATTCTATGTGTTGAATTGGTTATTTCCAAAAAGACAGAACAACCAACCATCAAAAACCATGGCTGTTTTCCCTCTGACTAGGTCTCAGGCCCAGTCCTGTACCCTGTGCAGCAGCAACCCCTCTTGGCTATCTTATCCCAACACAGGCCATGCAAATGTTTAAGATGAGGACATTCCCTTACACAAGCCNCTGAAACCTCTTTTTCCATGAACTAGCTGATATACTTGATGTGATACAACTTCACTGCAGACAGGGACTTTTCACATTCCCATGGGGCTTGTGAGAGTTGTGAGAAGAAGAGAAGCTTTGGTTTACATCAGACACTGAAACCATTCTGCTCAGCATAGTGTGCATCAGGCTACTACACATGCACAAGTAGCACCTTCTTGTATGGTATTGCATCCACCCTAACAAGACCCATCACTTACTACTGACAGAAAATGTCTGGTGCTGAACAGTACCAGTTACTCTTCAAGGCATAACACAAAACAACTGGAAAATAAACACGGGAAAAATTTGCTGTTGTACCTAAAGTTGCTCTTGAGGTTTAATTGTCTGTAAGTAATGAGATGCTCTACCCAGATGTGAGAAGAAACTAAATCAGATACCAACTTGAATTGCTTAAAAAAACCCAAACAATTAAAGGCTCTTTTAAGAGATTTTTGTGGGTCTTAAAAAGATAAGCTCCTAAAACTAGCCAAGTCAAATAAATTAGTTAAAAATTAAAAGCCCCCTTAAACAGCTTTATAGCAAGGACAGAACTTACCCACCCATTATTTTACTTAGGAGTTTATCTAGCAACAAGAAAACATAGTGTCATTTCTTGACAACAAACTCTCACCTGAAGAAGTTATTGAGTTAGCCTCTTTTCCACCAACAGCACTACCCAAATCTCTGAAATGATTCCTGACAAGAGCTGTCCTTTTTCAACTCTACAGAAGTAGCTATATCACTAGCAGTTCTTGCATCATTTAATGCCACCTAGGTGAGCAGATTCAGCCACACAAAATAAAAACCAATCAAGGTCCCAACACAAAAGCAACTCAGTACAGCTGCTGAGAGCAGGAGAATTTGTCACTACTCCCTGTAGAGCTGCTTAGCACCCATTAGCTGGTCTCCTCTGGAAATGAGCCTAATATTTACTGCCCCAGAGAACTGCAGGATCTCTGACTGACAGCTCATTTATTACAGCTAGAAGAGGGCACACCTTGCTTTGCTGCAGTCATCAAGAATCAAACCCAGCAACCTGTACTGCTGCTCTCTATTCTGCCAGCAGTGGCCAAGCTGCTGTGTGACCACACTCAGGACCAGCAAAAGCTCAGGAGCCCAGACATTGGGTTCTCTCTCTCCTAGGGCTTGGTCCAAAGAAATAATCATTCCCGAGCTTGCTTTCCCTTGACGCGGTCAAATGGAGGAAGGTAGTTGAGTTTCAGGGGTTCACTTCTCATGCACCTCCCTTAAGGCTTTTTTTACCTGTTTCTTCATTTACAGATGTAAACACTCAGCCTAGGGCTAGTTACATATAGCACATCTTTACTATATGCACAAAGCTTAAGATCTACTCTCAGACATCTTTTCACTGCTACAGCATCCTTCATTTTTTTCTCACTTCACTGAGTCAGTTGCAGAGCAGCTGAGATTTCATCAAATTGCACTTGAAAACCCAGCAGCATGCAATGATGGCTCCATCACCCTGAAATCAGTGTCCAGTCAGTCAGGTATCCTCTCTTCCCTCTTCTGTGTAAGTACAGCTTGTAGTGAGTCATTGGCTCAGCTCTGCTGTCTGTCAGTGTGGTAAAGCCTGGCCAGCAGACTCTGACACCCTTGTGCCTCAAGGGGTTAAAGGAGATAGGTCAAACTCAGCAGGACAGGCAGAACTTTTTGAAATAAAACATTCATGGTCCACATCTAGTTCAGGAAGCTGGTCCTAGCCCACAGTTCTGTGGGAGATGCTATGGAATCCATGGGGGGAGAGTGATCCTAATGCACCTGCAGCCCCTAGTTCAACAACAAGCCTCAACATCTCTGATCAGAGAAACCCTGGGTGCTCTCCTGGTGGAGCATGTTCCAGGACTTGGTCAGCAATGATCCAGGGGCTTGTTTGGGTAAAGAGACTTTTGTTTTCTGCACTGATAGACCTACACACAACTACGCACCAGATTTGAAGTTAACTACTTAGGACTTGTTATGGCAAGACCGTGGGCATAGAGGTTTAGTGGCATGTTGTAGCAGTCTAAAGAGCAGTAGTTGTTCACTACAGCTTTATGAGCAACAAGACCCTAAAGCACAAGTTACAAGTGCCTAAAGCAGAGGTTAAAAAAACCCCACACCTCTGAGGCACTGAGCTAATTGCCTAATTGCAGTAGGATTCTGTGCTACACAAAGTTGGCAGGACTACCAATGGCAGTGTATGTTTGCTCCTGTGACTGCTCCACAACAGTTACCAGTAACCTGTTTTCAAAAGTAACCATGTACTTGACTTGGGTGGTATGCTTGTCTTTTTTTTGACATTTTCTGTGTGCCTCCATCCCTGGAAGGGGAACCAAGAAAAGAAAGAAAAACAGCATTGCATTCTAAGAACCTTATTACAAGCTTTAAAAAGGCATTAATGTTAACAGGAAAAATACTTGACAAAGAAGCAAGTGCATACAGATTAGTGCTACTGAGTCCCATCATCCGTAAGTGCACGGACCAGACTAGGAAAAGCAAGTTTCACTGGCTACCACCAGTAGATTCTCTGACAGTTTACTTGGGAAGGAGCTGGGAAAGGACGTTTGGCACAACTCCTCCTTGAGGAATGGTCACGCAAGAGAACAGCTTGTTCAGCTCGTCGTCACTTCTCACAGCCAGCAGGATGTGCCTGGGCACAATCCTGGTTCTCTTGTTCGCCCGTGCAGCATTCCCTGCCAGCTCCAGGACCTCTGCACTCAGGTATTCCAGCACTGCAGCCAGGTAGATGGCAGCAGCAGGACTGATCCTGTCAGCATAGTTCCCTCTCTTAAGTAGCCGGTAGACCCGACCCACTGGGAACTGCAGACCAGCCCTGGCCGATTTGTTTTTCTTTGGAGCAGCTCCAGTTTTGCCAGCCACTGGGTGTTTCTTTCCATGTCCAGACATCCCAATGGGCGAGGGGACACAAAGGGTTGGAGATCTTCAAGTTACCCAGGTGCCTGAGCTATAGCTAAGGGATAGCAAGAGAAGACAACAGCAAGGTTAGGTACAAGAAGAAAGCTTGCTCTTGTCTTGAGGACTACACCACACCAATATCAGAGCTAAGTTTTAACTACTACTGCCCTTTTCCAGCCCATCTTTTAGGAGAAAGGCCTTGTTGTAAAACCAGAGCAGTCTAGCAATCTGTCAAAAAGGCTTAAAGTAGAGATGAAGAGCTCAAAAAAAAAAAAAACAAGCCAAAAACCAAAAGGGGCTTTTCCCTGCTACTTGGAATACATTTGAGATTCAGGTATAGTTGGTGGTCTTCAACAAGTTTCTTAAACACAACTGTTACCTCAAAGCTAACTTGAGGCCAAGCCTGACATCTATTTCAGGAAGAGCCTGTATTCTAGCTTCTTCCACTATCAGGTTAGATCTTCCTTTCATTTTAAATTGAATAATTGAAAAATTCCCACAACACCGTATATACAAAATACACTTGGAAGTTTTCATACGAATGTTCTAAATGAACTCCCCAAGGGATATTCTCTGCCTGCTACAAGTGTACTAGAGGTGTTTTGCACCTGGAAATGGAAGAATTGACTTAGCAGAAAGCAGACTGAAGGGTAGAAATTACCAGCTATTCACTCAAAACTAAGGAAATTCACTCCAGTTACAGTAGTCTTACCCTAATCTAGGAGTAAATTGGACAGTTGTTTTTCAGCATAGCTGCTTACAATATACAACAACACTCATTGCAAGATTAACATGGGGAATTCTGTGCAGCTTCTCTAGAGAAATTTAAATATTTAACAACAGTCAGAGTAAGATTTGGGAGGAAGGAACAACAACAGAAGTTTCCCATAATGAAGTTCTAGCAAACCAAGCCATAACTCCTTGCCCCTACAGTCCCACAATAGCTTTTATTTTCTGATTACTCCCGTTACAGACATACACCACAAATGCAGCTAACTGACAAAATAACATAAAATCCACCACAACCCCAAATCTTCCACTATAGATCAGAAATTAAAATTCTCATACAGGAAAAATTATATCACCTTACCTTCAAGAATTCTTAAGCTGGTCTAGTCTGTGCTTTCCTAGAGCTGGCACCCTAAGGCAAATAAGGCAGATAACATCATTTCCCCTACCCTGGGGCAGAACCTTTTTATTAGCAATTTCTTCTCCTCATCAGTGGATCACCTGGACATCATCAGGCATTCTCACATGTGGTTCTTCTTCCTTCTAACACTTGATTTGGAGGCAAATAAAGAAATGTTATAGATGCCCAGAAGCAAATTCTCTGGGGGAGAAGTCAGGCTGTCTCCACAGACTGGAGTTGCAGCTGTATTTCAGTCTCCCTCTGACCCTGACAGCTCTCACCCCCTTTGGCTAGAGTATTTCTGTTTATACACTGAATGTAAAAACAGCAATCTCCTGCTGAAGTAGATAAGAAAGTAGATATGGGAGAATGTGCTTTATAACTACAAGGTATTTTTATTTGGTGGAAAGGAGTAAACTGTGTATTGCTTTATGTGTGTCCCAAGTAGAGAGAGTTATGCTCTCATGTTCACATTGTGCCCGAGCCCCACCAAATGATGTGATGGGGCTGCTTCTAAGATTTGGGCTTCTGCCCCCTCTTCTGGTAACTCTCTGCCCTAAGATGGGGCTCCAGGTTTACTGTGGGAAGAGAGTGGTTCTGGTGCCAAGGGTCCTGAGCTAGTTCCTCTTAGTTCACATGGGCAAAAATCTCACCTAATACAAGTGAATATTTTTGAACACCTTTTTAGAAATGAGTGCATGCTCTCTGCCTATGCCTTTTCTGTGCTTGTTTTTCATGTTAAAATAGGTTCCAACCAGCAACATACAGAAGCCATGGGTCTGAGTAGTATTTCAGCCCCAGAAGACAACTGTTGAAGTAGCAGGTCCTCTTGAAAGCCCCAGCTCTGACAAAATATTCAGACAACAAAACTGGCACCAACAGCTAAGCCTTTGGTTCTGTGTGGCAGGTACTAACTGTGGGTCAGAGCTTAAAGACTTTGGAGTGCCTGCAGAAGACTCCAAAATTGTGATCCCCAAAACTTTACCTTCCATGCTGCCCTGCTGGAAGGCTCCATGGCCCTTTACTTTCTGATTTAAAGTTCTCACATTGTCAGTACTGGTGGCTCCATCTATCACACAGACAGCCACTTTACCCCCGAGGATGAGTGTTATTCCAAGCTGCGTGAGACTGAGTCTTCCTCACCCTCAGGGCCCTGGGAGATGGGTATGAGGCACCCTCCACATGTCCAAATGCTCACCATAAGGGCTGATGTTCTCTCAAAATGCAGTTACCCATTCCTTTTAAATCAGAGGCAAAAGTGGCCGTGCCTTCCCTTCACTAAACCAGACATAGCGCAGGATAAATGTCCCAGAACGCTTCAGGATACATGGAATGTCCATGATGTTGTAATGTGTTAGAACGGGGCTTCTGAGTTTCCATTTCAGGCCCTTGGCAGATCAAAGACACAGTCATTCCTCTGTGTGCCCAGAACAAACACATTCTTAAGGCTTGCTGCAGCTTGGCTGGGGGTGTTTTTCTGGGGACACAGAGCAGGGGCCCCCTTTTCTGGTCAAGTGTGCTGTCCATGAAAGGAGAAAAGAAAAATAAAAGTAACTACCTAGACACAAATTTCTTCTTAGGCTTAATGGCGTTGACCCAGTCCTAACAATATTTGAAGTACTAATAATTAGGTCTGATAAGAATAGATAATATACATATGAGTCTTTTATTTCATTATATTTTAGTTTTTAACAGAACAGGAAAAGAAAAATGAGTAGAGAAGCCAGGGGAGAAATAAAGCAGGATATGAAATGCAAACAGATAAAAAGAGGCTTAATGAATTGGAAAGGGAAGAGTCACAGAGGAAGAACTAAGAGAGAGGAGAGGAGAGCTCCAAAACTCACCAACAGTATTTGGATGCTCCTAGGGAAGTGTTTGCTATAGCTGACAATTTATTTGGGGCGTTTCTCTGACAGTGCCGTTTGGTTTAGGCATTCAGGTTTCTGGTAGCTCTGGAACACTGACTGGTGAGTGTGAGAAACGGAGGCCTTGTTTTGCTCTCCACTGTGTAAGTCGTTCCCAGGGTGTGTTGAGCAGGTTACTTTTAGAGGACATGATTTTGTACCCTTCACTGTGTTTGCTGAAGCAGCGATGAAAAGAAGCGAGGCAAGGGCAGAGCTGCACTGCAAACCCGGCTGAGCTCTGTTGGAGAGGGTGGAGCGTGGGGATGAGAAAAGGTGTCACAGGTTGTGACAACTGCGAGGCTGTGCCACCTGGGAGCTGGGCAGGAACTCGCCTGCCCTCCCTGACTTCGTTTGACCTCCTGTGTCGTTTCCAAGCTGATGCTGGTTCGGGTGATATCAGGAGAGGTTAAGGGCATCCCTCCAGCTGAATGGTACTCGGGTGAAAGCCCTGCTGAGATGGTCTTTTGGCGGTGCCACGGCTCACACAGAGCCGCGCTGGGGTCGCGCAGACTCATGACTTCCGTGAGGAACCTTTGTACGACCCCCGCCCCGGGGTACGAAACANTATGGCTCGGTTTTGTGGTGGCTTGATTAATTTTTTAATGTATTTATTTTATATATTTTTTTATATTTCCCCCCCGAGTACGGTGTGTATTTCTCTCCTGTAGTAAGCAGATGGGTGGGTGGGTGTTTCAGGCACTTCAGTGTGTCGATAAACCACAGTAGATAACGTGAAATGCTGTGCTGAGGGGAAAAATTGCCTGAGACAGACAAAAAACCTCCCCAAACCAAAAAAAACCTAAGAACCCAAAAAGTCACTAATGTGCTATTTGCTCTTCTACTTTGGCTGGGTTTTGTTTTTTTTTCTCCCTTATTTTCTTTACCAGAATTGTGTCTTGTTCTAGAGAACAGATAGTCTTGAGCTGCTCTAGTGTAAGCTATGTAGATGCCAGCCATAGTAAAGCTGGAGGTAAATTCAGCTTTCACAGTGAACGTAGGCCACGATAGTAAGGAAGCAAAATCAGCCCGTGAGTGCTTATCATTGGTTTTTCTTTTTTTTCCAATTAAAAAAAAAAAAACACAAAAACCAATTTGACTTCTACTGAACTTTTTGACACTATGTGTATTCCTTTTGGCCTTGTTTTGCAGGATTATTGTGGCTATTTCACAATAAAATTGCCTTTTAACTTTGAGGAACAGTCTAGGTCTAGATTTAGAGCTGATTCTCTGTAATAGGTTTGTCTGGCAGAGGCTGTACTTGCTTCTCTCTAAGCACTTGTGTAGTCACACTGACTCAAGTCTGCCAAGGAGACCTCCCCTATATCTAGAGCTCGGCCTGCAAGGCTGGTGCCTGTGTGTCTTCTCACCAGCGCTTCCTGATGCAACAACCATCGATCTGATGGACTGTTCTGCTTGAGTTTCTGAACGTGAGAGCTGTGCCCAGTGTGCTTCCTGGTCACCCAGCTGATTTCCTCCCCTTTCACTGGGTGAGAGCTGCAGTGATGGTTACAATGCTTCAAACTTTTGCACCCTACCAAGACCTCCTGTGTGTGCCGTGAGTGCAGTAGAATAAAGTCACTCTTCACAGTGCTGGTCTGGGAAGAAACATCAGCATCAGGAGGATCCACACTGTGGCTTTCTGGCACCCTCCAGACAGCAGTTGAGCAGCATTCTGCATCTCTTGGAAAACTTGCCTGGGTTAAGTTCTGTGAGTGGTAAAGCTCCCCCTGAATGTGCATCATCCTCTCCTTGTTCTGTTCTAGGACCCAAATAAAGACACAGAATGGAATGACATCCTGCGCAAGAAAGGGATCCTTCCTCCAAAGGAAAACCTGGAGGAACAGGAGCGCGCAAAGGAAGAGGAGCAGCTTGCCATCCTTCAGAAGTCTCTTGGTGGGTGATCAGCCAACTTGGCCAACAGGACAAATCTTGGGAAGGCTCCTGGGCTAAGACTGTGCAAAGAAAGGCCCAGCAGTAATGTTTATGTGCCTGTAAAGCAATGTGGCCTTTCCTAAGACTAAGGGCTACCAAAACTGCTTCTCCTATGGGGTGATCCTTTGTCAGCAGTACCAAACAAATATGTTCCTGAACACATGGGCTCTTCCAGCACAGGAAAGCTTTGTTCTTGATGTCAGCTCTGTATTTTTATAGAAGTAAAGGCTTGAAAACTGAAATAAGTACAGTGCAAATGGAGTCTGCTATGTGAATGTGCAAGTAAAAGTATCTCATGACATTATCTGTCCTAAGGTTTCCTCCATCTGCCATCGTTTGGGCATCCCTGCTGTGTTTTGTCTGTGTATGTGTTGGACACATCTTTGTGGCAGCCACCAACCTTGAAGGCTGCAGCAGGTAGTCATGGGCTAGTCGAGGCAGCCTTCAGCTCACAGCCATTTACGTCCTTGGCTTTCCATCTCTATCTTCAAAGTGTGTAGCAGTTTTTACAAATCCAGTAACAATAGCACTTCACAAAGGCCATATTTCCTATGGTTAATCTCTCCTTAAAGTAAGTAAATTCTGCTGGACTAATAAAAGCTGATGAGTTTTAATCCTTGAATGATGTTTTGCTTAAACTGATGTTTCCTTCTTTCTAGTGAAAACTTATGAGGACATGACTCTGGAAGAGCTAGAAGAGAATGAAGATGAATTTAATGAGGAAGATGAGAAAGCTATTGAAATGTACAGGTCAGAGCAGCCTGCAGAACTTGGCTTTAATGAAAACTGGAGGGTTTTTTCTTTTATGTGCTTTTGGAGAGTTGTTGAAGGATGTTGTTAGGCCTGGTGATAGGAGAAAAAAAATGGGTTGTGCTTTGGTCTCTTGTAGAGTTTCTAAGTGTCTTTAATAGGATAACTGGGTTTAAATTCAGTGTCCTCTATCTCTGCAGAATTCTGTTGCAGATAATGTGCACCTGCTGAGTGCATGGCTGGGGATTCTGAGAGCCTTGAAAATCACCTCCAAGACTTCTCCATTGTTGTATGAATGAGATGAAGGTGCTGCAGATTTGCATAACTACAGTGCTGGTTTTCCATTAACTCTTCAGCTCTACCATCTCATGGATTTTTTGTTTTTTTTTCCATTTAGTTTGGTAGTCTAGTATATGCTGAGGGTAGGAAGAGATTCATGAAATACTTTTACTTCTTGCACATTGGTGGCTTTAGCTTGTGATGCAAATACCAGAGCATTTTTTGACTCTGTCAACTTGTGTATTTTGCTCTGGGGTTTCAAGGTTGTGATGTGCTTCTGAAGTCTTAGACTTCAACCTGTTCCTTTAAGTTTTGTTCTATCAAAAATGCACCTATTTTCAAGATTTCTTTCCCATTCCTTGTTTTTCAGGCAGCAAAGGATAGCAGAAATGAAAGCAGCTCAAATAAAGAATAAATTTGGGGAAGTTTTGGAGATTTCAGGAAAAGATTATGTTCAGGAGGTTACGAAAGCTGGAAGAGGTATATGGGTAGTCCTGCACCTCTACAAACAAGGGTAAGAATTTGTTTTGAACTTTTAAACCTTTCACTGTCAGTAGCTGAAAATATTCTAGACAAATGTGTAGTTGTGAAATTGTGGAAATTAAGGAACTGATTCTGTAGTTCTGAGGAATAAAAAATGGAATTGGTAATCTTGCTACTGTTGACTCAAGACTGCTGAGTTTAGCTCTAAAACAATGTTAACACCAAGTGACTCTTTTTATAGTATCATAAAGGTTGGAAAAGACCTCCAAGATCATAAATTCCAACCATCTGGCCAACATCATCATAACCACTAAGCCATGTCCTGAGGTGCCACATCTACACATTTTTTGAACACTTCCAGGGGTGGTGCCTCCCCCCCCTCCCTGAGCAGCCTGTTCCAAGGCCTCACCACTTTCAATACAGAAATTGTTCCTCAGGTCTGACCTAAACCTCCCCTGGTACAGCTTCAGCCCATTTCCTCTTGTCCTATCCCAGGTTACTTGAGAAGAGACCAACCCCCACCTCACTCAACCTCCCTTCAGGGAGCTGTAGAGAGCAGTAAGGTCTCCTCTCAGCCTTCTCTTCTCCAAACCAAACAATCCCAGTTTCCTCAGCTGCTCTTCATAAGACGTGTTCTTCAGACACCTACCAGCTTTGTTGCCCTCTCTGGACCTGCTCAAGCACCTCGTTGTTTTTCTTGCATCCAGCAGAGCATGACCTGTACCGTAGAGCTGCCACAGAGGTAGCTGTTGCCACTGAACTATCCAAGCTTTGGAAATTATTCTAGATCACGTGCCAGGGGGCTGTGCATTAGGAGGGACACTCTATCCTTAGCCTGGTTTCTCCAGGAATAAAAAGGGAGTGGGTAAGGTTTCTAGTCTCATCAGCATGATGGAAAAACTTGTCAGAAAGGTCTGATAAGTTGCTAGAGTTTTCTGCAAAGGGTTACAAATCCTTGGGTTTGTTCCTTGTCTCTAAGGGCAGGTGTTCATTGTCATTTGTGTTCAATCTTTCAGGAGCTGCTTTTCTTTCTATTTTGCTCTAGTTTGTGCAGTTTCTAAATGTCATCTCTTCATGAACCAAATTTTGTGTATGATAGAGGGGAAGGTTCTATTGCTGATATCTTAAAACCAAAAGGCCCACCAAAACCTTTGGTGTTGCTGACTTCCTCTGATGGCTGGAATATTGGACAACAAAAAGCATTCAGGAGTTGCTTCTGGTACATCTGTCTTTCCATAAATGCTACTTATTGAGCTGATAGTTTTGACCTTTTTTTCTGGAGCACCTTACTCTCTCATTTGTCATTCTATTTTTATTCCCCATCTGCCCCCTCCCCCAACGTGTGTCTGTTACTTTTCTTCACAGAATTCCACTCTGTGCCTTAATAAATCAACATATGAGCAGCCTTGCAAGAAAGTTCAGAGATGTGAAATTCATCAAAGCCATCTCTACCACCTGCATTCCCAACTACCCTGATAAGAACCTGCCCACGATATTCATCTACCTGGAGGGAGACATCAAAGCTCAGTTCATTGGGCCTTTGGTGTTTGGTGGCATGAACCTGACAAGGGATGGTGAGTGTCTGTATCTCTGCTCTTCCAAAGGAAAAGCAAAACTGAGAATGAGAGAAGTGAGGCTTAGGAGGAAAAATGAGCTACTGAAAATAATGTATATAAAAAAAAAAGCCAAACCTTTTTATTTATTTACTATTTTGTTTTCTCCATCCAACAACATGGCAACGAAGGCTATCCTGTAAAAGCCATGAGTGGCCAAGTAGACCAACATACAGATATTAATCTCCTATGTACAAGAATTCACACCTTGTATGGAGTGAAACAAACTTTCTTGCCTGTATTAAAGGCTGAATAGCACCCATGCACATGCTCTGGGGCTGAATGACTCACCTCACCTCTCCCCCAGTTACTGGATGATCTGTGCCCTTGGTAACTGGTGCTTGCATATTGGGTCACAGGGCTGCTTGGTTTGCCTTCAAGCCTATGACATATCTTTGTGCCATGTGGCTCTCCATGAACCTTTAAAGACAGCCTGCCCATCTGCTAGCCTGAAATTGGGCTGCTTCCTTTTCCCCTTGCCATCTCCTAGAGGTGACAGCACATTATACACCTCCCTCTGTGGTTCAGGAGGCACGGGGCAGAATGGGGAGAGGCTGTTACCTTTCCTGGAGGCCACGGTTTTCCCTAGACCTATTTCTGCTTGCCCATTTCAGTAGGCTGGGGCACGCAGCCTCAGCAGCATGATGTGCTGCAGGAGAGGAGGGTGGTGATGCAGGTCTTGCAGAGAGCTGTAGCTCTTCAGTGAAAGCTGCAGCTTGGAGGTGTTTGGTCAGGGATGGTGATCTATGGTGGTGCTTAAAAGACTGAGGTCAGCGGTGAAGAAGGCTCTTCTTGGAAAGCAGATGTGACTCGGATGTAACCTAGTGGATTTTACTGGAGTTAAAAGGATACTCATCAGCTTTCTGGGTAGGCATATTGGTCCAGATGCTTCAAGCTTTTCCAGGGTCAGACTTTAAGGGCATTGTTATCTGAAGTGAACCACAGTTAAGCAGCGTTTTGAGGTCCCTGCTGAATGATTCACTGCCTCTACTAGGATAGAATGCAGAAGTAGTTTTAGTTAGACCCTGAAGTTACAGGGCATCTTGAGTGTGTACTGTAGAAAATGTTCCCCTGCCTTGGACAGTTACAAGGGGGAAGCTCAGCCGTGAGGTGGCTGATGGGAGAACAGCTAACTAGCAGCTGCCTAACTACACACTGAAGTGAGCAGTGGTAGCAGAACTTCCAGTCAGCTTTCTCCCATTTTTAGCACATAAATAATTGATTTTGAGGTGATCCAAAGGTGACTGAGGCAGCTTAATTCATTCATCACAGAAAGCTGGGCACTGAAATTTGGCACTTCTCTTTCATTTCTTCCTTCTCTCCTAAGCCCAAGTGACTTTGGAGATTAAAGGAAGTGTGGGGTTGCCTATCTGAAGGCAATGAGATTTAATGATAGGCTCCCAGCAGGCCTAGAAGAAAGGTTGCAACTGAATGTGTTGTATTGACTTTCTATCCCTTCTGGGAAGCAATCCATTTTGGGTTTACGGGGTAATATGCCTACTAGTGATGGTGGAGTCTCCCTTGCTGTCTTGCTAAGGCACTAATAATCAGAGTATGGCATGGTGGGACAGGTGTGAATTGCCTTTACAGAGAACATCCCTGAAAAATTCCTGTAATTCAGATGTGCAAGTGGAATTGTTACAGGTTTTTTTGCACCTTGGCAAATCTGTTCACTATCTTTTCTGGTTGGGATGAACTTGGTATACGATGGAAGCGGCTGTAACATGAGCAGTACTTGACTCCTTCACCAGTGACAGATGAGCAAACCTGTCTTCTGCCCTTACCTGGTTTCAAAGATGTGGAATAAATTTTCACTGGGAGAGTTGTCTCTAAAGCTGCTGCTCTGTATCAATCACCTCTTTGTGCAGTCCTGGTTGTAAAGGGAGCAGGGAGGCACTGGGGATGCCACTGGTGGGCTTCAGAGTGGCACCCTGAGCTCTGTATCCTGGGCTGAAATCTGTGCCAGCACCAGTGGCTGTGAAGGGTTGGCTCAGGTGGAGTGGGTGCAGGAGACAGGGCAGGGGTTGGGACCTGGGAGTGGAAGAGGAGGGGAGGAATAGAGCAGGGCCCTGGTTTTGGTGCTAGTGATGGCAAGGTGATAAGAGCAGTCAACCGGGGAAGCAAGGGGGGGCTTTTTCCAGTTTGCTCCTCTGCATTCATGGCTCTCTTGTTTTGCTCTGCACAGAACTGGAGTGGAAGATTTCTGAGTCGGGTGCCATCAAGACAGACCTGGAGGAGAACCCCAGGAAGCAGATCCAGGACCAGCTAATGACCTCAATCAGGGCATGTGTCCCGGCCAGTGGGGAGAGTGATTCGGAGGATGACTAACTTCTGCGAAGGCATGAGGATTGATAGAGTACACCTGCAGGTGGTGTTCCCACCTAAAACACTGGAGGTGCTCATCAGATCTTGCTGAGCCCCAGAGGAGTAATATTTCAAGACAGCTATTTAGAAACTAATTTTTTTAAAGAAACAAAAAAACCCACGAACAAGAAACTGACACCTTATTGCAGCTTTACTTAAGATCCTGCAAGACATATGATGAAGCCTGAGTAAATCTTAAAGTTTGGAAGTAGAAACAGAGGTCTCATGTTGTTATTTTTCTTAGTAAATTGCTGCCTTCTTTAAAAATCCTGAAATAGGAAGTGGCCCTAAGTGCACTGTTTTTGACAAGCCTAGCTTGTGTAAATCAAATCTAACTAGCTGGTCTCAAACAATTGGTTATAGCACTTCCCTGGGCCTTCTCTTAGCCCATTCTGTGTAAATGTCCAGCAGCCTGGGTTGTGTGGAGAGCTAGGGGAGGTGATGTGGCTGCTGCTGAAGGTGGCGTGTGGTCCTTTGCAGAGGTGCTCTGGGTGGGGAGGCCAGCACCTGACTGTGTTGGGACCCCAGTCATCTTGAAAAGGGCCTTGGTGATGTCCAGCATTCTGAACCTGCTGTGTCCAGAACCACCTTTCACTCAGCAGCAGTATTTTGCCTTGCAGAGGGGCTGAGCTTCCTGCACCACCTTACCTGCTGAGAGTTAGGAAAGAAAATTCAAGATGATGGTGCTTGAGTGTTAAACTGCTGACTTCTTCCACTGAGGCATTGCTACAGTCATTTTGTTGCCAAAGGGGGAGGGAAAATTTTGTTTGAAGACCTGACATCTTTCTATATGAAAGCCTTCTGCCTTCTAGGTACAGTAATAATAACAGAGGTCTTAGAATGAACTGAGATACCACCTTAATTATAGATCTGCTGACACTTAGAGCTGCCTGCTTAGTTTGAGTTGGATTTAGAGTCCACCTACACTTTCAATTTGCCCACACTTGGGCTAACGAGATCCAAGAGCTTTTGCTAACGAGGCTGCCCCAAGGACATTTTGTTACATTGCTGTTGGATTCTGTGGGTGGATGGTATAGAATACAACACTCAAGCAGTATTTTTTTTAATTATTTTTTGTTTGTTTGTTTTATCTTAGTTCAAAGGGACTTTTAAGCATCTTTCCAGCACTCTTATCTCCCTGGTCCCATCAGTGTGTCATTCAAACAACAAACTCTTCCTTAAAACTTCAGGTGAAATCATAAGATCCCCACGGAGAGCTTCCTCCTTGAGATCTGAATGGTGATTTGAGTGTCACCTAAGTCTCCTTTAGTTTTCTCTCTATGTTTTTTGGCAAAATAGGTAGAATATTAACACAGCAGCCATACTCCTCTCAACTGGCTTTTAATTTAAAGTTTATCAAACCTTTTGGGAAGGGGAGGTGGAATCTGCAAGAACTCTTCTATCATTACTGTGACCACCTCAGTTTGAAATCTAATTTTAAAAGAATGCAATGCTTTGGATACTTTTTAACTTCTATTATTCCCTCTTTTATTGTCTCCAGTGCCCCTAGGGAGGTAGAGTAGCAATAATAATAATTGCAGCTGTATTAGAAGACAGGCAAAGACCATTAGTGATTCAGGTTCAACAGCAGGGGAGGAGTTCAAAGAAGGATGACTACTGCATTTGCATTGAGTTGCTGAGAGCTCTGTCCTGTGGGATCTTGGAAACTTCTAGGGATGACTTCTCAAATTGTCCCATGCTTGACTGGCTCCAACCATCCCTCTGCTTGCTGCACAGGACAGCACAGGCAGTAAGACCTTGAGCCAGCATACCTACAGATAGAGGAATTTCCTATTCAGAGCTTGATCCAAACCTCATTCAATCAGGAGAATGGGTGTTTCAGACAGACATCCTTAAAATACTAAGTAGACCTCCTAGAGCTAATCAAGAGGCAAAGCTGAGGGGCAGAGTGCATCTTGTGCCTGGATCACATCAGCTTGCAAGGACCTTAGCCAGTGGCTTCCAGCTTAGAGTATGTGGCCTAAGTCCCCTTTTAGAAGGGGGATGTCTATGCCCTCTACTTGAGAAACTCTGCATGTCTTCCTCAAAAGCTTCCTGCTTGCTCCTACCCACACTGGCAGTGTGATTCTTGTTCCCTAATCTGCAAAGTAAGCCATTCTAGATGGGATGATGTCCCCTCACCAGAGGGGCTCATGCATGATGGGTGAGGTGCTGCCTTGTTGCTGGTTTGAGCTCCTTAGGTGGAAATGGGAATTGGAAGTGAATTCCTGATGGTTTTGGCATGTGGTATGATAAACCCTTGGATAAGGGTCTTAAAATCATGGCTGCCTTCCCCTTTTGTATGTAGTGTAGTGGGTTTTGTGGGCCACCAAGAGAACTCAGCTCCTGAAGAGCACTGGAGCTGTGTACGTGCACCTGGTTGCCCTAAGCTGCTCAGCTGTGGTGAGCCAGATAACATGCCCATGAATGACACCTAGGGCACTCCCAGGTAGCAGTCCTTCCTCTACAAGAAGCAAACCAGGCCCCTTTGGGAGATTTACCTAGGAGAGTAGGTAGGGGAGGGGGAGATGACCTCCAGCAGCCTGCTCCCTGCTGTCAGGACTACAGCAGGGGCTGCTTTGCCATTAATAGGCAGCATTGAGCAAAGTGCCAAAATTCAGGAGGTTTGAGACAGTTTGACTTCTACCATCTTTTGTCCTGAGCTTCTCAATGCAGCGACATGTTGGGGGATACCATTTGAGGATGCCACACTGAAAGGGGAAGATGTGAGAATAACCAGAAACCAGAAGAAGCTGAATGTTCTGCCCAGCTGCTGAGACCCGTGCAGAGCATCATTTCAAATGGTTTCTGTTCTTCTTGGTATTTGGCTAAGCGGGAAAACGGCTTCTTGTAATCTTACTTTCTTCTTGCCAATCACATTGCCCTGCTCAAGGCCTTTTGTAGAAATGAGGTCTCTGCAGGAGATGGATAATGAGATTTGTTTAACCTTTTGGCAGAGCAGAAGCTATGGAAGTGCACAGTTAAGGGGAATGAGCATTAGCTTAAAAAGAAGGCAGCTGCTCAACAAACCAAACCAGCCAGTTAATACACATAGCAGAATGAGGCAATACAACGGGGGGAAATAATTGGAGGGTGAATTGGCATCTGCCAAGATCCAGGGCACTGTTGCTAAAGGCACTATCAATATTCTTGCAGCCTGTCAACAGTTAGTGGTGGATCAATGCTTGCTTGTCGCTGGTGTGAGAAGGGTCTCTGTCAGCTCTTGGGGGAGAGGTCGGAGGCAGTGATCCTATAAGCAGTGCTGAGGCTTGTGTGAGTTCCTGTCCTGTGACTGCTGTGAAAGCATCCCTGACTCATCCCACACTGCACCACTGGCAGCAGGTGGGAGGAAGAGAGTAACCCTGGGTTATAGACGGGGGCAGGTGATCTGCTGTTAGTGGACAGTCACTCTGGAGCTTTTCTTGTGTCAATGCAAGTGAATCACTGGTAATAAAAAGGGTTACGTGAGCAGCCGCCTTAGGTTCCTGGCAGTCTGTCCTGATCTGGATAAGTCCCCACTCTGATTTTCCTTCACCCACGCTCGCTTGCACTCCCAGCCTGACCGTTGCCAAGCTCTGCCGAACCTGGAGGGTGGTATTTTACACCCTCTTCACAGGCAGAGGGAGGGCCAGGTGTTGTGCCAGCAGGGCAAGGCCGTGGAGGGGCAAGTTAAGCTGTCGATTCTCCAGGCAGGTAACCCAGCTGTGGTCAAGGACCTGCCTGTAGGCTCAAGTGTCAGCAGGACTGCAATCTCAGGAGGTGAAATGAAGGAGTATCGTTGGAATACTCACACTGTGTCACATATCACCTGTTTTGGTCAGGTTCTCCTTCCTCGGGGCCTGGCCTAGCCTGCCTTCTCTTGCTTGGGGTCTGGCCCATCACCTCCCTTCCCAAATACACTCAGGTGAATATTTGGTTGGCCTTACTGCCAGGAGTAGTTTAACTTGAGTGAGATGATTCACTATGGGTGCATGCTTCCAGCTCTGCTGGACTGGTGTACAGAGTAAGCAGACAATGTTGAGCCATAAATTAGCATGACATCTGAACAAAAATATTTGTTTTTATAGAGCTCATTAAGAAAGTAGCTCTGATCTACATTAATTCCCATGAAAGTTAAGATCTGCTTTTTATTCCTGTATTATAAAGTCAAGTTCACAATAATTTGTCATTATTCCCTGGAAATCTCAGGAAGATCCCTATTTCACAGGCTGTGTAGCAATGGGAAATGAGAAAGGCCAGTAATTTAGTTTGTACTAGCCCTTGTGAAGGGGGGGCAGGGAATGCACCCTTATATGAACCTTTTCCTGCATATTTGTTGGGATCAGATCATGTCTAAAGAAACTCTGCTGAGATCAAAGGGGGATTCTTTCCCTTTTCCATTCTTTTAAATCACTACATTGATAAAACTAATCTTTTCCCTGTCAATTGTTTGGAAGGCTTTTGAGCTCATTTATCATTACAGCCCATTATAAATCACTACTCATTTCAATCTCATTTAGCTAAATCAGTTATCAAAGGATTGGCAGGAGGCATAAAGTATTTTATTGATGCATTTAGCTCATCACAGAACTATGAAAAGTACTGCAATTCTTAGGTCTGTCCATTTGCAGATGCAGGGAAAGGCTTCATTCCCTTCCATGGAAGGCAGAACCAGTAAAAAGAAATATCCAAGCAGAGAGAAACTCTCTGTAGGCTTGTGTGGGAGACTGATGATCTGACTTTTTTTCATATAATGCATTAAAACTTTCATCTCTTGATGCCATGCCAAATTTTTCAGGACTTGACCAAATTAATTTTAATTTACAGAGCCTACTGAAGAAATCGAGGTATAATGAAAAATGGCAGGAAAAAATAGAAAAGAATTCTGAGGTTGTTTCCATTCAACACTTCCACTGTCAAATAAGCAAGGAATTGTGTAATCTAGGGCAGAACAGTCCATGTAAAAGATGTTAGAGGACAATTCATGAGATGAATGTAGTTATGCATATTTGTAAGCCTCTGGTTCAAGATGACATCGTATTTCTTCTAGTATACTGGACAGCTTAAACACAGGATTTGCTTCTTGTGGTTGAAAAAGTTTTGCTTTTTTTTTTACTAAGGAAAGCAAATCTTAAATTTCCACACAGCTGCTGCCTACCCCCAGAGTGACCCTAACTTCTGCTATGATGTGTCATCCTGATCCCACTCCCATGGGCATACTTTCAGTTACAAGGAGGGCAGCTACTGAAGATTTCTTCTTGCCTGCTTGATCAGTTTATCCTCCTGCGAAATAGTACAGACTGTCTGGGGGTGTTGGGAAACTTCATTAAGTATCTGCCCATATGCAGATGGTTTATGTTATGTAAAGCTGAAAGTAGGGATGTCCTGGATCCTTCAAGTTGACTGTCACTTTCTGTGGTTTAGTTGTTCCCAGCCTCAAGTGCTTAGAGGAACAATTGTGAGGGCCACCTCTATGGCAGGAGAAGACCATCAACAGACACTTGCAAGCACCATAGGCGTCGACTATTTTCTTTAGTGAGAAAGTGCTGGTGGTAGAAGAGTGTAAAATTTGGTTGGAAGACGCAAGAACAGGAGAATATGCAAAATGTGGAGTTGAGTTTCCCATCTGGTAAGGTCCCCAAACTACTTCATCTGAGATGCATTCTCTTCGATTACATCTCGCTAGCAAAGTTAATAGTGCTGGGGAATGGGATATGAACCAAATCCTGGGGGGTGAACCAAGGCCAGATCAAAAGCTGGGTCTGCTTAAACAGGTTTCTTCTTGTTTTCCTTCTCCACCCTGAGAAGAGAGGAAGTGGGAGAGCCCTTGAGACAGTGGAAGAGATGAAGGGCAACAGGCACAGGTGGGTAAAAAGGGACCCAGATGGGAGGCTTCAATGAGAAATCTGTCCTTTACTAGAGAAGAGGGTAGATGTGAGGAAGATAATAAAGAAGAATTTGAGACCTTGCATTCTGATAAAGATTCTGGGATATCTGCTGTTAGGATATACTAGGAGAAAAACTGTCCTCAAAGGATGGGCTTCGTGTGTGTAGCTGGAGACTGCCCACTGAGGAGAGCAGGGTGGATGAGAGCATTAAATAACAGCCCAAGAGGAGAATTTTGGTACAGATTTGTGAAGGCTTCATCTCTGGCTTCAGTGTATAGGAATTAAAAAGTCAGACAAACATGGGTGCTCTGCTCCACAGAGAAATGCATGTCCTGGTGATGGTGTGGCAGTCAGTACAGATGGGATCCTTGCTGAGGGCTAAGATCTTCCATATGTCCCCCGAAGAGGACTCCCACACTGCTGTGGTACATAGATACTGCTCTGTGGTTTAGGGAGGATATGCCCATGGAGAAGGCATGGAAATGGAATCAGCCTCTCCCTTTATGGCTGTGGCAGCCTTTCCTTATATAAAGAACGTGGCTTTGCCAGGCCTCATATTCCTCACCCAGAAAATTAATATTTGCATTTACTAACCCTATAGAATCATAGGTGTCATGGGTTGGAAGGCACCTCCAGAGGTCATCCTGTCCAACCCCCCCTGTAGTGAGCAGCTAGAGCAGATTGCTCAGAGCCCCATCCAACCTGACCTTCCATGGTTTCAGGGATGGGGCATCGACCACCTCTCTGGGCAACCTGTTGCAGCGTTTCACCATCCTCATTGTAAACATTTTCTTCCTTATATCTAGTCTAAGTCTATCCTCTTGAAGCTTAAAACCACCACCCCTTGTCCTGTTGCAACTGGCCCCACTAAAAAGATTATCTTCACCTTTCTTATAGATCGCCTTTAAGTAGTTGAAAGCCACAATAAGATCTCCCTGGAGCCTTCTCTTCTCCAGGCTGAATAACTCTCTCAGCCTTTCCCCGTGGGAGAGGTGACCATTTTTGTGGCCCTCCTCTGGAGCTACTCTAATAGGTAGGTCCATGTCTTTCTTGTGCTGGGGACCCCAGAGCTGGACACAGTACTCCAAGTGGGGGGGTCCCGTATATTGGTGCTCCAAGGTTTTTGTAATTTTTATCTGCAGTGAGCTATGAAACACTGTGAGGGCAATTGCTACACTGGGGTAGTTGTTCTATTTGACCATCTATGCTGTATTTTCCTGTACAGGAGATCTCTGCTGTTGCTGAACTTCCGTGTCTGCATGGCTGCCAGCACTTGCAGATAGCCTATTAGTAATGCTCCCATGTCACTTGTTAGAGAGCAACAGACTTTTGTAGACCTTTGTTAGTCCTGATTTTCCACTGTTTCAGAGAATCACAGAATCACAGAATGGTAGGTGCTGGAAGGAACCTTCAGAGATCATCTAGTGCACATCCCCACCAAGGAAGGTTCACCTAGAGAAGGTCACACATACCCAAGTGGGTTTTGAATGTCTCCAGAGATGGAGAGTCCACCGCCTCTTTGGGCAGCCTCTTTCAGTGCTCTGTCACCCTCAGAGAAGTTCCTCCTCATGTTTCAATGGAACTTCCTATGTTCGAGCTTGTGTCCATTACCCCTTGTCCTGTCACTGGGTACCATGAAAAAAAGACTAGTCCCATCCTCCTGATGTCCATCCTTTAAGTATTATAAGCATTGATAAGATCTCCACTCAGTCTTCTCCAGACTAAACCAACCCATCTCTCTCAGCCTTTCCTCTTAAGAGAGACATTCTAATCCACTAATCATCTTCGTAGCTCTTTTCTGTACCCTCTCCAGCAGTTCCCTGTCCTTCTTGTCCTTCTTTGATTGATTTAATTGTGATACATCTGCCTTTTTTCATTAAATAAACTTAATGAAGCACTACAGAAGATAAAAAAATATTTTCTAGCCCAGAAAGCAGTTCAGATCTTGCTATCATTGACTGAGGACTGTAACAGACTGATGCTATTTAGGACA
>VWZY01007491.1:302842-338189 GCA_013399075.1 Chloroceryle aenea | reverse complement strand
TTAGAAACTGGCTGGATGGCCAGGCCTAGAGAGTGGTCATAAATGGAGTTAAGTCCACCACACAAGTGATGTCCCTCAGGGCTCAGTTTTGGGACCAGTCTTCTTTAATATCTTTATTGATGACCTGGATGAAGGGGTCGAATGTGCCCTCGGTAAATTTGCACATGACACCAAATTAACTGGGAGTGTCAATCTGCTGGAGGGTAGGAAGGCTCTGCAGAGGGATTGGGACAGGCTGGAGTGATGGGCTGAGGTTTAACAAGGCCAAGTGACAGGTCATGCACTTGGGTCATGACAACCCCAGGCAACACACCAAGCTTGGGAAGCAGTGGCTGGAGAGCTGCCTGGTAGAAAGGGACCTGGGGGTGCTGGTGGACACCTGGCTGAGCATGAGCCAGCAGTGTGAGCTGGTGGCCAAGAAGGCCAATGGCATCCTGGCCTGGATCAGAAACAGTGTGTCCAGCAGGAGCAGAGCAGTGATCATGCCCCTGGATGCAGCACTGGTGAGGCTGCACCTTGAGTACTGTGTCCAGTTTTGGGTACCACAGCACAAGAAGGACATTGAGGTGCTGGAGCAAGTCCAGAGAAGGGCAACGAAGCTGGTGAAGGGTCTGGAAAGCCTGCCTGGTGAGGAGAGGCTGAGGGAACTGGGTTGTTTAGTCTGGAGAAGAGGAAACTGAGAGGAGACCTTACTGCTCTCTACAGCTACCTAAAAAGGAGGTCGTAGCAAGGCTGCTGTTGGTCTCTTCTCCCAAATTACTAATGATAAAATGAGAGAAAATGGCATTAAGTTGCATTAGGGGAGGTTTAGATTGGATATTAGGAAGAAATTCTTCACTGAGAGAGTGGTTGGGCACTGGAACAGGTTGCCCTGGGAGGTAGTGGAGCCTCCATCCCTGGAGGGGTTTAAAACCGAGAGGATGTAGCAGCTGAGGCTGTGGTCTAATGGACAGAGAGATGTTAGGATGAAGGTTGGACTCGATGATCCTAGAGGTCCTTTCCAACCCTAATGATTCTATGATTCTACTCCCTTAGATATGCTGCTTAGCTTGGTACTGTGGGCTATATCCCGTGGTTCCCCAAAACAGTGGTGATTTTGGAAGCCATGTAAACTGAGACTAAAGATCTCCACCCAATGCAAGACCTCTTTCCCCAATAGCAGCTAAAACTTCTTATTTTCACTTCCCGAACTTGTTCTGCCAGCACAATTCAGCAACTGTCTGTCTATTCAGGAGTATCTAGTGTACCAGAATAAGAATATGTCCTTTTCTTAAATACATTCATAATAAGTTTTGAATATTAATTTCTCTCTCTCCCATTTTGTATTTTTAGTACGAGAACCTATTCCAAGCAGGATCAAAGGGACAGTTTACTGCTGTTTGTATAGAAAAGCAGATTCTTTCACCTTTGGAAATTATTAAACATAGCATAGAAAATTCACACACCACCTTGTCTGCTTTACTCAGCAGAGATGATGTCTCAGCTGCAGTACTTTGTGTGGTGTTGGGCGCTACATTCCCAGGGAGATACGGACCAGCTGGAGCCAATCCAGAAGGGAGCTGCAGGAAGCATCAGAGGGCTGGAAATCACGACCTACCAGGAAGAATGACTACATTGGGGTTTCTTTGCTTAAAGAAAAGCAGATTAGGAATGGGGGAAGGAAGAATGATAATATTCCTTAAATATGCAAAAGACTGCTGCTGAGAGAAGAGGAAAAAGAATTTCTTCTCCCTAGTGGAAAGAAAACGAAATAATGGGCTCAAATTGCAGCAAGAATAACTGAAGTTAAGCATTATGAAAAAGCTTTCTAACAGGAAAAAAAAAAACAAGGACTGGACTGGGTTGTCTGAAGAGACATGTTACAGACCCAACTGGGAGTCTCTAAAAGCAAATTAAGCAAGAGTTCCTCTTGGGCAAAGGAAAGGAACAGATGACCTTGGGAGTTAAAGGGACTATTATGACATTTTAGAGGAAAGGAAATCACCTGGAAATTCAGCTACTGGTAGAGGCAAGTTGAAAATAAGAAAGAATAAGTTTTTATTAATGTTTTTCTATATCCTATAAGTTCTTAAAATCATCCTTTCAAGCCTTCTAAGATTTACTAGGTATGTCAGTATTAAAACATTAGAAGGTGACACAAAAATAACAAAATGTGAAGGGGAGATGTTTATAGGTTTCAGCACTGGACTGAACTTGGCAGCTCTGAGCCACTGACTTACCCACGGGCACTTGGAACACTATCGCTCTCTGGAAACCTCATCTCTTCCCGGATCATTCAAGTGAGAAAGGCAGAGCTCTCTCTTGCCTTCTTCAGGGGGTCTGGTGTTGCCAGTGGTGGTTCAGAGAGTATTATGGGGGCAACCCAGGAAGGAGAATTACACCTGCTCTACATGGTGTCTGAGCACTGAGCTGGGTACGTAAGAGGATGGAAATGGAAAAAGATGATAAGAAGACTGCCAAGTTGGCCACTGCAGCTAAAAACACACTGGCAAGCTTCCTCTCCTGCCTCTGCTACGACCTCTCAATCACCCTTGGTACAGCTCTTATAATGCTCTGCCAAATAGGATTACACTCCAGCAGAGGGAGAATTTACACGTTCCATAGGACTTGATGAAATAGCAATTGATAAGGACACACCACAGCGTTCACTGGAAAAAAAATCCATATAGATTTGGGGCCGTTGGTGTGGCCGGGTAGAAAAAGAAGAGTTATACCACATGTTTGTTTGGTTTTAAGCCCAGGCAACCTTTGCCCATGTTCAGGGAGTCCTCTCGTAAACCTTATGCTTGTTAGATTGTAATTGCTTGCTGATGGTGCTGCTGGTGAACTGGTGCAAATAGAGATGATCCCTCATTAATGCAGAAGCTTACATGAGACCAGCTCCAAGGAATAATTACAGTAGTGTCTAAATACACTCTGGTCCAAGTTTCCTTACACCAGAATGCCATTTTATTACTATATCTGACAAAAAAAAAACCAAACCCAAACCTTCAAGAAGTCTGTCTGGGAATTGTCTCCTCACCCTCTGGATATTTTTCAAAGCAGGTCTGTGAGTTTTTCTTAGAGGGTATTTGTGGCTTGGAACTGGATGGAAATGCATTTGGAGACACATCACCAGTGGAGAGGGCAGAGGGTCAACAGCCACTATTAATTGCCTTGCGGCTGGACAGGAGCTGAAACGCTTCCCTACAGCCTCGCTCAGACAGAAAGAACATTACACGGCTGTAAACAGTTGTAAAGAGCTGTCAGGAAAGGAGAAAGCTACACCTACCTTTTGCTTATTGCCTTGCATAGAAAAAAGGAAAAAAAAAAAAGGACATGAAATGAATAAAATCAACTCATGGGAAGCTACACGCTGATTACTTTTCTTCCGAAGCCAAAGACATCAGTCTTCTTTTGCACAAGATGCGAGACACGTGTTGAGACACCTTGTGATTATAAACTCTCCTCAGCAAAATTACTGAGGGTCAAAGAATTTGGGGACTCGTGGGATGATCTGATTGGCAGGACAATTAGGTAAGGGCTGTGTTCTTTCATTTCTGCTGGAAGCTTGGTGTAATTACAGCTCCTGTCTCTGGCCTGTGTGATGCCAGAGGTTGAACAAGGTGATAAAGATACTCCCTCTGGCCGTAAAAATCTATTAACCTCGCTTTGCACCACGAATGGTTCAGGCACACAGAAATTCAATACCTGTCCACCATCTGAAAGCTCTCTCGTCAAGGAGGAAGAAATAGAAGTGCCAAGGTGAACAGGGTTTTTCTCCAATTTTTCCATTGAAATTGCTGGAGAGAAGCTCCCAGGCGAAGGGTTCAGCTTCAAGGAACAGCTGGGTTTTGGAGGCTTTGCGACAGGAGTAGCTGAGCTTGGGGGGAGTGTGTCCTGTAGCTGGGGGTGCACTGCAGAGCTGCTCAGCAAGTGATGGTCATCAGTGAGAGATGGGCCACCGGGGTTCCCTTGCTCACTGAAGGTGCTGTTTTCCTTATTTAAAGGGGATGGAAAAGGAAAAGCTGGTGGAGGTTTGCTACCCTTACAGAAGGAAAGGGGACCAGAAGAGATTCCTCCCAGAGTCCTGAGGCAATTGGCTGATGTGGTTGCCAAGCCACTCTCCATTATATTCAAAAAGTCCTGGCAGTCAAGTGAAGTCCCTGGTGACTGGAAGAAGGGGACACATCACAGCCATTTAAAAAAGGGTAGAAAGGAGGACTGGGAACTACCGACCTGTCAGCCTCACCTCTGTGCCAGGAAAGCTGATTTTCCTAGAAGTTCTGATAAGGCACATGGAGGACAGGGAGGTGATCAGAGAGAGCCAGTATGGTTTCTGTTCCTCTCCTCTGCTCTGGTGAGACCTCACCTGGAGTGCTGTGTAGAGCAGGGTAGATTTAGATTGGACATTAGGAAGAAGTTCTTTCTTATGAGGGTGGTGGAGCACTGGAACAGGTTGCCCAGGGAGGTGGTGGAGGCCCCATCCCTGGAGACATTCAAGGTCATGTTTGCTGGGGCTCTGAGCACCCTGCTCTAGTTGAGGATGTCCCTGCTCACTGCAGGGGGGTTGGACTAGATGACCTTTAGAGGTCCCTTCCAACCCAGGGCATTCCATGATTCTCTGATTTTATGAAAGCTCTTGAGCACAGGAAATTAGGCTGCCCCAGAAACAGGCCAGAAAATCACCATTCTCCAGAGACAGTAATCTTTATTTTTGAACATATAGGGCAGAAGGATTTTTTGAGTGAGGATCCTAGTTATTTATTAGCTTTCTTCAGGGGTAGTTTTTGGAGAAAGGGGCTAGTGAGAGCTCCTAGTTAATTTGTAATATGCCTTACTGAGGGGGAGATTCATCTGCCTTAAGTTAGGTATCTAAAGATAAAAACAGCCATGCCTGAGCCAGCCAGCCTTTTTATCCTATTGTAATTGGGAGGAAAACCAGAAGAGATGGCAAAGGCAGATCACACTAATCACCATTTGGAGATGCCCATTTCCCTTCATCATCTGTCCAAGGAATCTCATGTGATGAGTTAAAGCTTCAACACCTGATTTTACAGGCATCCAAAGTTAGGTGAGAGTCCTAACAGCCTGCAATGTTTTTTTGCAGATGATGTAAATGGCATTACAGGGGGGAAAAAAAAAAAAGTGTCACCTAATAATCAATCATTAGCTTAATTAGCTCCAAGCTATGGAGTCAGACGGTTCCAACTGGAGGCCAAATCCAGCCTGTGGGCTGATTCCATCTGGCTTAGGTCTGCTTCTGCCATGGCTATGTGGTGGACAAGAGGCAATGGGGAGCAGCTGTTAGTGCCCTGGGTGAAGTCCAGCAGCTCCTAATACCTCCTACTGTGCTCGCAGGCAGCCAAAACCCACAGCCCGGGGAGGCGCTGTGTCCACATGACTTGTGAAGGGAGTCTCCAAATGGGCATCTGGGCTCCAGGAACACAAAACAAAGCTTGGACCACCCCATGAATTAAGTCATTCTTGGCCAGAAAGAGACTTAGGAAAGTAAACATCTTGAAGCTTGTATTACACAGCCCTGCTTTAGAAAGCCCAAATTAAGCGCTTGGATGTGCAGCCTGTGCTGAGAGGTAGCATTTGTGCAGTTGAGGTTCATGCAATTCTCTTTGGAGGAATTTTCACAAAGAAAAGAGGACCTGGTGCTTTCTGACATTTACTTTAACTAAAAGGCATTGTGAAGACTTTCACAGAATACCAATTAGGCTCACAGGTTAGCAAGCGAGAGCCGTGTGCTTCATGTTGGCCGAGGTCACCGCACAGCAGCAAAGAAAAAAATCAGAGCTATTCACAAACAGCCTATCCCAGAGCTGCAAAACTGATTTCTCCACTTTAGCCAGACGAGTGTTGTTAGCAGAAGTAACATCTTTCTTTACACCAGCTGATCCAGTTAAGAAAGAGTAGACTAGCTTTTGGGGTTGCAAGCAATGTCTGAAACACAGCCTGGCAACCAGAAGGGCTTCTGCTCCCAGGGGCTCATCTTAGTTTTGTTTTGGCTACATCAGCCAGTCTGTGAAGAAATATCACCTCAGTATAAATCACGACTTACATCTATCTCTGACAATCACAGCTACTGCAATGTTGCTCTAAATTCTTATCACTATTCAAAAATTGCGTAGCTTAGGTCCCTCTTAAAATATCCTGGTGAAGTTCAGTGCTTTTCCATTTGTAAGCAGCTTTAAGTTTCACAGATGCTGCCTGCTAGCATTAGGACCACTGGTGCCACGGGATGGGATGTGCTCTCGGGTCACAAAGGAAAGCCCACCTGCCTTGTGCTGGTCTCAGGGAGAGCTGAGCACTCCAGCCGGGTCCTGGCCCGGCCCATAGGTGAGGTGTCATGGAGGCAAAGCAATCCTATATGCCAGACAAACCTTTCCCTTTCATTCCTCTGTCTTGAGAAAACTGTAGAGCAAAGTGTACCCTATGTGCTGAAGCTCCTTTCTTTCATGACTTTGTGCTTGACACAGCACAAAGAGGGAGGACAAGAGGGATTCCCTGAGGCAAAGCCAGGACTTGCCAAGAGACAGACTACACCACTTTGAGCTTCAGGAGGGACAGACCATCCCCTAACATACCTGTTCCTGTCTGCATACAGCTTCTCCATCACCTAACCACTCCAAGCAGGAGGCGTGCTTGGACCAAAGAGTCTCATAGCATCCAGGTGGGAGGAGAGGCATGAGTGGTGGACTACTCCCATTTCCCACGAAGCACAGCTGGAGTTCTTTCATGAACAACCCCAAAAGCATGTTCTCCTGCTGTCTTACAACTCTTTTACTGTGGGCTAATGAAAACATGCATGAGGAGGAGCACGTTGTAATGTTATAGCACATCTTCCCAGCGGTGTGGATCATGAAAAAACTACTTTTCACAGGGCAGTAATATGCAGTGCATATATAAAATATATGAAGTAAAGCCAAGGTAAATTGAAACTATTTACTCTCAGCCTTTCCTCATGTTACCTCTAATTCAACAGACAAGTTTACTTGCTGTCTCTCTCTGGTATGAAACAAAGGGAATATCTCTGATAGTGATACAGACATATGCAACAGAGTTTAGCCACCTACACAGATTCAGTCAGATCTTTTACTGTTCATAAGTGTAAATAATCCTAGTTACAGCTTTTAAATCAACCATGCTAGTATTTCTGGGATAAGTTCTCCACCATTTCTTGGCAACTCTCTCCATGTGTCACATTATCCTTCCCCTGGTTTGTCTCTTCTAAATGCCAGCTAACCAAGATCAGAGGCAGCCACAACACGGCTAGGAGTGCTCGGAGGTAGTGCAGGTCTTTCCTCACCACCTGGCCTGGCACATGTGCATCAGGCAACACTTATGTGTCAGCGAGGACTGAGGCCCCTGAGAGTCAGCCTCCCAGATAATCTGCCCCTTGAACAGAAAGAAGAACGGTGGAAAATGTCCTCCTCCTTCATGAATGTAGTCCTCTCACAGCTGATCTAAGTCCCGGTCCTGTCACTCCTCTCCGGTGTGTATTGTCACTCTCTTTAACATTTCTATTGCTCTACACCACGGTCACGTCAGCAATGTCTGCGCTGCAAACTAAAGAGGATTAGGTACCAATGCCCGGCCCTAAAGGCTGTTGATTACAGCTCCTACAGACACACACAGTTCCCATCCTGGAAGGCTGCTTGCCTTCAGTTCGCACAAGCTGAAGGAGAGGGTAGCTGCTCTCTTCTCTAAATTTTAGACCGTGTGGTCCTCAGCCTGAGCAAACCATTTGAAGCAGTAGTTGCTCTACTCAGGTTGGTAAGAGGCACAGTGAATAGGGGTAGCATATAGTGCTACATTTCTGATTGAACTCATTATTAAAAGAAGAGATTTCAATGCTGGGAACTGTTCATCGCCAATTAATGATAGTGTTTTCTCAAAACAATGTTTGGAAAGTACAGTGAGACACAAACATATGCCTGGTTCATGACCCTCCCTTTCTTGAGTTCTCCAGGCACTACATGCAAAGTGGAATCCTTATTTCTTTAAATAACTCGTTTCTTCCTCTTTCAATGAACTTACTCATGCTCTTTGAACTTCAAGGTAGAAAAATCAAAGGCAGTCACTGCGTCTCTTAGGAGTTCTTGACCTACTTTGTACTGATCAGTTCTCATCTCCAACAGAAATGTGGAAACTGTGTCAGAAGGATTTACACAATAAGCTGTCAAGAATGTTTCTTCTTTTAACTTTATGCATTTCGAGGAAAGGAACCTGAAAGGAATGTGCACAAACTTCAGATACAATCGTAGGAAAAGTGTCTGTTCCAACAGATAATGCAAAAGATACCTCTGTGGGCTCAAGAGGCTACTTTGAATGAGTTGTCAAGTATAATTCAGAAAAGTGTCTCTAAATTCTTTCATGTTGGCAGTAAAATCAGAACTATTTCAGAGTGATTTTTGTTGGCATAGAAAGGGGAAACTTGGAAACCTGGGGGAGGGGGGAAAAGAAAAATATTTTCCCTCTTGAAGAAAAAATTCCACTAATCAGTCATTGCTCAATGGTGTGAGATAAAGGCTCACAATAAAATGTGATGATTCATTAGGAACGTAGGTTTTCATATTTAAAAAATGTTGGCATATAATCAGAGGTCTGGCTGGGTACTGGCTAGACCACCCCTCAATCTGGCAAATGCCCATTCAATCAGCAGTGCAGGACAGTGCTAGGCAGAGATCAGGACAAATTGTGTTTCTTTGGGTGATGGCCTTTGAATTCTTTGCAAAACAATTATTTGCTCCTCACCCTTCTACCTGGGACTTCCTTACCAGTGGGGATTTCTCCCCTTGGGAAGGCTCTGAGGACCGTAGGAATGCAACAAGCTATGAAGCTTGGGTGGGGGGACTAAACCTAAATTAAGGGCACCTTGCAAGAACAAGACAGGGTTTTGCTCAGTGACATTAGGGGTCAGCCTCATGGTCATCACTGTGTGCTCAGACATCAGCTAGTCACATCGGGCAGTGCTGGTCACTCCTGTAAGGCTTGCACTGTTCTGTGCTGTGTGGAACACAACATGAAGTGCATTTGTTGCTTTGAGATGCCCTTGCTTCTGGTAACAGGCACCTCTCTACAGGGGTAGCAATGTAAGGGTGTTGAAAGCCACCATTAGAACACCACCAGCTTTTCTGAATACAAAGAATTTAATTTTTGACATCCATTAAGAGGTTCAGTAGCTTTTTTTTTGCTGATATTTCCATGGCCGTGTGTGTGTGTGTGTGGATGTGTGTGAATTCATATGCATGTGTCTGCTTTTTCACGAGCCTTTTGCTGTGGAAACTGGACACCTGTATCCCTGTGTCTCACTTAAGCACTTTGCGAGGACAAAAGCAAGGCAAATCTGCATCATTACTGTAATCCATCCAGTACTTTTCCATTAAACACTGCCAGAAAAATGCCTCCAGTTCAAGGGCAGAGCTTTTCTCAGAATGTATGGGAGAAGTCTGCCTGTAAGAGAAAAACTGATTTAAAGGATGTTGGATCCTTCAGTGACAATGAACTTAAAGCTACAGTGGCAGTGGCATTGTCAGAGGAGTAAGCAGCACCAAAGTCAAAACTGATCTCACGTTGCTCCTTTAAAAGAAGAGCACAGAAGGATTTCGTAGCACCTTGGCTCCAGGCCACCTTCTCTTGCTCTTCTCAGCCCCACACATCCTGCCCCCATAGCTACTACTGAGGCTCACTTTGACTCTCGCTCCTTTCTGTAATGTTTTCATCCAGTTTGGAGGTGAGGTGCAGGGATGAGAAGGACCGTGGTGTGTCTCCCGAGGCTGTTTGCTGTGAGCTCCTTCTAACCATTGGAGTTGGGCCCCATGCTAGGAAAGGAGGTGTGTGACCCAGGCTGACCTGCCTCCCAGCTGGCATGATGCCCTCTCCTCCCCTGCAGCCAGTCTGCTCCATCACCTCCCAGAAAGACCACAACCTGCTCCTCTGGAAGAAAAATGGATGTGATAGGTAACTTCCATTTAAAGCCTGCTTGTGGGAACGCTTCTCATCAGCACGATGTTGTAAATACAGGCAGACGTGTTCCCATGCATGCAGACGAATGCATCACAGCGCTGCGTTGTTCTCAGCACAGCTATTGAAATGAAGGGAGTGTGATAGATATTCACCACCATACACTAAACCTACAGCCTTCCAGAGCCATCTCCTCTCCATTTGGTGTGTGTACCAGCAGGAACAAGGTAGCAGCAACCTGATTTACATTCCGGTGCGATTATCTGCAGTGATGCACTCCATTAAATGGGCAGACAGTGGCTTACTTTTCATAATCCATGGTGACATACTGGAAATGAAAGTGACAAAAATTATAGATAGCTCTTTGACTGAAGATGCAAAAGAAAAGACGTGGAGGAAAGAGAGGCCAAGGGGCTTGCTCCTGCAAAATGCCACACTAGCCTGCAATGTGTTCAGTGTTCCCATTTCCATTCAAGTTCTGTGCAAGTAGGGTACTGAGCCCTGCAGAAGAGTGCAGGATGGAGCTCCCATTTGGGAAATAAACATTCATTTCTTTGCAAATACCATTTTCTGTGGTTCAAAAAGCATTAAACCTAGTGCAGCCTTTGAATTTCTTAGTTCTCAAACACTTTTCTGTTTTGTTTTGTTTTTTTTTTTTTATGAAGCAACATCTGTGGAAGTCTGTAAGTTGGTGTGTATTTGAGGATTTATCTCAACCCAGTCTCAGTTTGAAAAACGAGCTATTACTGACCCGAAGATGATGCAGGAGTAATGAAGACTGAGAGGAAGGGAACAAATAGAAATTGCTGCATAGAATCCCAGACGCCTGAAATTTGTATTAGCCTGCAATTTTATTTAAGCCATAGAACACTTGAACAAAGATAAACACTCAAACTGGGTCAGCTCACAAGCATTCAACAATTCCACAACTTTCCTCAACGGCTGCTTCTTGGGTCACAGAGTCTAACGCTGCACAGTGAAATAAATAAGTCAGGCCATCATTTGTGTCTCTGTCTTTCCGAGGTCAACTGGGGGCACTCCGGGGCCTTGGGGGTTTCTGGAAGAGCCAGAGCTAAATACAGAGATACCTGAAAAATTGCTTTACTCAAAATTGGCACCCTAAAAAAAGACTTAAATCAGCCACATGTCAAGGCAGCCTTTAAAATCAGAAACATAAAAATAAACCCTTACAGACTTGCCTTAAAATATAGCTCCAAACTCAACAGCTCTCAAGTCTAATAAATGCAGTAGAAACATCTTTTGAGCAAAACATACTGGTGAAAAGAATGTTTATTGTGTTAAAAAAATCAATGCAATCTGCAGGGTCTGAATCAAATAGCTGTACATTTTACCCTGTGATTCATTATGCTTTTGTGAGTAAGGGATGCTAGGATGAAATGGAATATACGTGTAGCTGGAATGGTTGGAATATACATGGTGAGAAAACATAATCACTTCTTTTTTTTCAGCTAGGGATCTGACAGTGACATAGGTTTTTCATTGCGTTCATTAATGCACCCAAATGTTTATGTCATGTGGTGAAAACCACTAATTCATGAAAATGCAGATTAGGTGCCACAACCCCTAAACTGACAGAGAACTTTTCATTTAGGTATAATTCTGAAATACTACCATCAGCCAGTCTTCTCCTGGCACGCAGGGTTTGCTATCATCATTCACACATGTATTTTGCTGTGAGTGAGACTTGCAGCTCATATTTTCAAAGTGTTTGTGTCAGTGTCTGGGCTCCTTTGCTTTAACTTAAATCTGCCTGAAAAAGATTGACACTGTCACCAGCAGCTTCTTTTTAAAGTGGACATGGGTCAAGCAGAAATTGATTTGTAATCAAGTAATACTTATTTTACATGCAACTATCAACCCATTATTTGCCAGGACTGAAGTGGCTGCATTTTTTTTTGGTGTTTGGAATGTTAATTGAGCTTGTACTAAGGGGAATGAGCACTCTGTGTTTTCTAAGGCCAGTCTTTGCCCCACAGGCTATATTCCTGCTAGGGACATGGCAATAGGAGTAAGCAAGTGAGTCCTGACAGTGCTCTGAGCATCCTTAGACCTTCATGCGTTTGGTTGCTGTAATCAATATACCCCAAGATACAGCAGAGCTGAACAGTTCATACGTGGTGCCAGGCTGGTTACAGCCACTCTGATTTGGATTCACACCACCACACGTGTTGCTCTGCACAGGCAAAGCAAGACTATGTCTGCCTGCAAAGCATGGTGGTCACAATGCTGTATCCTAATCACTATCTCCACAATAAAGTGGAGATAGGGGACAGGAGGGTCATGGTCGTGGTGCTGGTCTGAATCTGCATTGCTTTGTGCAGCCTCAGGCTAGTCATTCCTTTTACTCCCATCTGAATTCCTCATCTGAAAAACTGGGATAAAGGGAATTACTTTTAATTAGTAGAAGCCATGGCTTTGTAAACAGTCATGATGGGTTTGTATACTGGGGTGATGAGGGGCCACGGAAGTACCGGGCCAGAGTGAGCAAACCAGAAAGGTTGAGCTGTTAAATGATACATGGCAGTAAAAGTGGGGTTTACTCCTCTCCCTCCCCCCCAACTAGGATAATATCTAAAAGGACAGTAAAGTGATGGCAATCAGCTCGCCATCAGGGATCTCCTCTGTGCACTGTGACTGTGCACCCACTGAATGAATAGGCAAACCTGGCCTCATTTCAGCTTGGGACACAGTCTGTCAGTCACTTCTGACAACAAGCATTTGGTGCCCATTTTTAGCAGGATTTTTAACAGATCAGTCTTTATCTGGTGGTTCAAAGAAGCAATTCCATCTGAGTACAGCTTGGTACTTGCAAACACTGCGCTTGATCTTTAAACGTATCATCGTTCTGAGTCACCGGCTGCTTCTGTTTAATGTAGGTGATCTGATTCACCAAAGTCAGTTATATTATTAACTGGGGAGAATTAAGTTCCTATTTCTATGAAAGCATAAATGTTATCTGAGACAGTGACATTTACAATTCACTGAAAAATATGATTTGTTTTATATGCAGTTGTTTAGCTGCCAGAGAGCTTTTTTATTTCTAGCAATTTAAGTTTCTGTGTAAAGTAGATGATTTAAGACAGGCAGAAGATGCCTTTTCCTCACTGATCCATTATGTCTGCCTTTTCCCTTTACTCTTGGTCTTCAGCAGGCAGAGAAGCAGCTTGGGTTAGAAATCACTGGGTATATGTACATAGCTCATTTTTCTTTGTAATATAAGGAAGGGAGAAGAAAACCTTATAGAACATAAAGTCATTAAAAAACCCCACCAAAACCAGCCAATTCTATCATGTTGGATATACACTTACACAATTAAATAACAAAACCCTCGCAATACCAAAGAGCAGAACACATTTCATTTTTATCTGCAGTGTCACTCTCCTAATGGCTTCTGTCACAAAACCTAAACAAAACAAATCTGTGAAGCAGACAAAGTCTCAGGTCTCAGGGATGCTGAGTTCCACCAGGTGGATCACAAAAGTAGGTCAGTGGGTCATTAATGCAAACCTGATGGGAAATAAACCCCGACCTGCTGAAAAGGAAGAGGATTAGCACATTGGTCCGTTTGACACACTCCATGCCTATCATTTTCTCTAAGCAGGCACTGCAGTGCCATCACTGCGAGCCAAAAGGCAGATCTGAGGACATCTCGGGGACTGAAACACCATCACCCTGGCATCTTGTAGAGACCTCACAAACAGCATGGTGGGGTTTTCACCCTTGAAGAGCAACATATATTACAATTTCTGTGTGCCCAAGTACACTGCAAATCATTTTCAGAAACCTATACAGCCTTATTTCTATTACTGAACCAATCACTTAACCCTTAAAATGGTTGCCATCTTTCTATGTCCTCCAAAAAGCCCAAATTATTTTTGACATCTCATTTTCTAGGAAGATGTGATAGATGCAGTGCTGGGAATTTCCACCTGCAGCCTTGTACCTTTAGCTGCTTTGCAGCTGTCCTCTTATAGGTGGTGATGTGGGGAGGAAAGTCAAGCCCTGCTCCCTTGGGCACTTGGGGAAGGTACTGTCCTGAGCTCCCCAGGGTCCTATAGGCACCTTTTGTGGCAGTGGAGAGCCCCCAGTGGCAACTTTCACCTTCTGGCTTTATGAATCTTTTTCTTTTTTGTTTAGTTTACCCCTTTTGGCATAGACCCACTTAGGATTTTTTTGTTGCTGTTGTAAGTCAAAAAAATACTGTTTTTTTACACATTTTTCTCTTCTGATCAAGGAATCAAGCACTTGGGTGGTTTTGTTCCATTGTTAACTTAATTGGTGTTTTTTGTTTTGTACTGTTTTAGTTTGGCACCAATTTTTTCCATCTCTCTTATTTATTTTTTTTCCCTGCATCAAAGTTTTGGATTTCCCCCCTTGAAAAACCCCTTTCAGGGAATCCAGAGCCAGCGGTTAAGAAATCTGCTGCAGCTTGGAAATCCTTCATGATGCATTAGTTCTAGGAAACATCTGACAAACAAAATAATCCATTGGTGGGTAGAGGCATTAAAAAAATACATTTAAGGAAGGAAATTTGGAGTTAAGATTTCTTATTTCTTTTCCATGAAATATTTTCCTTGCACTTGTTCGGCTTGTCTTTTGGCTGACTTTGTATCTTTTCTGGACCACTTGGAAGATGTGAATGCAGACGTGGCATCACAAAAGAAACGCAAGACAAACATACCCCATATTATACCCTGCCCGGTTTAGCTCAAACCTTTCTGAAATGACAAGTAAGATAATCAACCAAATGTCTCATGCAGCAACAGCAGATAACTGCAGCACACTTTAAAGCAGTGCAGCACATCTCCACTCAATACCAAGGTGGTTTGGAGTGCCTTCGAGTTTTACAGACCCAAAGGTCTCATCCTGGCCAAGACACCTTGTGATCCTTTGAAGGGTGAAATAATTCAGTTGGCTCAGACAGTGGGACTACATCAGGAGGAGGAATGGATGCTGAGCGTCCTGGTATATAATAAACTAGTGGATATTTACAGGTTGATTTCCCATTTAAGCCCATTTAAATCCAAGTGATTTCAGCAATTGCTTATAATTATGATTTCAGTCATTAACAGAGAACAGCTAATCCTTGATTGCCACTTGTTTTAAATTTGTACTTCTAGAACATTTCCTCATGCAAAGGCCTGTGCTCAATAATTGATGCGAATTTATATTTATTTTTGCAAGACTAGAAGGTAAACAAAATCCAGACGAATTTATCTGTGGAGTTGTGGTTTACAAGCATTTATTCAGATCCTTAATTTGTAAGTTACTTAATTTTGAAATGCCAGACAAAGCATCTCTTATTTATTATATGATGCTCCCTTTTAACTTGCAATTTGAATGAAAATGGAATCAATTAAAATATGTGAACTCAACACTTTGTTGTTGTTTGAATCATCTCAGTAATGCTAACTTAGATACGCTGTGATATGTTCACTTAGACAAAGTGAATGTGCCATAACACTTTAAGCAACTAACCAGAGGAGGTAACATTTCTGTTTGCCTAATTAAATTGATTATTTACAGTCACCTGTGATTTTATTATTTTAGAACTAGTCGTTTTCATCCATTCATATTTTTTTTTCCTGACTAGTTTTTGAGGAGTTTTAGATGAGTACTTGGCTTTCAGTTTAAATGATCTAGTCAAATGACTAGAGCTATTTGAAAAAAATATAAATCAGAAAATGTTCCATTTGTACTTACAGTAGAAGTTACTTCTGATTTAAAAAAAAAAGAGGTTTGTCACTGTAGTAAACCCAGCTGCCCAGTCTTTACTAATTTCTCCTAGCTGTAGGACAACTTCCTCTAGAAGTGCAGCTGCCAGCATACACTGCTTTTCACTTTTAATGTGATTTATATTATTACAATATATGATAATGAATTTAGACCTTCCCTTATGTTGTCATGTTTTACATTCTCATTTTAATCAACTATTGTTTTAAAATAAGATTTTATTTCAACTGTAATATTCAGATTTTTAATGGAAAGATTAACAAGCCTTCCTCTAATCAGTAGAGCAAGGTGATTACACCAACAAAACAAATTCAGCAGCATGACTGTTTCCATATATGTCAACTTATTTTATGCAGTAATAACTTGAAAGCATAATTTTATTAATTACCTTTCTAGCAGTTGCAAGTGCTTCAGACGTATTCTGTTGGTGAAGGGACATACTATGAATGCAGTCTAATTTCTACTCAAATGCTGTAAGTCCTTGTGCGAATAAATAAAATGAAGCATTTTCTGAGTGTTTTGTTAAACTGAGAGCCAAGGGATGTCCAGCAATTTAAAGAGATTAAGGATCACTTCAGAAAGTCTAAGTATTTATCTGATGCCTCCAAGTAACATGAAAATAAAAGCTGGGGGAACAGTCAAAGAAAAAATTGAAGCTTTGCTTTAGCTAATGGGTCACAATACAAATAGTCATGGAAGAATGACTTGCACTCAGGTGCTGCTGTTGAAGTTGTCATCTTGGCTTTAGAGGTCATCTTGGACCACAGATGACAATCCACTCAGTGCCATGCACAGATAGGCAGGGGCTGTGAGGGGTTTTTCCAGCAGGCAAGCTCCAGGTTGTCATCCTGCCCTCAGGATGTACCCACGAAAGGCCTGTCTTCTCTTAGTACACATGAGAGACCAGTCAAGGACATTCAACTACTGTAAAAGAATGTTTTATGTTGTTCCAAGTTATTTTCTTGCATAGAAATGTTGTATTATTTTTTATTATTACCCACCCAGGGACCATCTCCTCTGTTGCTTCCCATTTGGGGACCCCTGAGATGGGGTGAAAATGACCCAGTCCTGATGGAGCCAACAGTGACTTACACCAGCTAAGTACCCATCCCTCAACTCAGATGCATCCTCTACTGGGGAGCCAGCAAGAGTGGGTTATACAGGGGGAATTATCTTTGAAATGGATTTCTAAAACAATGCATTTAACATATGAAAGCCTGGGAATCCGGAATGAAAGTTTTTACATACTTGGCATTCATTTGGAAGTTGGCAGTGACAGCTTTCATCCTACAGAAAACATTTTTTATCTCATGAAAGTTGAAAATAGCTTTGTGTAATACTGGTGCCTCTCACTAAGATGGGGCTTTTCATCCGTGACCTACTTTGCTTTCTGCACAATATACCTAATGAGTAATAATGACTTCGGAAAGGGCAGCGTTAGAGAAGAAGTCGCAGTAACGCCTTAAGATGCTGTCTGCGAGAACATCAAACAGAATATTTTTCATTAGGCTGAATAAAAGAATCTGGGTAAAATACACGTAAGTTTAAGAATTAAACACCACTCGGCTGCTGGGTGAAGGCTCTTTGCAGAAAGCGGCTGTCGCGGCCTGGGCCAGGGGTCGTGCTGTGACAGCACGGCAGTGCTGCTGTCAGGCACGCCGGGGGGTGTGCAGCACACAGGGATCCCTGCCAGCTCCCGCAGCACCCACTGGCAGAGCGGCGTGGAACCTGCCACAGGCCGTTGTGCTTCAGTGACAAGTAGGGCACCTGTGAGACTCTGTGTCCCACAGCCTTTCGGGGTGGGAGAGAGGTGGGAGCAAGGACCAGGGCTGAGAAGGCAGGAGAAGGAACTGGGAGACACGGAAGACAAGAGTATAAAGCTCCATCCTCACTTGCAGACCTGCTCGGCCTTTTACTTGCCAGTCACTCACCAGCATGTACCAGTCCCCATCTAAATTTGCCTATCTGCTCAGCTGCTGTCCTCCTTTGTTCTCTACCACCCTCCAGCTGAGAGCCAGAGCTGTGTGACACCCATTTCCCTCTCTCCTCAGCAGTGGAGTTGACGCACAGGTCCCACTTCTCCAGCCCTCATCGGATCCCTGGGTCTCCTGCCTTTCACAAACTCCCATCCCCTCTCCCCTGTGGAGGGCAAAACTTTGCCCCTTCTCACCCTCCCTGCCCCATTTATCCTCCAGCATTCTAGGCAATATTTAGTTTCACTCCAGAAAGCCTTTGTTAGACAACAAAACATAAGATTTTACTTCTATTATTATTACTATTATCATTCTCCTTGTACTTTGATTTTGCTGGAGTGGAAAAAATATGCTTTGTTCTTCTTGGGCAAATGAAACTTGGTTAGATTGCAAAAGTAATTTATTTTGTTCTTCTCAGGTGAGCTGAGAATACTCTTGGCAGCAAGAGCATTCCTTGTGAAACTCTGTAGAAGGAAAAGGATTTTATATATCAAAAAATGCATGCAAGTCTGTTTCAAAAATGCGTGTAAGACACAACATTGCATCATTTTTCTTTCTGTCAGAAGATGCCTGAGTTTTCCCAGCAGGCCAACTTTGAATTCTATTTTGCTTCTTTGCCCATGGAGCATAATCAGAAACCTGGGGAGATTTCATGAAAAGCACAAAATGCCTCCCTGAACAATGAGGAGCAAATAAAGAAGGCCAAATGCCAGGCAGCTGAGAGGAAAGATGAGCTGCAGAAGGAAGATGAGTTATGAGTTTGCTGTTGGCAGGAGAAGAGAGGACACAGAGGGGAGTTGTGGCCTCCTCAGCCTCCGCCCCTGCCTTCGGACAGAGCTTCTCACTTCAGGTGCAGCTCAAAGCAAAGGCTGATCTGGAGGATGCAGCATACAGGTGACCAGCAGGTCCAAACTTGAGAATAAATTCAGTTCTATGCCAACCAGCATAAATGGGTCCTGGAGAAAACTTGAAAGCCATGAAAGCCATGTGAGGCAGAGAACAACAGCTGACTTCTCTTACAATACATCTAGTACTCTAGAAGAGTATTAAGCCACTGATGCTCTCAATGTTCACATCTGCTGCAAGGCCCCTTTATAATACTGACACGATCTGAAGGGGTGTTTGTTTAAGTGAAACCTATATCCAGTGTTTTAAGTAGGTCAAGTTCAAAGCCTAGTCAATATTTGAAAAATCTATGCAAGTTAAAGAGGCGATGAGAAAAATTAGCATGTGAGCCCAATAGAGCTTTTCTTCCCAACTGCATTTTGCATGGGGAAAACGAGGACAGCACACAATGATTTGGTATTTGTGTCCCAAATACCCAACTCCTTCTCTGATTTTCCATGGGAAAAAGAAGAAAGACTTCAGAAACTCTTTTTCTGAGCTCTTACTGGATCATCCTTTTCTCTAAATTGAGAAATGGAAACTTTGATTTCCCATCATAACTTTGCCAGAAGAATCAAAAGCTAAAAGTGATTTTTATTTAACCGAATTTCCAAACATTTACCGCACATCCTAATTACAGAATATTGCTGTGACTTGGAAAAAGCTGGATACCAGATACATGCACCACAAAATATAGACTATAGATGACAGGAGCAGCCTTTCAAACCAGTAGCTGAAACAATTTCATCATTTACAAAAATCTGAATGATCTAAGTGATGCGGGGGATGGCAGGGCAGGGAAGGAAGGGGAGGAAGGAAGGGGAGGAGCACAGCTCAGGCCAGCTGAGGCCAGTGACATTTAGACAGTTTCCCTTATGTTCCTCTTTAGCCACTGGACTTCCAGAGACCAGCTCAGAGCAGATGCTGTGAGTCACTGCATTGGCAGAGCCTCTGGAAGAGGTACATTGTTATTTCAGGATCAGGAGGGCACTTTAGGAAGGACTGTCCTGGTTGTCCCCACTTACAACGCTGGCTTTCATGGCAGAGCAGCTTTTGGCACCCTTCCAGGTGAAACTACGGTGGGTGAAGCACTCCAGGGAAGCACCCAAAGTGCTACAGCCATGTGAGTGTGTGTGCTCAGCATGCAGGGCTGAGCCGGCCTCATCTGACATAAAATGTGTATAGCATGGACACATGGGGCTCAGCACTGACTCTTTTGTTCTGTGGGTCCACACTACATTGTACCCTAGGTGCAGTCTCTGTCTCTGGACATGCAGGGAGCCTAAGGAGCACCTGGCTCAGGCGGTTGAGTTCAATACCAAATGTAGCTGGTGAAAACATCCCTCAGTGCAACTTGCAGCTGCAGCTGCTCCAAAAGCCAACGTCATCACTGCGATGCCCACCAGGATGCTCTCAGAAGGACATGCTGCTGCAGGGACATATCCCAGAATGCAAGCTGTGACTGCATGTGAGCTCTGCCATGTTCATCAGGAGCCCCAGATTCTTTCATGCCTTGGTCACCATTTAAACTGTCTTTAGGACAATTTGCTGGAAATTAATTTACAGAGTCAGTGCAAGAACTAGTGGATTAGTCTCCTGATCATAGCCAAGCATGTTTCCATCATTCATCCAGGTGCACAACTCTTGCTGAGAGGGGTTGACCAAGGGCTTTAGTCAGGAAGGGTTTCTAAAGCAGGTTCTTGATTTTCAGACTAGCTGATGGAGAGGAAGATGAAAAGAGAGCAAGATACCAGATGGAAACACACAACAGTCATTGCTTGGGTGGTGTTTTGAAAAGCTACATGAAGTCTGAATTCTATGAGGCTAAATGACAAAATTCTGTGAGGCTAAAAGACAAAATCCCACTGATGCTTGTGGGGCCAGAATCTGATCCTTGTGGGTCTGGGATTGGTAGCCTGGAGCTTTTCATCTGTGTTTGGTCCAAGTCAATCTGTGAACTGAAAACTGAAACCAGACTGATGTTGAATTCTACATTTCTGTAAGCAGAGAGTCAATAAAATTAACATAAAAGTCAAACAATATTTATTTATTTCAGATTTCCTTTATTCTTACACGAACATAATAGGGCTTGGCTGTGTTCATTTGTAATTCTAGCTCTGATACCAACTTCATACTTAAGTATAGCCAAGAAAAGGAACCAACCACAAATTGGAACAGCAGTTTTAAGCTAATGCTATTGGTTATGTTTCTAAAAATACTGCGGATTGAGACATGTTAAATAGTATTTTGTTAAGTTAAGCACTTGCAACTCTAAAGAGAGAGCAATACAGTCATTCAGTAGTTTCTTATATTTTATGTCAACTTTAGAGACATAAGGATTTTGTCAGTGCCACAAACAAGTTACAATAAAAGCAGGGACAAGGCTCACAGTCTTTATATAAGCTTAAAACACATTGTCTTCTTTCAAAACAAAACCACAGTGTCAGTACAGTTAAATAATTGCACTATTTTGAAAAGGTCACTGCAGTTTTCCATACACAAATACGCGCGAGCTCTCTAAGAGAAGAAGTGCATGCTAACAAATTAGCTGCCTCATACTAATTCCTAGGCAACAATGATGTGCCTCAGTTTTACACTTCACTAAGGATAAACAACGTGGCAAAACATTAAAAGCTATGGAGACATGGTTTGGGGATCTCATCTATGAGATCCTTTTGAAAAAAAAATATTTTTCTTACCTAATGCCCTCACAAGAGTAAATTTCTCATTACATTTCTGCCAACTGGAGAGTTCCACTCAAGTGAGAAGAAATAATGAGCAACATTACAGCAACCAGAGAAAAGAATATATGAGAAATGCAAAATATTTCCCACTTATATCTGTTGCTTGCATATACACCTTCCAGGGAGAAGAGAGACAAGGTAGCGAGGATGTTCCTCTACATACACCTGCCCTGACCCCACAGCCAAGGTGTAAAGCCTTTTTTATATATACAGCTGCCTGTTGCTTGCAGGCTGCTCTGGGATGGTGATGGTAACAACCTGTCTCTTCACTGCTTGTTAAATGGAAAAGAGGGACTGAAGATGAGAACCCTTTGGCCTCATAAGCACGAGTGCTTGTGTGGTCTGCCTGCTTCTCTGGAGGTGGTGGTGGCCTCTGAGCTATTAACTAAATACGAATATTTGGTCAAGGTTTACTGAAACATCCCTTGGGTCTGGAGAAACTTTCACATTTGTCTGGGTTTTATCCTCAGGCTGAAATGCATTATCTTAGGTAGTTTTGACCAAAGAATGACCCAAGAAATGAGTCAGATCACGACTTTGCTTGAGTTTTTAGCAGTTCAGAGAAGAACTTAAAAGACCAGGAGTCTGAAAGGCACATTAAGAACTATCAGTTGGACTCAGATTGGCAAAGTCAGATCAAATTCAACTGTAAGATTACGATTTCAAAACTTAGAGGTGGGAAAAGAGGACATTAAAATGGAGTTGAACAGCCACATAAAAACCCAAATCAGGATTTATTTTTTTTTCCCACTTAGCAGATGCTTTTTTTGGTTTTTTTATTGCAGTCAGTTTGACAGTGTACCAGTGCAGAACTAATGCTGTCAGAGCCAACTACGTGTACTGCAGCATACAACAAAGTAAGGCACTACTGTGAGAAAGTTTGCCTCGAGGCTGTATTTCTCATAGACATTAAGGCCATAAGATGGAAACAAAAATCTGTGAAACAAGCATTAAAGAGATGCATTCACACAAAGAAAAGAATTAAACTGAGGGCAACATTTTCAGTGCAGGAGAGGGAGAATACCAAATGTACTGCACTGAATCAAGTTTCTGGTGATGATTAGCTTTACCTACCAGTCTGAGTTAGCTCTGAAATCTTCATGTGAGTTCATTTTCTAAAGCTACCCTTTTCTCCCCATTGTGGGGCAGAGCTAAGAACTTCTTGATTTGCTCTTCCCTCCCTCCCTTCCCTTCTTGCCCTTCCCCTCATGTCCATAGGAAAGCTGGTTTCATCACTTTGGCTGCTTGCAGAACAGCTTATTTATTGTGGTGACAGTGTGCTTTTAGGAACATAGGATGAAGTCCCTGCCCCGAGGAGCTGCCAGGGTATGGAAACGTTGTATGGGTAATGACTGGGGAGAGAAGGAAAGCTGTGTGAATGTGCACCAAGAGGAGGGGAGGAAAGGAAAGGTCCCCAGGGCCCAACTAATAAAGCTGTATATTGGAGGACAGATGTTTATTTCTCTTCTTTTCTCTCACGTGCACACAAACATGCTCCTTTAATGATGGCAGGCAAACATAAGCACAGTCTTTCTTGTAGCAGCAAATAGAAAGAAGAGGCTGATTATGAGGATGCTATTGCTATACCTTCAGCTATAGCAAAGGGAATACTGAAAGCTGCTGGAAAAATAAATTGCTTTTTTCTGCATCAAAGTTCCCTTATATTAAAAATGTCCCACTGTGCGAATTCCTCTGTGGAAAGAAAGCAAGAAGGACTGAGTTTGGAGTTAGCTCTGGTAACCTGGTAAAGAACTGAGGCTTTCCAGAATTCAAGTGCCGAGGCAGATGGCAGAGCGAGAAGAATACATTTTAAAAAACAACAACAAAACTTGAAAAAAAACAAGCAAAGAAATCCACTTTCAACATAATACATTTCAATTACTGAAATTATTTAATATTGGACATAAATTTATTTAATCTTCTTACTTTGACCAGGAGCTACTACATACCAAAAGATTTACTGTGTATAGTGTTCCTTCTGCAACGAGTTTTTGTCCATTAGTATGGAATATGAGGAGCTGTTCTTGTCTGAGTGAGAACAGCAGTAATTCTGGCCAGTCACTTTCCTTGCCAGCTCAGCTCTCCTCCCTCCCTGCACTGTCACAGGTCAGCAGCTGCTGGCACAGGCAGGGGCTGCTCCCAGCACTGAGAACACCCCCTGCGCAGGGTCAGTCCCCAGGGCTGGGGCGCAGAGCGAGGCCACTGCTGGGGCTCGTGCCCCACGCTGGGGGTGCAGAAAGGAAAAGGGGGCACCTGCAGGGAGAGGCGGCCAGGACAGGGGACCCCCAACTGACCAGCCAGGGATCCTGGCCCAGGGACGGGATACTGGGTATAGAAGTGAGGGATCTGGAGAGTGTCATCCCGCTTTGCTTGTCTCAGCTCTTATTCTGGCTTCTTCCTCACTTCTTCAGTATCTGGCCTCTGAGGAGGACTCTGTCCCTTCTGCCTCTGATCCTGATCTGTGTGTTCCTGAATCCAGTACCAGAATCCAGCTCCTGAACACAGCTCCCATCTGCTGCTGGGCCCAGGCTGGGGCTCTGCCAGTGCCTGCTCCGCAGCTCCAGTGGTCACGGTGATGGAATTGCTGTTGGGGGGGGTTGGGTTCCATACTGGTTCTGTATCTATTTGTATATATTCCATTTTTACTATCATTATTCTCATTGTCATTCAAGCTGTTCCAGTTTCCTTTTCCAATGGCTGAGTCTCTCTCCCTTATTCCCTTTCTCTTCCCCTATGGGGAGGGAGGTTAACCAAGACTGTCTGTTATAGGCCTAGTAGGCTGTCCTGACCCTAAACAAAGACAGGAGCTTTCCATGCTCCCTTATCACTGGGAAATCCACTGGAAAAGAATAATTCTTCAGGTTTAACCCTCCACAGCACAAGTGAGATCAGACTCTATGTACATATTTTGAGGCTGTATTTACCGAGCAGAATTAATTGCATTAGTCTTGTAAAGGCCTCATCCTTCCCAACCTTGAATTCACACTTTAATGATGGATTATGATCTGAAGTCTTCTGATCTTAAATAGCACCGTGGTTAAAAAAAAAGAATTCTTCCTATTATTACTCATCAGAGAATAACTAGATCTCAAGACAGTTCCACTGGGGAGAAAAATTAGGGGAGGTGATGCTAGAAATGAATTATTTGTATGGGTCTCCCTTTGACTTCTCGATTTAGATCCCTAATAATGAAAGAGATGTCAGGTTTCTGTGCTCATACAAACTTGAGCAACTTAACGCTTCCTTAGGAAGCAGAGATGAATATCAAGGGTTAATACCAACTGCATGGGGCCAAGACACAAGCCAGATCATGAGACTGCTCATCTGTGGCTGGGCCCCCAGCTAGGAGGATTTTCCTTGTGGTGGCAGGCTGGGACCAGCATCAGGCTGACATCCAGCTGGTGGGATCCCCTCTTTGCATCAGCCTCCACTGGGCCCTTTCCCTCATCCTGCTTCCAAGCAGACAGCAAATCCACTGTGCTCTGCAGAAACTGGCAGGGCAGATCCATATTGATTGCTCCCAGATTTTTGCCTGGAAGGAAGATGTTTTCTATCATCATACAATAATTCTGTCCTTTTGAAATTCCAGTTCTTGGAGCATAAAGCGCTTCCAGCTCAGACCCTTCCTCTGTGGCCATTTTTGGAGCCATTTAAGAAGCCCTGCCAGGCTGGATGGGTCTTGGACCACAGTGCAGTGCAGTATGTTTAAAATTCAGCGTGCGAATGGCTCTATGTGGGCAAGTGCTTTGCTAAATCAGAGTACATTTGCATGGCTCTCACATTCAAGGCAAGATGAGCCCCAGAGCTCCAAGTGAAGCCCCAGAAGGAAAAGGCTTTGGTGACAAAGCAGAGCTTCCTCCTTGCCCTGGTGGCCTTGCAGGACTGTTAAATGCTCTTTTTTTGGTTTTCCCCAAGGAAACGTCGTGCAGCCTTTTCAGCCAGCTGGCAATTCACTAGAGGATGGCTGTATGTGGCAGCCGTCCACCTCAGACCATGAGGAATGGGAAGGGAAGAAGGTGCAGGGCAGTCATTCTACCCACACCCAGCCAAAGGATAGACGGGAGATGGCTGCAGGGAGCAGAGTGCTGCTCCAGTATGATGCCAGGTCACCTGCACTCTGCCTGGGAAGGAGAGTCCTGCAGATGGGTGTCCCAGCAGTCTCTGGTCTTCATGACTGCCTACTGCTCTGTACTGCTTAGCAGGTCTCGTCAGCTATTCACAGGCTGAAGATCCTTTTGCTTATTAGTTGCTAATTTGCTTCTCTAGAGGGATATTTCAGGCTTGGGATACAGTCAAGACCAGATCAAATTTGCTGGATATTATGATTTAAGATCAAGAATATCCAGAGCATAGAAGAACAGACAATGGTCAGGGATGCAGTGAATGAAGAATGCATGGAGATTACTTTCAGAGAGATATCCCAACATCTCACAGCATCAATGTTCATTTTGTGGGTTTGTTTTTTTATCTTTTCTTTCTATGGATTATTGGAGCAGGTAAGAGGTTCACCTGAGCTCAAAACTATCCAGAAACAGAGTCAAAAAACAAAGTTCCAGTGGCATTTTATTCTGTAACTGCAAGAAAAGTGTTCTGAGGAAAATGAAGATGTGTGGAAAGTTCATCTCACTATTGACAGTGGAAGCCTCTGAGGCATTTCAGGTGCTTTACAGTTTTCAGTTAATTCAAGCAGGGAAAGTTGACAATAAAACTGTAGCTTGGAAATGCTGAGTGCCAAACCCCCCACAAAACTGAACAGGAGGCAAATCAATGCATCAGGACATACAGGGAGCTCCCGTGAACTTGCTGTTCCTGCTGCAATGCTTATTCTAAGCAGGTGAAGGAGATCACACACAAGCATTCCTTGAAACTGTGAACTGGAGAGGTGAAATTTGTGCCTAATTTAATCGCTCCTATCAGTAATCTTCATAAAGCTCTGTCTTTCAGCTCCATCTGTGCCATTTCTCAGCATAAACAGTGAAGGTGGTAATTTGGTGAATACACAGCTTACAGTCCACTGGGAACCAATGAAAGGGAGATCTTTGGTATCCACAGGCACCTACCTCTCTCTGTTGGCTCGACAGGGCACTTGCATAGTTCAGGGGTGCTTTACTAGACATGTAAAATAAAGTGGTGAATTGAGGTGCCTCTGACAGGCATTGAACTCTTCCCCAAAAGACAATCCATTCATTTTAGGAAGGAGGAAAAAGGGTACATAACAATTCCTGCCAGTTAGCTGAAAACAGGTACAGGTGTTTAATGGATACCATGCAAAAACAGGTCCAGAAGGTAGGTAATAATTTTTCCATTCCCAACACTATACTTAGAAATTGAATGCAAAGCTGAAAGAAATAGGGTAGTTGAAAATACACTTTCTAGAACAGTGTTCTCCATACTTTTGAATGTGCTGTGTAAAATTTGTCTGTTGCCTTTCCTGCCCATGTAGAAACAGCCCTGGAGAACCTCGAAGGAACACCTTGCCCCAGTCCATGGGCAAAGAGCATTTGATGGAAGTTTCCATTGAAGAGTCCTGAATTAGAACTTGAAAATGTGAAAAATAACCTAAAAAGTCTCAGAAAAGGCCAAAATTATTGTAAGGAAGCAGAAAGTGATAAAGTACTTGCCCACTCAGCCAGGAAAACCGGCTGTAAACAGCTCGCAGCTCTGGACAGAGCTCTGCTTAGCAAAACCAGGATGCTAACCCCCCCAAGTAACACACGAAATTATGTTTAAAAACAAACGTTAAGAGCTAACATAGAGACTTAAAAATCTAAGTCAAGTGTCCTGTGGATATTAACACCTGTGAAATCCACTGGTCCCTTGAAAAAAAACAACCAAACAAGCATAGATTATTATTTTTCTTCAGCTGTCTGGGAATACACATAGTTATTCTAAGCTACTTTTTTCATTCCCTTGAGGTAATTTTACTAGTGGATATTACAGTCCAAAAGACTTGTGTTCATGTCAAGTTCATTAGCAGTTGATGTGTTTGATATATTGTTTAACAATTTAATGGCACGAGTTCACGCGTTTTGCAGCGAAGCAGAGGTTCAGACATGAAACCTGTGGTCTGTATCACATCACCCCAGGGGACCGGTGGAAATGGAGTAAGAATAAAGCACTAAGTAAAACAAGGCAGACTCAAGCACGGATCCATATTTTATGTAGTAGAACTAGGGGATGTTGCCAGCAAAACGCACATGACCACAAGCTGATGGTTTATTCAACAGAAAACCAAGAATCCAAATGCCTACGGTGTCAGAAATTCATGTCAGAGGAAGTGAGATATGCAAGCATAGAAAGAAACAGATAAGGCAAATCAAAAGTACTCATGTTTGGGGTCAAAGGAAGAGGGAACAACAGCCCAGGTGCAACTGAGGGATGGAAACTAATGCTTGAAAAAAGAGATGTGGCTGTTTGGAGAAGTTGTCCAGCCTCCTGGGACACACAGCAATGGACAAGACTTCTCCTCCTGGACAGGACCTCTTCAGAGGGCACTGGGTCTGCTCCTTCAGCCAGAAGCTCACATGAGCCCTGTTGAGGCAGGCTAAAGACAGAGCCCTGGATTGACTGACTTCAGTCCCTCTGATGGGAGACCCAAAGGTTCACCTGTCTATGGAAATCACCTCAAAAGTTAATTGAATGCTGTCAGTGATGTCAGTGAGTAACCTCTCTGAGAGCTTGGTGGGTGATGGGATATGGACGATACGGTGTCGGGACCAGTAACTCCAGAGGGTACTGGTTTGAAGATGAGAAGGAAAGGGTACAAGATGCCCAGTATGTGCATCTACCATGGGACCCTCCAGCATGGCTGTGGTGCAGTGGGCCTGGGGTTCCCCATGAAGTGCAGGACAGAGCCTGGCAGCCGGTGCCTGTCCCACCTCCAGCCAGGAGCAGGGCAGCTGAAGGGCACGTGGGCAACCCTAGCCCCAGGCATTGGGCACCTCCCTGGGGACAGCTGAGGCCCTGGCTCAGTAGGGCCCATGGCAGGGCACGGCTGTGGTGTTGCTGCATGGTTTGATGGGCCTGGGGGGCTGACATGGCATCCTGGGCTGTGTGCAGAGTGGAGGGACCCCTGGGAAGATGGGTAGGATCAGGAAGGCCTGGAGGTGCCCACAGAACCTGGCACAGTGTGTTCCAGGAGACCCCTTCAGTGGAGCACCTAAGTGACTTCTTTCTCCTTCCCATGTACCATTATGCTGCTGTATGTAACATTATGCCAGGGAAGGCTCAGTCTATCCAAATTTTTATTTATTCTTTATTTGTCATGGGAGCAGATGGGTTGAACAAAACGTGGAGGGGACCTCAAGGTTCCTGGTCCCCACCCTCCCCAGAACTGGCTTTGCCTGGCGCTACCGTTCCAGGCATACCAGACTAAAGCAGGAACTTGTCCGTGCTTGCAGACACTTAAAACCTTTAGGAGACTATTAATTTCTTGTGGGTTTCCCAATAAGATAAAATACCAAGGACAAGTCAAACAAAAAGCATGAACTATTTTATTTCTCCCCACTTTCTATTACTAAAAGAGCATGAGAAGCACTTGAGGGCAGTTTGCGGAGTGCATCTACCATCCAATATGACAAGTAGGTTAATTGGAATGAAGGAAAATGTGACCCTTGACTACAACTGCCCCTCAAGGGTATTGAGTTTAATGTTGTTGTTATTGTGTTCTGCACCATTGTGAGGCAAAACACAGTGACAGGCTCTTCTCAGTGCAGGAGTTGTTCTTAACAAATGGAGCTGCACCGAGTGACTTGGATTAAATTTGACTAAATCTTGCCCCAAGAAATCTTTCCCTAGAAAATCCTGTAGCACTCACAAATATTTTTAGAGTGACAATGCTGGGTGTCCAGCTCAGCGGAAAGTTATAAGGGTTATAAGGGAGTAACACGATATACATCTTGCAGGCAGGAGACCGTGCGATCACCTGCCATTTCTGTCGCTGGCTTTGAGTGCTAAGGAAACAACTTTGTGACTTGGTGGGGGAAAAGGGTTTCTTTCTTTTTTTTTCTTTTTTTTTTTTTTTTCAAAGAGGGAGAAGGCTTTGCAAGAAAATGAGTGCAAATTAATGTTAAAGAATGGTGATTTTTAGTCTAATTCACTTGTTCTGCTCTGTTGAATGCAAGACAGCCTCTATGGAAATTCAGACAGTAAGAGTTGGGGCCACACACATTCAAATTTGAGTTGACCTCATTACAGTTCAGTGTTAAAAGCTGTTACTAAAATGTCTAGAGCTTATCCTCTAGACCCTTTGGTTTCTATGGGACTGCTCCATGGAATCAGGGTTTGAAGTAGGAAATGAATTGTACTCACAGCACTGGGACACCTAACTGGGAAGCTTGTGGAGATGCCCACAAGCACAGGGAAGATTTAACTCCTTGGATGATATCCCTGCTGTCTGATGCCTCTTTCCCCTGCCTCTTGTCCCCATGCAGCGCTGACCAGAGGAGAGCTGTGCTGGCAGAGGAGTATGGAGGGTGCTGGGATCCCACTCCTGTTGCCCCAGTGAGACTGAGTGAGACTCACATGGTCTTGCCAGTGAGGCCTGCTCTTGGCTGTGCATTGAAGACTACCAAGAACCAGGTCTCAGCTCTGGCAGGAGCTCCTGCCTGGAAATGCCTTCCTGGGGCAAAGGTTCTGGGCTAGGGCACAGTTGTGGACAAAAAGCCCATGTGCGAGGTCACAATACTCCCAGAAAACCCCCAAACTGTGAGAAACAATAAGAAGGGCAGTGTTAGCAAGGAGAAGAGAGAAAAATGTGGTCTGAGGAGATCCTGAAACCATCTGGGATGCGTATACCAGTTAGACCTGGAAGTGCTAGGGTTTTTTTTTTCTAGGCAGTCTATTTTTAGTGGGGGGATGTGAACAGTAGTAGGATATAAAAATAAAGAAATAAAATCTGAGGAGTAACCTGTGGGCAAGGATGAAATATATGTTTGTAAATAGAAATTGATTTACCTTTTTTCTGTATTGTACCTGCTATAATAATCCTTAACTGAAACTGGAAAAAAAGATTACTCACCTCTGCATAGGAGGTACCAGGAAAAAAAGGCAGAAAGAAATTCTTTTTCAAATAGGCAGACCCTTGAAGACCCAAGAACTGGACTTTAAAAGGGAAACATTGTCTTTGTTCCCTCTCCTTGTCACAAAACAGGATTGTCTCAAACCACAACTTTTTATACTTCCATTTGCATACTAGCTCTATTATTTCTCTTTATATGGAATCTGTTCCATAAGTTCAGTCACACACGTGTCACTGGCCTCACTGGAAGCACCCTGCCTTGGACTATCTCAACAATAAGCAATAAACCCCTAAATGTTCCTTAGACCCCAGTCTGTTCTCTGGCAGCAGAGAAAGGTTTTCAATGTCTTCAAAAGATGACTCATTAAATGAGATGAAAGTAGTTTTCAAGTTGTTGTAGAGGTTGACCTGTGACCTGGAGAACAGGAATTTGAATATTTTGAATTATCTGAACGATGTTGACATCTTTTGGGGGTTTCTTTTGCATTCACAAACGGCTCTGCTGAGGGGGCAATTGCAGGGGAATATTAGCAAAAGCACCTAGGCACTTACTGCCTCTTAAAATCTTACTGGAGATGTCTGCCTTACATCAGTACAGGCTTTAGGGAGCAGACCAGAGGTGGTTATTTTTGACACATCCACAGAGGACGGCGAGTTTAAAAGCACAGTTTGATGAGCTGCTTCTGTTGCTTGTGTAGGTTACCTGTTCCTCCCTGCTGCAGCTCTTTGCTATTCCTTTACTGGCTGCTGGTCATGCCTGAGGTACCTCAGCTCTGATGGTCACTCTCTGTGTGAGTGATCTGTTGAATGATCCTTTTCACCTTTGACTAAAACAAAACCAGGAAAAACCCCTCAGACAAATCCTTTATAGTAGGAGTAGGCTTTTAAACCAGGGATTAATGACATCAGAGGAATGATTGAACCAAAACTAATTTGGCAGCAGTATCAGATGGTGACTAGAGTAAAATAATGACTGAGCCTGGATCACCACTCCATTTGTCTGTCTAGGATCCTACATATTGTGGGTATTACTAGTGAACTAGATCTTGAACCAGTTTCTGATTGTGCTTTAGCATCGGTTTGGAAATACATCTTTGGGAGCTTTCCTACCTTGCTGTTCCAAGAAGTAATTTTTTTGGTTTAATATTTGCAGCCTACAGAGTGACTGGAAAAAAAACAGGGCAAAATAAACAGACTTTTTGCTAGTACATGAAGAAAGCAGAAAGGAAAGAAACATTGTTGTTCTTAGATAGACCTGAAAGTAAGAGCATTATACAGATAAAGAAATATTTGGAAACCCATTAGCACTGTGATATTCCAGCTGGGATGTGGAAATAACTTGTCTTGTTGGTGCTCATTTTCAGACAACAGAAATGAAATCATGTCTCCAGCACGGAAAGGTCAGCCAACAAGATTATGCTAAATTCATCAAACTGTGCTCCCCACTGAGTAGCTATCACTGGTGTGCACTGAAGTAACATAGGGGCTGATGGTGTTTTCACCCAAACAACACAATGCAGCCAGAATAGAAGCAGAAAAAATGCATTGATCTTTTCATTTCCTGTGTACTGAGAAGTAGGATTCCCTAGATGGAACTTAGCACATATCTTTCTTTCCTCCTCCGTCTTTTATCTGGGAAAAAAACCACCTAATGGCTTTAGAGAGAAACCACTGTTCCAGCCAGCATCACCTGGCAGTAACAAGATGCATGAAAGTTCTCCAAGATTTCAGTTCAATATTTTTATGGAGCAATAAAATGTAAGTCCAACCTGACTCTTCTCCTTAAACCAAGAAGAAAAAAAATCATTTGGTAGAAAATTGTGCAAGGAGATCCTCACACATTTTGAAACTGGTTCAAAGCTACAACCGTAATTGTCACAGCATCCACAGATTAGATGACATTTACAACAGTTTTTAATTAAATTTGCTTAATTTAGATATTTATCAGCCAGAATCCATTGGCACACTTTCTTCTAGCTTTTTTAAAGGTTAAATGAGCAATATGTGTAATGAGGTCTTTAAGGGAATACAAATTGTGTCAGCCTCGAATTATCCTGAAAGCCAGTACGGTGCTGGAGGATTTGTAGAGCACTGGCAGAGGGGAAGGTGCCTCCTGCTCACGCTGCTGACACCAGAGTGCAGTGTCCGACCTTCACACTGTCTGCTCCTGCCCAGGTCGGAGCCGGTGGTGTGATCACAGCTCAGAGTTATTTGGCTCCAGGATAAGAATATGTTCACAGCTCCGGCCTCTCATGAATGCCGCTCGTACCGCTGCTTCCAGGAGTCTTGAAGATGCCATGAGGTAGTGGCTGGGGAGGATTTTCTTAACGAAGCTTCAGGAGGCACCGAGCTGGCATAAGATCTTCTGAAGTGGGGCAGAGTGGCAGTAACGAAAGAGTAGTTCAAGCTCAGATAGCCGAGGAGATACTTTGCATCTCTGGAACAGCTGAAATGATTTGCTGAAGTTGAGTTTAGGGGAAGGAGAGCAAGGAAAGTAATGTGCTGAACACCGATCCCCTTCTTCCTTTACATCACCAGTGTGCTCTGCCTACCCACCTACTGTGTCACTCAGAGTGGCACCACTGCAGCTTTTAAAAGTATATGGTGAAGTGTGTCTTGGAAAGAACATATTCACAAGCAGCACAGAGCGTAATAAAATGCACTGCTCTGAAAAGGGCAATTACAGTGAAACTACATCTGAGAGATGCAGATGGACGCAATATGTAGTTGAATGACTAACAAGGAAACACAGTAGATGGCCTCCTAACGGCACATGGACCATATGGTATAGCAAAACTTGGGGAGTCATTCTCATCAATGTGGCAGTTTTATAAACGCCAAGGTAAAAAAACACAGAAGCTCTCTTGAAAATCCCACCGAGTATCTCATCTCAAGCTGACAGATCTGTTCAGAGCTAGCCTTATGGGTTCAGATATCACAGCACCAAGTATGATGAGAATAAGAAAGGACAGAACAGAAGACTCTGGTGAAAGTCTGCACAAGATGATAGAACTCTGTTAAGTTCAGCATCACTGAATTCACTAAATCCAGCATCAGCATTGATGAGATGTTGGTCAAGTTACTTTCACATTAGTTTTTACTTTTTCACACAATTTGGTGATAATAAGTTGTACTTAATAACACAGAATACTTATCTTACATGCTAGAAAGAATCAGCCCTGATTCTTTCTATACTGGAGTTTTGCAGGAATGGCCATCACCACAGATAACTCAAATGTGTTTAATAGTACCAGTTACTGAAAACAAACACTCAGGTAATCTGTACTGTCAGATGCTTGGAAAGATAGAACTGACTGGGGGGAAATGAGTGGCAAAGAATGACTGGGGAAAAGTGGCTCAGTGGTGAACTTTCCTTTGCATTACCCATCCACAGTTAAATTATTATTATTATTATTATTTCCCAGAGATTCTCAGAACTGGTAGCTGATATGAGTCCTCTGGCACAAAAATCTAAAAGGATGCTGTGTTGCCAGTCTGATTTAGATACCTCTACTTGGGCATGCAAGCTAATTACGTTTGGTCCTGGCCATATGTCTGCCACAGTCTTTAGGTGTTGCTGTCTGATGGCAGAGTTCTCAGGCTGCATTGATAGCTTCTTGTCAAAAGCTGTGGCTAAAAGATAAAAAACCGTACCCTCCTGGTGGGTTCATCAGCAGTGCCAGGCATTTACTCTTTGCTCAGTTTGTCACTTGTCTTTGGCAGTGTCAAAACCACTGCTCTGAAGTCTGAGGTCCTGAGCTCATTGTGCTTGTCTTATTTGATCCTGATTATCCTAAACAATCTGACAAGACTCTGGGAAATTGAAACATGACATTTATTATTCTGCAGAATGAAGGATTTTTTTGTTCTAGCATATTTTTGGCAAAATGCAGTAAGAGAGTCACATTTAAGGATATAGCAGACAGCTCTTAAGCAATATGCTAACTTATTTCTTTCTGTCCAAACCGTAAGCTATATGACAGCTGCCTCGCTAATGAGAAAAATGCAGTAATCATTACTTATATGTAGTGGTTGGCACAGTTGTTTGAATTTCTGGTGAGCATAACTCTCTGATCTGTTTTTCTTGTGGTAGTTTACATACAGTTTCTAAAGTTTGCATTGTTAGTCATACCTATATTTAGAACTTTCATTAGTGATGACTCAAGACAAGCAGGAAAAAAAAAAAATAAATAAAGAGAAAAGATATGACTGTAAATCTCAGCAGAAGAGAGAAAAAAATGGTATCCTGAATTTCACTCTGTGGCAGTGTGCGTCTTGAATTCAAATTGGAATTAATTTAAGCAGTCAAAAATGATTTAAAAATAATTGACAGCGCAGAGAAACTAATTTATAAGCTGATTTTTATACACTGATTTTTGCTTTAATTGCTGTAACTGCTTTCTTTCCCTGATTAAAAAGAAGCTAGGGTAGCTTAAGGCAAATGTATTCAGTTGTTTACTAAGTAAAGAATTCTGACTTCATTTCCCAGGTAGAAGGGGCACATGGGATGTTGGTTCCACTTTTCATCACAGAAGGCACAGTCAAACGAGACAGTTTTGGATGAATTGTTGGGGATTTTTTTTTTGAGGCCATATAGTATGCATATAGAAAAACATGTATATTTTTCTCCCCTTCTCTCCTGAATGTTCCTGACAGTGGCCTTTTCCTGTTGGCATAGGAAGACCAGGAAGCTTCCTGCCAACTGGGGCCTTTGCCATTTTGGTCCCAAATGGCACAACAGTGTTCAGTTTTGACAGGCATATGGATTTCTCTGGTGATGGTAAAGAAACTGCACATAGCATGGCATGGCACGGCCAGCTTTGGTTGGTCTGAGCCCTAGTTCACTGGCTGCAGTCGAGTGCCCCTTACAGAAAACTGCCTGTGCTCATTTTTGCCTTCTCTCACCTGGCTACAACAACACCCTGATCCTCCAGCCTGACAGAAACATAGAAACACAGCAATGTCTGGGCTCAGAGGGACCTCTGGAGGTCACCTGGTCCAACCCCCCTGCTGAGAGC
>VWZY01007491.1:246225-302660 GCA_013399075.1 Chloroceryle aenea | reverse complement strand
GACAGCACCACTCAGCTTGGTGTCATCTGTGAACTTGCTGATGGTGCCCTCGATCCCTCTGTCTGTGTCATTGATTAAGGTATAAAACAGCAGCAGTCCCAGTACGGACCCCTGAGGGACACCACTTGTCACTGCCTCCATCTGGACTTTGAGCCATTGCCCACTACCCTCTGGATGTGACCATCCAGCCAATTCCTTATCCACTGAACAGTCCACCCATCTAATCCCTATCTCTCCAACTTGGCAAGCAGGATGTTGTGGGGGACCGTGTCAAAGGCCCTGCAGAAGTCCAGACAGATCACAGCCACAGGTCACCGCTTGTCCACTGATGCAGTCACTGTTCTCCCCACAATTGCACCGCATCTCCTGTCAAGAGCTGTAACCCTACACAAATAAAGAAAACACGAGTGGCTTAAGAAAAGTTTGCAAAGGACTCTTGTGCAGCCTCATACTCTTCCTGTAGCCACCTAGAGCTCTTCTATTCTGTGGTATTGCATATTAATAATCAATCAATTATATGGAGTGGGGATTTTTACAGCAACAAACTGATTTTGAAGAGAATAGAAAATTACTAGGAAAAGAAGTTAAGGAGAGGGAAGAAAAGTGCTATAAAAATCGTTTTCTTCATCTGTATTTTAAAAGCATTATGGGTTAGTATGTGGATTATGGAAGACATTGGCCTAATTCTGCCCTTGTCTTTATTCCAGTACTGACCTTTGACTTAGTCTGTGAAGGTGAAAATGCAAATTTTCCACCAATTTCCTAAAAAAGGAATTCCCCAATTTCTGCATTAGTTTGAGGGAGACGTGATGCCCAGAATTAATTCAGTCAGTTGGATGCCACAAGGTCACTCCTAGACATATTTCACAAGAAAAGATTAATTTACAGTTAGTGCAAATTAGTGCAGCTTCAATGAAGTCAATTGAATTACTCTTACTCAGCTCAGGCCTTGTAGTCAGATTGCCTCTGGAATATGAAGTCTATCTTGTCTACTATCAGTGGAGAAGCTAATTTAATCTTTCTAGGTGATAAAGAAGAGAGGCCAAGCCTTCCATTCAAAAGGTAAGAAAAATGAATATGCATTCTAGAGGAACACTGAGGAACATTTAAATGAATCCTGCAGAAAATGTCATGTCACTGATAGAAGGAAAAAAAATGCATCTGCTGAGGGAGTTAATACCCCAGGAACAGGTAAGAGGGGCTGGAGGTGTTGGCCAGCTGTAGGGCAGCAATATCTGGCACTGGCTGCACTCACAGAGAAGAGGTGGAACAGAGGCTATTGACTTCCAGGAGTGGGAAGGGGAAGCTCAGCCAATCACTGACATGATCACTACTGTGCTGGTACACAACAGTGCAAGATTCAGTTGCCTTTTTTTGACCCAGAAAAGTATTTTTAGAAGAGTCTACTCTCAGCCTCATCAGTTCATGTAGCTGGTTAAGTTTTCAACCACTCTTCTCATAGCTGGGGACACTGAGTAGACTTGCAAAACCTCAGCAATTTGTGTGAGGTGTTTGAAAATTAGCCTCTGCAGATAAGCTCCTTTGCTGCAGTATTTCTGCAGCATATGTATCAAAGCATCTGGAAATATCAAAGCATCTGGAGCAGCCATTAAACTGGAGAGCTGGGCAAAGGTGAACCTCATGAAGTTCCTCAAGGACAAGTCCTGCACCTGGGGAGGAACAACACCATGTACCAGTACATGTTAGGGGTAGACCCGCTGGAAAGCAGCCCCGTGGAGAGGGACCTTGGTGTCCTAGGGGACAATAATTTATTTGTGGAACAGCAATGTGCCCTTGTGGCCAGGAAGGCCAATGGTCTTCTGGGGTGCATAAAAAGGNAAACTTCTTCACTGTGAGGGTGACAGAGCCTGGCCCAGGCTGCCCAGAGAGGCTGTGGAGTCTCCTGCTCTGGAGACTTTCAAGACCCATCTGGATCTGTTCCTGTGTGGCCTCCCCTGGGTGACCCTGCTCTGGCAGAGGGATTGGACTCAATGATCTCCAGAGGTTCTTTCCAATCCTTACCGTTCTATGATTATCCATCTACCCATCAGAAAATTCATCATTAAAGGAGGACCAAAAATCTGCAGATGTATGTGTAGCACACATGTGGATGGTACATAGCTGGAAAATCCCACTTCAGGCTATCCTAATAGAAAAACATGATCATTCTGAGGCACATGCGTATACTTCCCAAAATATTTTCCTGAGCAGCTCAGTTTTCCTGAGTGTCAGGCTTTAGTGGAAGTTAATCACAAAGTCCTCGTTGGGAAGGCTGTGAGGCACTAACATAGGCAGAAAATATTTTCCTTTGCATTAAAAATAACAATGTCGTCTGAAGAGTATTAATAACTTCTGTTTTTGTTTTTTTTTTAATGTTTATTTCCCTATGACAGGTGAGTGGAAAATGAAATAGCTCCACATCATAATTTAGTATGTAACTTCAGGAAAAAAAGAAATAATATTTGCCTGTATTTTGAAGAGGGTTTAAGACTACCACAGTATACTGCCTTTGCCAGTAAAGGGTGCACAAAATAAAAAAACAGACAGAAGATGATGTTAGAAATTGCTTCCCAACCTCTAACCCATCTGCAGGAAACATAGAGTGGGCCAAGGTGGTGCTCTGGGTTTTTTTAATGAAGAAAAATCTTGCTGTTGTGAATTAGTTGCAAATGCCTGTGTTTTGATATGATACATTGCCATTTAACAAAGGAAGGAGGTTTGTGAAATCTGCTCCCAAAGAAATAATTCTGAACAGAAATTTGATGCAGATATCAAAGCTGCTTCAGAATGCTTATGGTCAGAAGTATTTATTTCTTGTGAAGCCACTGTAGGGTGTTGCCAGTGCTGATGAATTTCAGATTTTGATTTTGAGATCCAAGCAGTGACTAATAAAATACATAACAGCTGTCCATGTAAGCATGCAGACTATCACTGCCATTCATTTGTTTCTTCAAGGTGGAACTATCTTCTCATTGTTTCAAAAAACTCTCTTTAAAATCCAGTTATACAGAAAAACACACACACAAAACAAAACAAAAAAACTAATCAAACCAACAAACAAACACAGCATCCCCCCCCAACCCCCCACAACAAACAAACAATCAAGAAAACAACAACCAAACAAAAAAAAACAAATCAAACCCCACTTTTATGCTGTTATTCTGGGGTTTCTGCCATCACAGTGACAATTGGCTCAAATCTGCTCTGGTTACTGGCAGAAGAACAATGTTTCTAAGTGCCAGGCTGGACGGGAAGGAAGCTGGTGGCAGTGGGAGATTGGCTGGGTCATGACTGGGGTCAGTGGCACAGCTGTAAAATGTACTTTTACCCCAGCATAAAGCAAGAAGATAAAGTTCTTAGTTCATTTTTTTAGCACCTTCTCCGATTCCTGTCCTTGAATTTCTGGTTTGGTTTTTGGTTTTTGTTTTTTTTTTTTTTTTTTATTTNTTTTTTTTTTTTTTTTGATATTTCCATGGAACATAGGATTCAACAACCTAGAAAGATGTTGCTATCAAAATGCCAGCCCCTTTTTTCTGCAAAGCCACTGGGTCAGGATCTTTTGCTCAACTAGCAAGGGCTAGATATGTTTTTTTCACAGACTGTAAGAAGGAGATCCTTCTTTAAAAAAGAAGAAATTTCAGTCTGACTTGGCTACAAAATTGAAGCATGGGTTGCCTTGTGATGACTCCTGCCCCTCAGGTGTTCCCCACAGCCCTGGTGTGCTGCTCCCACTTGCAGCACTGCATTGGGTGTGGGGTGCCAGGCAAGGCAGTGGGGTGGGATGGAAGTCCAGGAGGGGTGGCAGCAGCCAGGGCCACCACCCAGAGCTACACAATGGGCATGCTGGCTCACAGGGGCCTGCGTGCCAGATGCCTCAGCAGACAGGTGCTCCCCAGGTTGTGCTTTTGCTCCATGAACCACCCCATGACATGACCCAATGTAGAAACATGAACTGCAGAATCACAGACTGTTCGGGGTTGGAAAGGACCTCGAAAGACTGAGCCCAACCCCCTTTCCAGAGCAGGACCACCTAGAGCAGGTCTGGAACAGATCCAGGTGGGTTTGTTAAGTCTCCAGAGAAGGAGACTCCACACCCTCCCTGGGCAGCCTGGGCCAGGCTCTGTCACCAGCACTGTGAAAAAGTTTCTTCTCATGGGCCCCCCTCTGTTCCAGCTGCACCCACTGCCCCTTGTCCTGTCACTGGACATCACTGAGCAGAGCCTGGCTCCATCCTCCTGACACTCACCCTTTCCATGTTTATAAACATTCCTGAGGTCACCCCTCAGTCTCCTCTTCTCCAAGCTAAGGAGGCCCAGCTCCCTCAGCCTTTCCTCAGCAGGGAGATGCTCCACTCCCGTCAGCATCTCTGTGGCTCTGCACTGGACTCTTCTGAGCAGTTCTCTGTCCTTCTTGAGCTGAGGGGCCCAGAACTGGACACAATATCCCAGATGTGGCCTCACCAGGGCAGAGTAGAAGGGGAGAACATCTCTTGACCTATTAAGCACACCCCTTCTAATTCAAACCAGAATGGCATTGGCCTTCCTGGCCACAAGGGCACATTGCTGGCTCAGGGCCATCCTGCTGGCCACCAGGATGTGAGCCCCCTGTCCTGCCAAGAGTGTGATTTAGTAGAGCAACACTGGAGGTAACTGCGAGGGTTAGGGTCTGTGGCCACGAAAGCGTGCACAAAGCTCACCCTCCTTTTCCCAGCCTGACTCTAGCGCATCCCCTCAGCTCAGAAGTTGTGGGGTGGGAGACCCAGGAACAGTGCCACTGGGCACCATTACAGGAGCTCTACAGCTGCTTTCCGTTAAGCACGGCGGATATAAGTTGGCAAGCAGAGGGATGAGAAATTGGGACTTGTATGTTAGCCAGGTCTGACATGCAGCTACCCTGTGTTGCAATTAGCCCTTCTCTTTATAACCCCTCCAGGCTCTGCTGGGGCAGAAATCAAGCCACTGTGCTGCAGCACGCAGCTGCTGGGGTGGTTTTTGGCATGGATCGTGGCCCAGAGATGAGGTTTGTGGGAAAGTCCCTTAGAAATCCTGTGTTTTTTAACAGGACACAGCTGAATTTTCAAACCACAAGAGAAAGATGCTCTGTTGTCATTGCTCATGCGCTGCCATGGACCGTGCTCAGTGCAGTTAGGATGGTGATCTGCACTTGTGCTCTGAGGCAGGGTGCCTGTCTTGTGAGCATATAGACTTTGCTCGGTGCCTGGTACAGCTGAATCAAACTGCAGTCATGTCTTCCTGCTGCATTTCCACTGGTTGTTAGCCACAGACCTTGATTTCTAACGCAATGAGGCATTGATAATTAGGATGGCTTTCTTGTCTTTAACTTAAGAAAAATAGGCTCCAGCCACAAGTGGAACTGAAAGAAGCCTGATTTGAGGGAGGACGAGGGAATCCCCAAACTGGATTTCAGTTTCTTCAGTAGGGAAAATAAATAAAACACAACAAAAAAGATAATATAAAACCCAGACAATTAAAAATTGCAAATGAAATTGTTCGGAAGGGTGTTCATCTCTGATGGAGTTGAACCCCCTTTAGTAAACTAAGAGGATAATATCTCCCATTCTTCCAAACTTCTATCCACTTGGCATGTATCGCTGCAGCTCCAGGAATGGGCTAATTAAAATTGTTATGTTGCTAATGACAGTGCATCTTCTTTCACTGAAGAGTTCAAACTAAAGACTTCCTCTTGATCTGCTGCGAGATTTTTTAATCTCTAAATTAGAAGAAAAGCATATGCCCTTTTAATGCCTATAAGAATTTGAGCTCGTTAATAAAAAAAAAAAAAAGAAAGAAAAATAGGATTTCTATTATAGCTGTTCTTTAATTATGGAACAGCATGTGCAAGAAGACTCTTTACTCATAACTGTGTCCTCAATTCTATTACACATTTTAGTGGAGAATGCATGTAACAGAAAAACAGCAATAGGCTGTGGAAATTGTCCAGAGCCCTACTCTCGGAGGGAAAAGATGCCAATGGTATTTTTGTACTGCTACTCCTCAGCAGCCTCTTTGCACTTTCCTCCGGGTTACTTGCACAGCATGACTCACTGCCTGATGGTTTCATTGAAAGAGAAAAATATAGACACAGTAATGATTGCATTCAATCATAAACTACAATCAATACAGCAGAGTTTGAATGTTCTGTGCCCTAGCAAGCCACTACAGGGTTCCCCCCTCCACCCCACCCCATGTTATTCCCTGAAGAAATGATTTTTCATTTCTAAAGGATAACAGTTGTTCCAAGTGTTCTAGCAGATGTAGTTGAGTCTCTCAGAATGAAATATGTAGGTCAGAGCAGGAGGCATTCATTGTTTTCTTTGATGTACCTTCATGTCAGCCCTTCTTTGGATGGAAAAGTCACTTCACAATTCGTACTGACTGCCTCGCAGGAGTCTCACTGGAGGAACCTTACAGCAGCCCACCCCACCCCACCCCCTCCAAAGTTCATCTGGGGGCACAGAGTGGGCAGGGATATTTGTGTTCAAACCACAGACTCTGTGGCCTTTTATTTATGGAGACCAGGATATAAATCTCAACCTAGACCTCAAGCAAAGACAATTATCTCAACAAAATCTTTCCCTGTGTACATCACACCACCATCGCAGAGTCTGGCAAACGCAGAGGCTCTGATGAGAAACGGCTCCCAGGAGACCCAGGGGAGACTGAAAGTAGGATGGGGTGGGGGAAGGATGGGGGGAACCTAGGCAGGTCAGGATGCAGGAAGCCTCTCCAGGAAAAATAATAAACATGACTTTTGGCCTTTAGAGACACCATGTGCCCCCGTGCCAACCGCTATTTCCTGAGGGAAATATCCTCTCTTCAACGCCAGTAAAAAATCTGGTTTGGTGTTAAGTATTACTTTGTCTTCTGCAGTACCTTCAAAGGAGAGGTGTCCAAAGGAATTGCTTCTGTCTCGATGCTCTAACAGAAAACACTATTTTGGTTTCTCCTTCCTGTCACAGGTCAGGAGACATCCCAGAAGACACCCCAGCAAACTCAGGTTCCCTCTTTCTTAATCAACACCTCGCACTACGAGCTAACAATGACTACAACAGAATATTTTTCCTGTTTCCTTTTAGCAGCAGTAACTGCCTAAAGATGAAAAATAACTCCCAGAAGGTCAGTGTAAAATGAAATCATGCCAATGAACCCTAAATAAAGGTTGCAATTCCAGCGTGTCCTCTGTTACACTTGGGATGTGCAGTAAGTGACAGCTGAATAATTGAAACCCCTGGAGTTCCATCCTAACCATCAGGTTAAAAGTCTTATTATCTCACTTTAGCTAAAAGTTCTGATTCGTACCTTTTTTTTTCCCCCTCAAATCTGTGAGATCTTGGATTGTACGCCACTCACATTAGAGCTGGAAAAGGACTAGTGTAACTTTCTAAAAAACAGCTTTCTTTTTTTTTTTTTTTTGTCATAAATCAGTGTTCCTAGCTTCATTCAGCTGCCTGTCTCCCTTTCTTCCTCTCCCCCATTTCCTCCTCCTACTCGTTAGTCTGTTCAGCACCTTCGGTGAGTCACACAGAGCGGGCTGACAAGTGAAGTCAACTTCGACTTCACATAAAGTTCCTGCAGAGCCCTTCTGCCATGTGGTTTGCTGGGCACTGCTCTGTCTCCTTCTCCCTCCTCCGTATCCAGGCTGGGACAGACCTTCACTTCTACGGATGGACAGTCTGGAACCACAAGTCCTCAGCTGCACCTGGAAATCTAACTTGTAGGTATTTCTGTCAGTCAAAGAGCTCAGCACCGGAGACTGTAGGTGGTAATCTAGAATTTACACCCCTTGCAAAAAGGCTGCAAGCCTGAACCTTGAATTCTGTGATGCTAATTTAAGCTTGAGGGAAGGAAGAAATAGTCCCAGTATTGGCTAACTCTGTCTCCTGTCTCTCCTCAGCACCGAATACGTCGCCCTTAAAATTTCTGGAACGGATCTTGCCATATCGCATGAAACAGAATCACAGAATTGTTTGGGCTGGAAGAGCCTTTAAAGGTCATCTGGTTCCAACCCCCTGCCATGGGCAGGGACACCTTCCACTAGAGCAGGGTGCTCAGACCCTCATCCAGCTTGGCCACTTCCAGGGACAGGGAATCCACAAGGTTTCTGGGCTACCTGTTCCAGAGCCTCACCACTCTCACAAGGAAGAACTTCTTCCTTATATCTAAACCTCTCCTCTTTCAGTTTAAAGCCATTACTCCTTGTAGCCCTATCCCTACAAGCTGTTGTAAAAAGGTCCTCTCCAACCTTCTTGTAGACCCCCTTTAGTTATAGAGCATCAGCGGAGGCCACAATATTTAGGTCATGATATTTTTCTGTACAACAACTCCTGAAGCGAGGGCTGAGAGCTGTGTTCCTGACCCCACTTCATTAAGGTCTGTACACCCGTGTCCAGCTGCAAACACAGCCATCCAGGTGAAGCCCCAGAAGGTTATCCTGATAGATGCAGTAACAGGGACAAGGTTTATGGAAGTTGTATTAGTTAATTAGCAATTCCCTGAACGAGATTTTAGTGTGTGATGCAGACTCTGTACTTTGTCTGGCTGAGATTTTGTGCTGTCTCAGCAATAGTTGTCTGGCCTTAGGAGATGCACCCAGACTGCCTGGTTCTGTCACTGGAGAGGGTAACAGAAGAAGAAGAGCACTCCAGAAATCTTTTTTGTTGAGGACAGAGTTGTTGAGACATCAGTGATGACCTTGGGCCCCCTCCTCTATAGCTGGGGGGCTTGATTCTTGACTTACAGCCAGACATCTTCCTTGGCCTGGACCACAAAGCCCCCTCTTACATGAGAGGTGCAGCTGAGCACTAGTGTTGTCACATGTCTTGGAGCAGTGCAGTGGCAAGTTTGTATTCATAAGAAACCTGGGGCTTTATGCCTTTTCCAGCCCAAGGAGCTGGTGGGGTGAGCGGAACAGGTACACAGGGGGTGGGCTTTGCAGACACAGCCACTCTCCCTCACTGTGCATCTTCTAGGAGCTCTCAGCTGAGGTGGCTCTCAGATGGGATGTTCTTGCTCTTTGCACCCTTCCTGCTTTTATCATGCAGCCATTACCAGGGAAAATCAGAACCAACCCTGGGTGTGAGTCTGGGACCTACTTTCTGTCCACTTTTAATGTAGCAGCTCTTACACAAGAGTCACCCAGCACAACATTTTCCTACTGTATTTGCACTGTTTCCTCTTTAGCCTGGTTGTAAAGACTGATGTAGCTGCAGTTGGTGGATCCAAAGCTTTAGCCTGAGGAAGATTTGTTGTGATTTTCCCTGGATGCTTATGCAGATGATATCCCTCACTGCTGCAACTCTTCATGCTGAACTTTGTGCATGGGCCATGGGCTTGAGTACCAGGTGGATACCCTTGGTTACAAGGTGCTATCCTATCTACAGCAACAGGGCTGGGTCACAGCAGCAGAGTTGGTAGGTACCTAGAGAAGTCCTAGGCCAGCTGGGAGATGCCTGCTGGAATTTGGGGGCTTTCTGAACAGGTGCCTGAATGGTTCCTCAGTCCCAACACCGGTGGTAAGAAAGTGCTCTGGATCCTGGCATTAGTGCTCAAGTCTTAAGCAAATCTAACTATTCCTGCTGCTGCAGAAAGGACAGCACACCCTCCTTGCACTTTCAGCACTTTTACAAGTCCTATAGATGCAGCTATTAACAAGGCTTAGAGAATTCTGAAATAGACTCCTTTTTCCAAAGGAGTCTGGGAAAAGCGTGGTTTGCTATGAGGAAAAGAATTTTTTTAAGTCTGGAATTGATTACTGCTTGCTCTTTTATGTATGTTAAAGTATTAGGTCAGTTCTGAAAGATGCATGAATTACTTAAACCAAACTGTTGAGTTAATAAGAATGATATTTTCAAACTCTTATGGTTCCATTTTAAGTTCCCATGGTATTAACACCAGCAGAATAACTTACTGCAACTGAAATGCACCACATTAAGGGCTAAATTATGCTAAAATAGGTCAAGCAGCAGTGAAGGCAGTTATTTTGACTGAACTAGGGTTAACAAGATGCATGTAACAAATGCCTCAGGAGAACAATCACATGCGCTCGCTGCACATGATACCACAGCAGGATACCCATAGCTTCAGGTTCCAGCTAAATGGCATCATGGTGTGCTCTTTCGGGCAAGAAAATAGTTTTACAATTGTTTGAATATGATCCCCTCATTTTATGTGATGTAACCTGACAGTTTAAAGAGTCCCATAAGTATGTTCTTCACTGAAGCCTATGTAACTTCTACATACTCAGCTAGGCTGTTTTTAACATAAAGCAGAGGGAGACCAAAAAAGTAATTAATAGAAGAGTTGATACCTTCTGAGACGCCTGGCATGACAGCATGCCCAGCTGCCTTTCCACTTGTTTCTGAATAAAGAAAAAAGTCAGGAGGCAGAAATTAGCTTGAGGTACAAAAATTGGACTCAAACTGAAGTAGAACATCTGAACATCCTTGGATTTAATGGTAAAAGAGACAAAATACACTTCTAGCTCTCATAAGAGGTTTTTTTTTTCTCTCAATTTCTTTATTTTTCAGCAGCTCTGTACATGACATATGGAACAATATGTAGTGTTTNCACTTTCATCACATCTCTATATTAAGGAACAAATACCTTACAGTGGAAAAATGATGCATAGGAAAGCACACAGATATATTGATTGAACCTGCTCTCACCAAGCACTTGGTCCCAAATCCTTAAATGTAAACACTTTGTGCATAAGCAAATTCTGCACCTAATATGCCAAATACACATAATACATAGAATATTAAGTTTAAGAATATTTATTAATGTGTGTTGGATTTTGCTTATCCAAGAGCACAGGATATTTTCTGTAAGTCTACTTGCTGATACTGAGTCCTGAAATGTTATAAAATTTCCTGTCATTACAGCTGTGTACATTTTTACAAGGGGTTTTGAATCTATTATTTATCCAAGCAGAGAAAAAATGGAGAGAGAGAGGGAACAAAAACACACTCTAAGAAAGCTACTGAAAGAAACTGATTATATAAAGAAAAAAACTTTCAGCTGTAAGCAAAACACTGGTTTCGTTATTTGCTTGGCTGAAAGTTTCTGTAGCATTTTCACATCTGACTGGGCTGCTTTTAATACAATGGAGGAAGGGTGCAAAGAAGTAATTGATCAACAGTCATCCCACATCCAACTTCACGTGATATAAACAACTTCTAAAATACAGCACAACTGTTTCCCAAATGAAAATGCTGATTGAACACAACCGAGAATGTTCTCTAGCTTGTATTCGTTTATCAAACCCATTTAGGGATGACAGCTAGATTATTTTTTGTTGCCACTGATAAAGGAAGTTCAATTTCAGTACTACTATTTTTACTTTAACTTCAGAACAGAACGCACTGAAATGCTTTGATTATTTGTAATATACCAGATTATGTGTCAGAATGACTCATGAGCAGTGTTTCAATCTTGTCCTAACTGAAAGTTACATCTAAGTGGAATAGATGGTTAAATTGGTAAGAGAACATCCTGTATTATTGTCCTGCACGAAACCCCTAGGAGATTCCCATTTTCCCTTGAGTTCTGAGGCATGGGGACTTTTCAGCATTTCAGACAAGAGGGGAACTCCACGTCTTGGACACTGGCAATTCAGGGGCGTTTAGTGGCTATCACAGTTCTGTTTAATTTTATTGTTGAAAGTGGTTTGGAATGATAGTTTTAATATTGTCTTCACATTTCAGTGATGTGGTCTAGCAAAAGACCTTTTTCTTCCTGTTTAGAAGCTATTTTAGTCTGCCTTTGACAAAACGAACCGGATTCACCTACCTTGAGACACATTTCCCTTCACCATAAATGAAATGTGCAAATTATCTATGATAATTAGATTTGACCCAGTTACTGGATTTGGGAGCATCCTTCTATCTTGCCTGGAGCTGAATGTGCTAGAGAAAGCAAATCTCTTGCTTAAGACAGGGTATAATCAGGGTTAAAAACCTTTCATCAGAGACACACACACAAAAAAGATGTAATTGAACTAGCACTATGCCTGACATTGTCTGTTAGTTTTTTCTAAGCAAATTATTCATTACTAATGATTTAGAGCTCCCTGGCTTATCTACGTGATGACAGCTCCTCTCCCCTTCTGCCATGTACATACCCTACCACAACAGAACCCTTGTGACAAACAGTGATGTCACATCCTTAAACTTCTTTCCTAAGTATTGGCTATGACTCCAACGGCTCAACAAATCCTTCCTCATCCATCTTAGAACTTCAGTAGGTTGTGGGGTATCAATGGCTGAGTATTACCATCTTTGCTTGGAGATAAGCCCTGTGTACACAGCAGTGTAATAATGCCTGATGGGAAACACACGCCCGAGAAAACCCCCACAGCAAGATTGCATTGTGCTAAGAAATTCTGTTTGTTGCCTGCCTGGCTCCAGAAATGTTATTTATCCCTTTTGAGCTCCCGAGTAAAAATGCAAGGGCTTATCTGCCCGGAGCATAATCTTGTATCAAACCAGCAAGACACTTAGATTCTGTTGAACTCTCTGTGAGTTGCCATCATGTTCTTAGCACAGACTTTGGGATTAGCTGACATCTGCTCCCTGAACTTGCTTTTTTTGGCGGGTTTCTGGTCAACGGAGGAAAGAAGTAAAATATTTCTGTGCAACAAAAGAAGCGTGGGATTTTTTATTTTTTTCTCCTAAGAACACACTGAACAGGAAATAAAATGCAATTTGTTTCAGTGATGTATTCTCCAGGAGCTGTGGCAAAATAAGAGGATTCTGTCCAAAGCTTGCAGCAGTACTGGCCATTGGTATAAAGCCCTGGTTAGGAACATCCTTGTGATAAAATCCAAATATCATTAAAATATAAATATCAGTAAAACTCCTACTCAATTTACAGCTCCCATGGGTAGAAATGAGTTTTTGTCAGCAAAGCTTATAGCAAAAGTCAGCACGCTGACCTATACTCCTGGCAAACCCTCTCTGGTGTCGACTGGACCTGACCCCAGAACAGACTAAAGCAAGTAGGTGCTTGCTCACTTACATGACTTCACAACCAGAATAAGTAAGTGAAACAGCTCATCTGAATTGGAAATATAGTGGTTAGCCTAGGAAAAAAAAAAGGAGGAAAAAAGAAGGATGTGGTGAAGGAGCTTCTCCCGGCTGGGGAGAAGGGGATGGGTGCTGGGAAGCTGAGACCGTCCCACTTGTTCAGACACTTTTTACACCAGTTGCTTCACATTTTTATACTCTCAAAAGCACTTTTTGGGGGCTAAAACTCCACTCTGAGGCTGTTGAAGTAAATAAGCCTTTCAAAACTTCTGCATTTATGATTTATGAGGGCAAGTTAAGCTCTTGTACAAAATTAAAGGCTGACTGAGGAATCTGGAAAGAGGCAGAACCAATGAAGTAAGTTTATGGTTAAGTGCCAGAAACCTCCTGAAGCCTGATTCCACTTCTGAATTAATGTGCCACTTGACCTTGGGCAAGCGATTTACCTTAGTAAAGTTTCTTTCATCCGCTGATAAAATTTTTAACACTAAATATGCCAGGGAGTGAGGACACAATCACATCTGTATATATTTTGATAATCAGGACCCCTTTTTATGTATCTCATGTAAATACTTCAGTTCTTTATATGGTATTTGAAAACTCATAGATTTGATGTGACTAAACCACTTATGGTACCACACTCTAATAAATTATAAGAAGACCACAGCTTGGAACTCCTTTTTGGTTACCTGATGTCTTCAGAACCAAATGAAAATACCACAAAAGGTTTCATTTACCAGCTGGAAGGATTAACATAGGAACAACAACATCTTTATGCATTAAATCAGATTGGACTTTATAGGGTCTGAAAACTCTGTGGTCACTGCTTCCATTCCTGGTTTTAGGAAGCTGGAAAAATTGAGAATAATTAACCACACTTTTCCCTTTAAAACTTCTTTTGAGGAGAAATTCTTGGAAATTAACTGAATGGAGAAAGCTTGCTGGAGATGCATGTTTTTTCCATGAGCAATTAGACTGTAAGGCACACTTAAGGCTGACTCTTCAGCTAGCCAGGGCTTGTCTTTGAGACTTCTGTTTCTCCCTCGTCTCCCAGAGCACAAACCAGCCCATACTGGTGACAAGCCATGCCACTGGGGTCCTGATTAACAGGGTTAGATTCAACACCAGCTCACTTCTAGGCAGCTGGCTGAAAAGCTTGGTCTGTTCTGCTGAACTGCCAGATGGTGCAAGATACAACCCAAGGCCCAGGATTCAGGAATGGCACAAGCCCCTCTCCCACTGCATACCTTTATGTTATGAATGTGATCGCTTGGGCTCTTCAGCTTCTGGGTTCTCCCTTCACTGAAGCAAGCAGAGCACCTCAACACTCCGAATACCAGTGTTGGTTTGTATTTATTCCCCCAACTGCTTTGGATACCTCAGAGAAGGTCTCTGCATCAGGAAGGGCAGGAAGGAACAGCCAGCAGAAATACTACTCTTTGCCTTGCAGGGTCAGACCCTTAGTCTGTCCCTCCTGCAAGTTTCATCTCCTGCCATCACCCACCCCACAGCCCCTCTTGCCCCCTCCCTCCCTGACAAAGGGTATTTAGCAGTGTACTCCTCCACCTCTGAGACCTTCTTGGTGAGGTTTCACTCCACTGACTGCCCAAGGATGATAAAAAAGGGGATATTCTTAAAACTAAGAGAAGAATGTTTTTAAAAACCTCACAGAAAACACCCAGCAGTCAATTGCGTCAAAGCAGTTGTCCTTGAATCTTGTTTAAAACCCATGACCAGCAAAACCCTCTTTGGTCTTAAACTCTATTACTGGCAGGAGGAAAATGGTCAGTTATATAATCTATATTCTACTGTTTAACAGATACTAAAAATAGTGCCATTACTCAGAACAATACAAAACATCACAATATGAGAACTAGTGCCGGAGAGGAGAATGCTGCCTTTCTAGATAGATGCATTTTTAGTATTATGTTCCTCAGGAAGAGCATCAAATATTTTTCTGAGTGACCTAATTTTCTTTGTCTGATCAAATGTGCCAGATGCTTCCTTATTCAGAGTTGCCACTCCAAGTGAAAAAATGTTTTCTGGCAGCCACTTGAAATCTCGTCTTCAGTTTTCTGTTAGGGATTATTATACAATCATTGCCTGGGCAGACTGAAAGCATATGGTGACTGGGCTGACATTATCTCTGCTATTTCAAAGCTCCCCAAGGATGTGTGGGCACAGCTACAGTCCCAGGTATAAGCCAACCTCCCTGGTGCAGTCAAAATGCCACCCAAACTCAGAAGTGGCCAAGCAAACTGGGGAAGGAGAGTTTGGCATCCTGATTTCCATCTCCCTCTCAGGGGTGAGAAGGTCTTTTTCTTTTTGTAGGTATTTCCACCACTTGACCAGGAGAAAGTGGTAAGGGTGGCTCAGTGCCTTTTCATGCATTTTCCAGCTAAAATTCTATCCCTGCAACCTGGCTGGAAGCTCGAAAGGCTATATTTTGGTTATATCGGTCCAGATTCTTATGTACTTTATTTAATTCCTTCTATACTGACTAACTTTTCTTGTCTACTTTCTTGAGGGCTGGGAAAATATGAGAAAGATTGCTTTAGCCTTTCCCAGTATTCCTGTTGCTGGTGACAGGGAATCAGCATCTGTAGTAATAAACAGCCAAAAATGCTGTGAGTGAAGCCCACACATCCCAGCCCATGCTTGCAAATTATCCTGGCAGCCAAGGTGTGGAATCTGCAGCATGGTGACTTCCAGGGTGCTGTGGACCTTCTGAGCTCTTCTGGCACTCAGAGGAGGTGTATGTCACAGCTAAATAAGAGGGACATGGACTAAGTTCAGGCTCTAAACCCCTTCCTGACTGTGCAGGCTGCATTGGTGCAAGCTCGTTCCCTCAATTTGGTTTGTTCCTCACTAACCCTGCAGGACAATGTGTGGCCAAGGGGGCTACCACTGAGTCCAGTGGGGAGAGCCAGACTCTTAACACTTGTCTTGGAGGCCAGGGCTGACTCTGTCCACCTGCTGTTTTCTAGTTCAAAGCCAAGAGTGAGTTTGTTTGTTTGTTTAAAGTATGGAAGAAATGGTCCTATTTTAAGAAATGCTTTTGCTAATAGGTGATACTCGACAGACATTGATCAAACAGGGCAATTCACACTCAAGGTAGATGCTCAGCAAATATCATCAGATTACTGCTGACCAAGAGGAAGAAAACATTAACGTGTGTGCCTGAGCGAACTTGCACATGCTTATCCATCGAAAGTCAGAAGACAATTTTGATTTTATTGTTATTGTCATTATTTCTTTTGTGTTACCTTCAGCCTGGAGGTCCCAGTCTCCCATTGCTCAAGGGACAGACACGGAGGCTGTGTCTCTACTGCTGACCAAAAGGGCAAGGGCCAGCAGGATGGGGCATACAGGAGCCCTGAGGGGCTCTGGGTAGCACAGAGGAGTCAAAATCTGATGCTTCCTTATTGCTACTGAATTTAGGAAACAGTTCTTGAGCTGACCTGTCCCCCAGATGCAACAGCTCAGCAACAGGCCAGGAAGCAAACTCGCAATTAAGCAGTGTCCGTGACTCGGGGTCCCATGCCCTGGCCAGTCCTCAGCTCTCTTTTCGTTGTCAGCACACACCCCAGATCCACCTTCCTGCTGTAGATACTGAGAGGCACTTACTTTGGGGTAGTTTAACCAACGGTGTCAATTTAAACCAGTAGAGGCAAACGACTAGAAATGTGGGTGTTCAATAAACACTTAAGTACTTATGCCTAGTTTATTTCTGCTTGGCTAAGTTGATTAGAAATTGATTTAAGATAAAAGAAAATTAGTTGCTTTTGAATTGTAGCGCCTATATAGCCAATACATTCCTGTAAGAAAATCAGTAACGGGTTGTACATTGACAAAGCTGTCATGGAAATGGAAATCAGGTTTCCAAGCTATTTAGATTTTAGTTTCTTTAACTTATTCAGAAGTATTAACTATCAGCAGTACCCACTGTCTCAACAAAACTAAGTGGATCAAAATCCTATCTCATTTTGCAAATTCTATGCCAAAATATAATTCAACATATATTTTTCGTTTCCTTTCTGATTTAAATTAGGGGCTCTATACAGCTCCGGGAGCCCCATAGAATTTTAAACAGGCAGCATTAAAATAAATAAACCTGTGAGATAATGCATTCTGCAATATTCACAGCTGAGATTGCTCATTTTCTTCTAGACCGTCTGCAATTTTACTGTAACTTAATCATGACCTAGACTGTAGCATGATTTCTTAACACATTGCTACAGTCTATGTCTTCATGCCCAAAATAAAGGAAAAAAAACCCTACTAAAATACTAACACCAGCTCTGTCAGAATTGTCCAGGACCTAGAAGATGGACAGAGAAGGTACAGGAAGAAATCACAAAGCTAAGAAGCAGTCGTAATGCTGGTTGCAACAAATTCTGTCCCGTGGCAGAAACACTGTAAGTGCATTGATTTTTATTTCCTGGAAGCACACTAAAGGAGTTTTATTAATAACTCCTCCCAGCCTCTTAGGTGTAATAAGAAAACCCTGATAAATGCTTCCCAACTGTGAATTTGCCATGTTGCTATCCCAAATTCCTTGCTGTTGGAGGCAATTGGCTTCCACTTCTCCCCTCAAAGCCATCACCTGCTCCTGATACCTCAGAGACCTGCCCAGTGCCTGAAGCATCCTTCTTCAGAAACAAGTAAGGAAACAAAAAGAAGCGAGCTACTCCCAAGTGTCCCCGTTCAACATTGCTCCAGAACTTTACAAAGTCACTTTCTTTCCAATTATCAGTCATTAAAAAGCGGCTGTCAAGGGTTATCCTGATTAGGCAGCTGTGCTGCAGAATGCCTGCTCTACCCCAGCCCTCTCCCAGCTGCCTGTTCCCTGAGATAACATTATCTACATGGAAGTCTTAGCCAGACTTTCCGTAATTATTAGTGATTTGCAATGTTATTCTCCATCCACTGTTTATCTGTGCAGAGGATGACAAGGAGATATTGGAAGCCTTTTTCCTCAGCAAGTCTCCTCGGATCATTTATTTGTCCAACTTCAAATCCCTGGGCAGTAGCTTTGTGTGATTTTTTTTTTCCTTGGTGTGTAAGATGCAATTTTTGAGAGGGAGCTAGGATATAGGTGGATTCTTCTCTCCCTGCTCACCCAATTCTCTAGTCTCGGGAAGCTCATGTGTTTGTTGTCCTATCCACTAAAGTGGATAGGTCTAACATATGTTAGACTTTCCCTGTAAAACCTAGTGTCTTTTACCTCCTTCTTGCTGTGTGCTCTGCCCTGCATTTCATCCCGACTACCTGCTCTTACCAGCTCCCCTATCAGCTGTGGATCCTCTGTCATCAATAATCCACTACTTTAACTGGCTTAGAGTTTCCTTCTCTCTCTCTGTCCCGGTCAGATGCCAGATTAGACCCAGCAGAAGCCTGATACTATCCCTGTTGTATGTATTAATCTTCTTATAAGTATGGCCTGTTCTGTATTTAACCTCTCCTCCCTGCATAGGCAGGTGATACCCAGAGCTCCAGTGATATTATTTGCCTTCGCATGTTAATGAGCAAGGTACCCATTAGTAACACGACTGTCATTTTATATAGAATAGTTTTAGCTGAAATTACTCAAGCCACTAGTCCCAGGCACGTAGTTCAGACTGCGACTCGGTCTGTTGTGCTGACAGGCATTGGTGTTGTAGGAATGTGAGTGATCTGGTATCACAAAGTCACAATACTTCGGGTGAGCAATTTCTTTGAAATCAGTGGGTCACGCTGCTCCGCCGGGGCAGTAAGATTTGCCTCTCTGGCTGTGCTGCAGGGCGGTCTGCAGCTGTGTCAGGAAGTGAGATCAATCTTTGATTTGGGATTTTTGTCCCCATATGGATTACTCTGTACATCTGGGGATGTGCCTGGTTGGTAAGAGGACAAGAACAGAAGCTGGGAGTCCTATCTTCTATTCCTGGCTCAGCCCCAGTTCATTGCGTGACTGTGGGCAAATCACTTAAGCTGTCTCTGGGATAATAATCGACACAGCACTTCCAGGAGGCTTAATTTTTAAAGTGTCAACTCATATATTTCCTCTGATGTGCCTCAGGAGATGTCCCCTTCCATTCACTGGGAGCAGGAGCAGGGCCTTAGTACTGGCAGCAAGATTTGCAACCCATGACCCCCTCTCCCCAAATCTGCCATAAGTATTTCATACAAAATGTTTCATAACAATGCCAGGAATGCTGTCCTGGAGCCCTGAAAGCCTCTTATCAACTCCAGTTCCTAAAGTACAGTGTATAGAATCATGTGTAATGGTTTTCTTTTTGCTACTTTCAGCATTAATTCTTCTTTCGTGTTATGCCAGCAGATGCATAAATCTGCTGCTGGTGCTTTTTGGCTTTGGTCTCGCTGATTGCATGACTTAATTGTGGACCAAAAAAATGAGATCTTTTTCTTTTTTTTTTCCCAGTCTGTTTCTGTGTGCATGAAATCCTAAACTTCTGGAAGTGCCTAGTGAAGGGCTGTAGTTTTGCTGGGACAGGGGCTGATGTTTACTTGTTCTTCACTTGAGAAGAGCTAAAGACTGCATATCCATCTTCTGAAAATCCACTGTGCCAAAGTGGAAGTACAGGAAAGATTAATCAGTTATGACTAAGAAAGCACATGGGAGACTCCTCCCAAATGTTTTCACAGGGTGAGTCAAATTCATAGGAAGATCCGTAACAGACCACGTCATCTCATAAGGATCGTGTCTCCTAGACACAATGGCATCTGATCACTGTGGCAACTACAATAAAGCCACTACTTTCATGGGTGTTAGGAAAGTATTTGGTGTGTTTCTTATTGCAATTTAGCAGCTGGAGGCAAGTGAGAGTGTGGGCCAGCAGAGCACTCTGCAGTTCACAGCGGTGGCCTGGTGGAGCACTGCTTAGAAGATGCTCTTCCAAGCACCTGGAGCAGGACAGACATCAGTGAAGTCAGTGGAAAAGCAGTTGCTCAGACCTCATCAGGGTTTGAGTCAGATCCCCAGCTTCAAGGAGGAAGAGTTGTATTTATATAGTTTGCTATATCACAGTATGGTGTCTCAAAATGTCTGCTACCACTCACTTTTGAAGCATATGTATAGTACATACAGGCTTGTCACAGATGACACCTTTTTTTGATTTTGCTACATTAGAGTACTCTGTTGGTGATGAATCAAGCTGTTTTCAGGACTGGTTTACTTCTGAATAATTTGGAGGAGGAAAGCAAAGGAAAAAGTCAACTATTTTTGAATGAACTACCCCCATTCCTATTTTTTGAGCAATTCTTCTATCAGAGACTTATTTCTGAATGGTCATTCTAAATGTGATGTGACTAGCCATTCTTCTGAAGTCTTGTAGAGCAGAAAAAGACCCTTTACAGCTCAAAACCTTGGCTCAGGAAAGCATCCTTCATTAGGCTACCATTTAGCACATGCCAAGTCCATCAGGGTCCAGCTGAAGGGCAGAGAAGATGCGATGATTTGCACACTGAGTTGCAGTGAACGACAAGAGGTCATCAAGCCCATGTCCCTGCCCCAAGGCAGTCCCAGTGACACCTCTCAGTCCCACCAGAGCCAGATTGAGACCATTGGTACAGACTCCAATATGTTTGTCTCCTGCAGACATGCCTTGTAGGAAATTCATCCCCTTCTGCTGGCAGAGATGTGCAGGACTCATCTGCAAAGACATCAGCTTTAGCTCTGGAGCCCCCAGCACAAGGAGGACATGAATCTATTGGAGCGAGTCCAGAGGAAGGCCACAAAGATGACCAGAGAGCTGTATCACCTCTACTACAAGGATAAGCTGAGGGAGTTGGGTCTGTTCAGCCTGGAGAACAGAAGGGTCTGGGGAGACATTGTAGTGCCCTTACAGTATCTGCAGGGGACCTACGGANCCCTGCCCATGGCAGGGGAGTTGGAACCAGGTGAACTTTAAGGTCGCTTCCAACTTCCATTCTATGATACTGTGATGTAGAAAGAATTAGTTTCAATCGTTATGAAAAGGGAAGGAAAAATACCACAGGTTATTAGGGTGATAAATAATTTAGGCACATGCTCCTCTCTGGTTGCACAGAGTAGTGTTAGCAGCAGGGAGGGTGACATGTGTGTTGCAGAAAGAGAAGAGGAGTGCTGGGCCAAATTCTGCCCTCAGAGGTGTATGCACACAATTTCCAATGACATCCATGGGAATTGGGCATGTGGATTGAGGGCACAATCTGGCCTTTTATTTTCAGCTCCTCTATTATGATCATGACATGCTAATTTCTAATTCCTTTAGCAAAAATAACACAGGAAGGCTTAAATATTAATGTTGCCAAATGTCAGAAACACCTCTGCAATATACTCTTGAGCAAATTCGTGAGAACAGATTTCAGGAACCATGGCCATGCTCATTATTGGAACCTGACATCCCCAATCAGTTAAAATTCTCCTTATCTTCATTGGCATTTTGCCAAGTTAAGAACTGAATAAGGGCTGCTGGATTTAGTTCCTTGGTAGCTGTTTTGGACACGGATCTCCTGACACAGTCACAGTTTCTCACTTAGAGGGACGGGTACAAAAGCACAGATGTCATCTTGAGTTTGGCAGCTGATAAGCATCCAAGCAGGTCCACTATCTCCACAAAAAAAGGTGAACAGAAGTCGACCAAATACAAACCAACACATAAGAGGTAAAGTGCAGGTGGAGATTTACTAAAGGAAGGCAAAAACCAGGAGGTTAGCCCCTCACCAATCCCCAGCACCACACTCATTGCCACCGCTCACATTCGCAGCGAAATAAAGCAGATACTGGAGTCAGATAAGAGGAAAGGTTGAAAACCTCCACAGCTGCAAGCCCGCCACGTGGGCCTGCCTTTGGCAAGCAACCAGCTGTGGGTCAGAGCCCTGACACCTGCATCTTACCGCTGCCAGTGTGTGGGGGGTCAACCTTCCCTGAGTAGACACTCGGCCATGCAGAGCTGTCTGGGCCTCCAAGCAGGGTTCATCGTGCTAAATGAGCTGCCTTTCGTCGCCAGCTGCAGGTGGACACTCGGGTCCATGGGAAGGGAGAGAAGGGAAATGAGGTGCCCAAACCTTACAGATTTCTGCAGGGAGTTACTCAGCTGGCACAAGCTCTCCATCACAGTACAGGACCACAGGAGAGACAGCGAAGCAGCAGCAGCACCTTCCTCCTGGGGTAGCCGAGGCGGGTTCCACAGGCTGCCCCACTGTGTGGCGGCCAAGCAGGGAATTCTCATCTGCTTAACCTTCTGCTGAGGGGAAGGGTCTCCATGGTCCTTGGCTCTCTTTGCTGCTCCAGTTTGGATATCACTGCAGGAATGCACTCCTCTTCTCTGCCTTCTGCAGTCTTTGGCAAGCTATGCAGCTGGCCCCGCAGGATCTAGAGCCATAGATAGAATAAAAACAAATAAATAAGGATATTGAAAGTGCTGCCGTAGAAGCAGAAAACTCCATGGAGTGCAGCAGACCCAGATGCATTGTGCACAGTGCAGAGGGGTCAGTAAACCAGTAGCACCAGGGGAAACACACACAGAGGTGAGAAGAGGAATACCTGGAAAGAACTGGGGCAGCAGACTCCTCCTTCTGGACACTGCCCTGAATCCTGTGAGTCCCACCCGTGAGCCGCCCTTTGCCGGTGGACTCGGCACAGCCGGGTGGCCATCGGCTGCGTGCTGCCTGCATCCCCCAGTGCCGGCCCTGGCTCCAGCATGTCCTCGTTTTGCTCTCAATGTCTCGTTTCGTAACGGCAGTGAGCTGCTGGCAGCAGAGCATGTCCGGAGGCCGGCTAGGGTGGCAGGAGCCCTTCGCCTTCGGCATCGTCCCTGAGCAGGCACCCCAAGCCTGCCATCGTCCTCCAGAAATGCACAGCCTGTCACAACTCGTTGCTTAATGCTAAACTACCCGTTATAAATAAACATGGTCCTAATAATAGTTTGCCTGACCTGACTCACTGTAGGAAACAGCCTCAGAAATAAAAGAGGATGACTTTCAAACACAAGAGTTATAATTTTACATAAATAAAAAATGAAAAGGGCAGCACAGGACAGGCTAGGGGAAAATCACATCGCGAGGTTGCAATCCCAGGGTGTTAACGGGCTTGTTTGGCTGCTAAATCTGATCCTGTCTCCCCCTCTAAGTTTGCTGGAGTTTGATGGATGGATGTGGAGAAATAATACTTGAATTGTCAGATAACTGTTAGTCACCCAGATTAAAACCAAATTCCATTGACATTGTGTCACACCTTGCGAGCCCAAAACAGATATTGATGTTTTCATCTTGTTGCAGGGAGGAGGGAGATGGGAGCGGGTAAAGTAAGAAATCAAAATTGCCCAGATAGAGTAAGTCTTTTGGCTTTGTTTGAAAAATGACACCACGGCAGAGTGTACCTAGCTAAGGATGAGAGATCACGCAATCCAGCCTCTCTCTCTCACTCACAAGTGAAGGAGAGACAAAGACAGCATTGTCATAAAAAAACCCAAAATTTCTAATGCCTGTACAGAACTGTAAGTGCAACAGTAGGAAACAAATTCACTCGGTGGATGCTGCAAGATCCATCCCTCAAAAATCCCTGATGCCAGTGGGATGTGCGCTGGTCTGAGCTGCACATGTGCAGTGGGGCACACAGTGTTTTGTCTCACCTTTGGGGGGTGAAGCAGAAGGAAATATAATGCCTCTGCATAGGCGGGTGGATCAGGAGGAGCAGGAGAGAGCTGAACTTGCTCAGTCTGCAGGTGAGACATCAGAGAGGACCTAACAGCTTGTCCATCTACTGGAAAGAGTCCAACGGAGAGCTACGAGGATGATTAAGGGACTTGAACTTCTCCCCTATGAAGAAAAACTGAGGGAACCAGGGCTGTTTAGTCTTAAGAGGAAAAGACTGTCTGGGGGCCAATTAATGGAAGGGGCCAACTGCTTTTCTGTAGTGCCCAGCAACAGGACAAGGAACAATGGGTATAAACTTGAGCATAGAAAGGTCCACCCCAACCTGAGGAGGAGCTTCTTTACGGCAAGGGTGATGGAGCCTGGAACAGGCTGCCCAGAGAGGCTGTGGGGTCCTTTCCAACGTGAATTGCCCTAGCATTCCTGTGATAGATTCACGAGCTGTTTCTGCTCAGCCAACCTCCATGCTGGTTATGCTGATTTACATCCACTGAGGATCTGGTCTTAAGTTTGTAGGTAACTGTCCCAGGATGAACAACAAATGGGGTTGTGTTTTACATGAATGATTAGGTGGTATGAAGGGGTCCTGAAAGGCCTCTTCAGGGTATACTTCTACCAGTAACAACCCAATAAAATATACTGTATACATCTCAAGGCAACCAGAGAGATTGGAAAGGATCTTATCTCTGGTCAGTGCTATCCGCACGTGCAGAGTTTATTGTGTAGGATCATAGAATCATAGAATGGTTTAGTCTGGAAGGGACCTCCAGAGGTCATCTGGCCCAGCGTCCCTACACAAGCAGGGACATCTCTACCTAGAGATATCTCTACCTAGGCATCTCTACCTAGGGTATGTTTGGTACCAACTTTTGGTTGCTTGATGCAGAACCTTACTAGCATCGTGCAGCATGTGTAAGGTGTGTGCTTTTAAATTCAAAGTTTATAAAAAAGTCAGAAGAGGAAGACTGAAATTCCATCCTGGGACATCATATTGATTACAACATAGTTCGTCGCTGCAGTTTGAACCGATACCCCACACGGACACTCATCATTTGAGATGGTAGAGAAAAAGATATCAGGAGTGACCTGTCATACAAACCAGGCCCTCTTTCACAGATTCTCTATATCCTTGGGAAAAGAATGACTTGTGTCTATCCTGTTACCTGAAATTACACTTAACTCGAGCCAGGTTAAGCTAAAAGGCAAACACAGTCATTCATGTATAGCATCCAAAACAGGCAACACCGTTACAGATATATATAGAAGAGGCAATGGATGAAATGAAATTGGAAGGTGAGTGGATGTATTGAGTAAATGTCCCTGAGCCACCACATCCAGCAAGTTCAGCTGGGGCTTCAGGTGTTGTACATGGCACCATCAGGTGCATCTGCTGGAAGGCCCCCAGGGGATCTTGCTTGGGGTGCACAGCTTCTCTGGGGAAACCCCACTAGAGAGCAGCCCCACGTGCCTGCCTTCGCTTCAGATCACCTTTCCTTCACGATCAGCTCACTTCTCTTTCAAAATCACATTAGCTTTTGTGTTCAGGCTTCACTTTGAGCTCTTCCAGACAAGCTCCATCTCTCATCCTGAAGCTCAAACTATTCCTTCTTTTACCAGGAGGCATTCTGGCCACTCTCTTAAGTAAAATATTGGTGGGTTGGTTTGGTTATTTTTTCCCTTCTCAGCTATGGAAATGCCTCTCTGTTGTCTGAGAATCACCTCCTGCATTTAACTGGCTAATGAACAGCTCCGCTTCAGCAGAGTCCCCCTCCCTGACTGGCCAGTTGGCATTTCTCTGGCCCTTACATGCCACAGCACTGTACTAGGAGCACACAGCACAAACCTCCAGACCAGGTAACTGCCTGCAATTCACCTCAGATGTGAGATCAGACACAAAGAGTAGCTGATCTTGTTGGGATGCTGACAGGTGCTGCTGTGTTAGATGGAGATGACTATGGCATGATGCAGTGTTTGATTCTCACACTGGGCTCTGCCAGTGCTGGGGAAAGGTGACAGCGATACACAAAGTCTCTCAGTTGAGAAGAGAACAGCAAAGGCATTTCTTGAGGTGGAATGCAGGTGGCTGTCTCATGCTATCAGGCAGCCAAGAGACAGCCCAAAACACAAAGGCTGGCAGGTGAGTCCAAACCAGAAAAACACAGTAGGACTGAAAATAGAAAAACTTGTTAAATAATTGAATAGTTCTATTAATTTAGGTGGGAAAAAAAATGTTGCAAACATTTATTTTTCATGTTTCCAAAGACAACAGTTCTCATTTTCTGTTAGGGCACACAGCAAATATCCGTGGAAGCACTACAATGTGCCACATACAACTTCTGCTACAATGCGAAGACCAGCAAATTAAAAACTGTTATGCAACTCAAATGTGTGTACTTGAAATGCCTGCCTACACCATGACAACTGCTTTTTCAGGCTAACTCTCTGCTTCTTTTTTGTATTGGCTTCTTGTTGGAACTAGGCTGAAAATAAAAAGGTAGGCAGCCTACCTTGCCAGATAGTCTTAACTAATTATCACAGCAAACAGATTAAATTTGCTTTGCTTTCTTCCCAGAGTGAATGTGCGGCATCCCCGTAAAGGCTCTGGGTTGCTGAAACTAATCAGACCTCAAGAAGTATGGCATCCATTAGTCCCTTTGAAGTCTCACAGAGACCCAGGCAAATAACATGCAATATATTTGGCAAGAGAAGTAATTCATACACATCTGGTGCATGTCACATAGCTCATCTTTTTTTACAGGAACCAGCCTGAAACCCTCTACTCTGTAAATGGGAAATGGGCGTGAGTATTCTGCCTTCAGCAGCATTAGGGAGATGTTTCTGTTTAAGCATGGCGTCATCATGCTCAACTTGGGACGTCTGAAAGATCTAAGGCAGAGGTAGTTGCAGGGGTGTATTTCATAATCGTTGGCGAGATGCTGACTCTGCCCCGGGGCAGTTGGTCTGACCCCAACGTGAGGATGAGATGAAGAGCCATCTGCAGGTGCCTGCCCCTGTCCTTTGCCTATGAAGGGAGTTTGGGTGATTTAGTCAAACTCAGATGCTTGCCTTTCAGATGCCTGAGTTACAACAGATGTATCCTGCCTAGACAGGGTATGATGGGAGTGAAACATATAAAAGATGTCGGGAGCTTCATAAAGTTCTATGCATTTCCAAATTTGGAGCTCAAAAAGCTGCAGTGGTGTGTGTCCCCTCCCCCAGCAGCAATTCATCTCAGGGTAATACTACAACTCCCTCTTTTCCATGTTTACTTATCTTGTCAGTCTATATTCAGGGAGGAATACGTTCAGATTCTCCCACAGTTAGAAAAAGATGACAAAAAATAAGCAGATTTTTACTCGTAGCTGAAGTAAAATGGGCTTTTTTTGGAAACAAGATGCCTGACTGTTAGCAAATTCACCTTCTCTCCAGGAATTTTGAGGATCATGTTCTACTTTAGATAAAGATTGCTTGGTCACTCCAGGAACAATGCAGTATATTCTTTACTGTACCACTGCTACAAATATTAACTGTCAGATCATACGTTCTAAATACTGATGGTAATGATAAGCAAATATTGCCTGAGGGGCATAGGGAAGGCCTTGGGATATGATGAAATGTTCTAAGTAAAAAATTGAGGACAAATATTAATAATCTCCAAATTACTATTATTTTTATACCTCTGGCAATATGTTATCCAGCTGGAGCAGAAGAAAACATTCATTTCTTTTTATTAAAATGCATGATTTTTAAATATGAGCATTGTAAATCTTATTTGAAGAGTTCTCCGGAAGAAAAATTCTGAGCTGCTCTGGGGCATTTTTAAACTATGTCATTTTTAAGCCAGACAATAACACGGTTTTATAACAGGTCACATGAGCCTCGTTCAGCTGCAGGATAAACACAGGCGTGCAGTAGATGTGCAGGCGCTGACCCGGGGTGGCTTTAGTCAGGAGCGAGGTTCAGCATGTGGTGATGTGACAGAGGAAGCAGCAAGGCAGCTCGAGGATGGAGAGGTGAAGTTATGCACTTGCATCCCACCACCAGCACTCTCCCCACCACCAAAAGCTGTCCACTCTGTGCCTGGCAGCGACTCCCAGCCTGCAAGATCCTTTTCCGTGTTCAGGGGTGACTGGTGTTCACATCTCTTCCATGCATCCTTGGATTAGCTACATTAATGCGCCCCTGAAGTGTTAGCAAAGCATGCACTTGGTGGTCCCGAGCAGTTACAGTGGGGCCACAGGGAAGAACGATTTTAAGTGCTCCTAGGGCTTTAAATCCAGGCTTGCAATCCGAGTTTCATGGAACAGAAGTTCTGTAAGGATCAGCCAGAGAGGTAACGTTCCCCACAACTCAGAAATCATTCATACAGCCAAGAGTAAAGATAGCATGGTCTTCCTTCACTATCCCCTAATATAATTGTCACAGATTAAAGCCTGGCAAATCTGGGCACAGATTCCTGTTGTCAGACTTCAAAGAGAATTCCTGAAGTCTTCTGCCAGAATCAATGATCATCGCTATATCCTTTTCTCACACAGCATCTGTATCTTCCCTAATGTTAATGAACATCATTTTTGCATGCTTCTGAACAGACTGAAAAACACACTCTTGAATCACATTTCCCATGCGAGAGGAAAAATGAACCCTTCTACATTTGTTATTCTCCTCTAACAAGGATTAAACCACGGTGTGGATACTAATGAGTGACTTGCAGTTGCCCGCCTCTCACTTTAGTTCAGTCCTCGGGAATACTGAAGATGAAATTTCTCAGCTGAAATCATAACACGGTCTATGTATTCAATGTTTCAGCCCTGTTCTTTTAACAAATAATCAGGCTGTCGAGATTGCTCGTTATGCAGACTGCAGAGCTCTTGGGTCATTGTTGCCAAAGAGTAATTTCCTTTAAAGTAGACTCGCTTGTCCACTTTATGATAAAGGCAAACAGAAATAGTAGGTTTCAAGGAACCTGGTGTGAATGATACCCATTAGTTTCATATCAATTTGCCTCCTCTGTGAGCTTTTTTAAATATGCACCAAAATTGCTAATTACAAAAAGAATTACGCTCCAGAGCTGAACTAAGACAGAAAATACCTGGAAGAATTTGTGATGGAGCTATAACTGATGATGATCTTGCTTCTTGAAGTGTGTCCACTTTTGCTCTCATAACTACACAGCAGTGAAAAGTCAATTACTACCATGTTATCTCTGTCAAGTAGAAGTCACAGAGACAGTTTTCCTATGTGCATATGCATGTGCAGATCAGTGCCAGGGAAGTACAAGATAAATTAATATTCTGACTCCTTACTGCTCTGTTGATATGCCCCTCGGTAAAGCACAGTCATCTTTATTCCTTTTCCATCCACTACAACTTTATTTATGGGGTGGCACATTTACTACAGTTCAAAATGCTCAAGGCTGGCTGTAGGCAGATGCTGCAAACCGATCCAGTGCATTGGATGCGATGTTGTTATACACCCCTCTGCAAACAAACGATTTCCAAACCAGCATTTGGCTGGCTGAAGGACCCAGTCTTCCAAAGTGCATTAACCAAAAAGATTCATTGGATGCAGGTGACTTGTTCCTCACCACTCTGCCCACAAAGTGGAGAGAACAGAATTATAGCAACGAATACATAGAAAGTTAACAACTGGTGGCCATCGTTCTCATTAGATCACTGTCTTCTTGGGCTCCAAACACCAAGACAACCAAATCTCCCTTCTTCAGCAATTAGCCAGCAGAAGCTAGGAAAGCTGTTCAGAAACTTTTTTAATTTTCGAGGAGGACATCTATAGCATCAACAGTGAAATGAGGAAATCAGCCACCATGCTCCCATCGGAACAGAGATTACTGGGCTTTAAAGTCGCAATTTCCAGGGAAAATTGTTGCTCAGGTAGAAATCAGATCATAAGATCTCTGCCATCTGGAGTCTGCCAGAGTAGGTTTGTCTTCAGAGCATGGTCAAATAAGCCTGAGGTCAGATATAGTGGAGCAGTCTTCTGTGGCAGCTCTCTGTCAGGGACAGTTCTGGTATAAGGGCACACCATTTCTCCTCAGAACTTGCTGAGAGCTGGAAACACCTTGGACAGAAACAGCTTCAGGGGTCGCTTTTTTTCTTGTTTCAAACCCTTTGATCCATTTTGGGCCCACGCTGTCGTTCCGGTTTCATTTGCTCTCCCCAGAAGGGTTATCCACCTGCTGGTTTATGACTTCTTAACAACTCATTTGCAAGGCACAGTTAAAGTTCAGCTGACCCGTGACTTTGTCATAAACTTACAGAGGTGCTGCCAGGAAGGCAGGGCTGCTGGGGCAGAAGAATTTGGGTAGAACCCACCTCTAAAAGGGGAGACACTATGGTTAATTCATCATTAACTCAAGGAGCCCACTGCCACAGACTGCTGTAGGCACCAGGATGCAGAAAGAGCAGCAAATACATACATGGATATTTCAGAAGGTATCTAAAGTACATGCAGGCAGTGTGAGTGTCTGCAGTGAAATGAGAAGTGTTCTACACAAGGAGCAGAAACCCTCAGAGTTTACCATACAAGATAAACACCCATGCCCTGGAGTTAGAGAGTTTCCTTTCAGTAGGTCTTTCCATAAAGGTCTATTATGTGGCTGTTTATACTTCAATTTACCATAAGCATGATCCTCTGCCACTTTTACATATTAAAGAGCAAGATACACAGATTTCATATGCTTCCAACAGGAGTGGTTGTTAAGTTCAGGATCCATCTTTAGTTCTTATTCTTCCTCAGGTGTTCATGGCTCTGCTAGAAATAGACAAAAATAAATAACAAACTCATAATGATATTGCAAATGTAAATTAGAAGTGCTGACAGACAGACAGAATATTCAGAAGTGTTAAAAAAAGATGGATAATGGTAAGAAAAGAAATCAAAAGGTCCTCCCTGTGCCTCAGCTCCTAATGTCCATCCAGCGATTTTTACCCTGACCTACATTTTTCTACAAGTAAATATAGTCACTTGCATTTTATCATCAAAACAGACATATCCAGAGATGACAGGAACTCTGAGTATGATTCACTTAGATAAGGCAGTCAGTCAAAGCCATGGGAAACCAGATACTACTCATAAAATTGCTTGATAAGGTGGGAAGCACGAGTAATCTGCCCCTGGTAGATCACAGCAGCTGAACAGGATCTCTGCCCTCAGCTCAAAATTATCACAATTAATATACTTGTTTGTAAGAAAATAATGTGCTTTTAAAAAGAGGAAACTCCAGAGAAAGGATTCTCTCAGCAAATTTTGAGGGGAAAAAATGCAAGAAAAATTACAGATCCCTTTTTTTTTCCCTCCCAAAGCTTTCCTGTTTTCCCACTGCAGTCTGTTGAGATTGTGTGAGACCAAGCAGCTGGTTACCTCAAACTCATTATTCAGTCCTGGAGAAGAGTACATTCTAAGAGCTGCCTTGTTCCTTGCCTGAGCACAGTTTACTAGCTAAAACTATTTCAAACACAGGTATGAACACTTCCTTCAGGGCTGAGTAATGCTGCAAGGTTCTTGGTGGGAGGGAGGGCAATAAATAAGTAACAGGCTGTTCCAGCACGGAGCCATTGCATGGGGTATCTCAGGAAAGGAACTGTGGGTGCTTCAGGAGCTGTTTTCTCCCCATGGCTCCCTGGCTTTCCTCTCAAGCTATCTACTTTGTACTTAACTGGCCCCTTTACGGTTCAGACCAGTGGATGGATTTGTGCAGATCATTCCCCACTTGATATCTGTTAGCTTACACCAGTATAACGGGGAGGAAATGACCTAACCTAGTGCCATCGTGGGGAATGATTAAACTTTAAATGTCAGTAGAAACAACGAGAAAATTATATGGTGCTTAGCTGTGGACTTATGGGAAAGAGCAAAGGACTCAGAGCTTCATGATGCTGAAGGTGTCCTCTGAGAGGCTGAGCGACGTTGATTTCCCCTGCTTGACAACTTCCAACCCATCAGCAGAGTGATCAGCATAGCACTTGGCTGAGCTCTGAGCCATGGTGTGGAAATAGTGGCCAGGAAAACTTTTCTGCTCCTGTGGCTGACTATATTTTGTCGAGGGAGCCAGATAGGTTTTAGCTCCAGGCAATCAGAGATGCTCGTTATGGACTCTAGACGTCACTCACTGGGATTTATACATGCAGCGAGCGGTGCTCGGGGACCAGAGCTTGTGCCAATACACAGAGTAAAGGCTCCCCTGGGCTGGCCTGGGACTGCCACACAAGTGGCAGCACAAGTGGAATCTCCAGGTCATGGTGATTTCTGAGGAAACAAAAAACTTTCTTGAAAAGAGAAGGCGCAGATTTACAGAAGTGTGTTTTGGCTTGTGGGCTAGTGCAGTGCCTGCCAGACCTGCACTGGATGAGGTCGAAAGCTGCCTTCAATGTCTTTTCCAGAGTCCTTTAGCCAACGTTTGTAAGAGGTTTGAGTTGTTATGTAGATCTGAGGCTCAACAAAGTCTGCATTGCTGCCCTCAGGTGCTAGAGGGGGTAAATCCTGCTCTCTGAGAACCGATGACCAAGCACAGCCCACTGATCTGGGGGAGGTGAAGGTGATATCCAATGCTGGCTGTCAAAAGGTGGTGGAGAAGGATGGAATATTCACATAATCAGAAACTCTTGCTCTCCTTTTCCCATGGCATGTCTTTGGAGAGGCTTGCGTCTGGAAGTCCAGTTGCTCTGTTGACTCAGAGCAGCCCATTGCACAGAGCAAGAACAGTCCCAAGCACTGGAGAGATAGACTGGTGTTCATTATTGAGAGAGTTTTTTCCAACCCAGAAAGAGGAGCAATTTGTGCTGCAGCTCATCATGCTTCCTTAAATCTGTTTTTCTGGGTAGAGTCCTGTGGGAAGAATATGCAAGTTCGACAGCCTCAGACCCGCAGTTTTATTACAGCTCAGTCGAGATGCTGTGGTGCCAATTCTCCTCTGTTTTTGCTAATTGTTAAAGGAAATATCTTAATTGTGTAGAAGAACGTGCAAATGCAACATATGACATTATCAAGAACCCAATTTTTTTATGCACAGTAAAACTCCATCTGTCCCATCATCTGGAGTTGGCTACTACTCATGTAACACACAAATGCAGATCAAAAATAATAAGTTTTAAATATCCTGTGTATTAACCAAGGCAGGAACTGATGTCATTTAACAGACAGGTCAGTCAGTGCTGTGCTTGGGTATGTTGGAGTTTCTGTTCCTGACGTCAGGTAACTTAACCCCCACATTTGTGAAACTGTGGCCTGCTCTTAGGGGTTGCATAAGGAGCTAGGTCCACAGGAATTTTTACTACCTTTGGAGAGAAAATGGCTTGTTTTTTCCTATCGGCTGCTGATAACAAAAGGGTGTTATCACGTAACACTGCTCCAGTGTACATTGGCAGAAATTTTTTTCACCAGCTCAGGGTTTCTGACCTAATAAGCACGGTGACTTTATAGCACTTGGAAAGCCTGGCTCTGCACAGAGGCAGCCTGTCCTCCGCTCGCCAGCGGGGCGTTCCAGGTCTGCACAGCTCCTACCACAGCTCTTCCTGCTTCACGCAGCCTGGCCCTGGCCCACATTCTGCTGTCTTAAAGACAGTGCTGACGATCCTTCTCGGTGACTTCTGATGTTACATTTTTAGCAGTGTAAACTTATTTATTACAGGCAGATTTGTTTCAGTCATTAAAGGTTAGAATGACTTGGATAAGCAAAGGAGCAAAGTGTGCACTGGATAATTGTGACGCAGCAAAACCATGTAACTGTGCTCACCTCTGCTAACGGTTACGGCCCAAAGACCAGCATGTGCTTAAATGCTGCACAGAACAGATGTATTCTTAGGCATGCTCATTGTATGGACTACGCCTTTCTTAAGACAAGGAAAACAAACCAAAACTCAAAATACAGCCTCTCCTGTTCTTTCCAGCAAAGCTGTGGTGTGGAGATGAGTGTGAGATAGAGTCAGCAGCATCTGCACAAGACAAGCAGGATGACAACAGTGGCCCTTGAAGACATATAAATATTTCGCTTGTTAATTTTTTACATATGATGCAAATCTCCAGAATAAAGCAATGGTGTCAAACAACAAAGTTCATCTGATCGTCTCTTCTGGAATTCAGAGATTTTTTTTTTTAAAGAATGTGACCAATAACTTTAGATAATAATTTATTTCGCAAATTTATTTCTCAGTTTAATGGATTTTTTTCACTCATTTTATATGGAGCACATTCATCAGATTTCAGTGAAACCCACAGTAGAAACATCTAAGAAGACCTATGGGACAATAACAGGACCAAGTACAGCCATGTATTACATAAACCTTAGATTTTTAGAAGGACTCTACATGGACAGAATAAAATGTACTTTGACACTCCAATAGCAAAAATAAAACAAACAAAAACCCACCTCATTTTTTTTAGGAATGCCACCAAAATAGCCAAGTTTGAGCATAACTCTCCCACCAGCAGCAGCCCAAGGCTTTCTGTCAAGGCAAGAAAGCCCATGTAGGTTATGAATTCTGCTGCCTTGAGACTCAGCCACCCTGATGCTGCAAAGGAAACCAACGTGAGTGTTGGATCCAGTTCCTGTTCCCAGTGCATGGAAGACAAATGGGGCTACTTCAGGACAGGCACAGGGGAGTGAACCAATCAGTTAGGTGTGTCCCAATATAATAAAACTACATACAGAACAACAAGCTGTCAGGACAGAAGTGATGCAGGAGGTCTATTAATTATAGCAGCAGTCTAGTAATTCTTCCTTGAAGATCAAGTACAGAAGATAAAGATTCCAAAGCTTGCAAGAAGAAAAGCACCAATTTTTCCCCCAAAGAACCAAGGATGCATTATATACACAAGGGGTGAGAATTCCCAGGCAGATTCAAAAAGAAAAAAGCATGAGGTCCCAGTTATCACCGGGTCATTTACTTCACCATGGTTGTGCTGCCGTTTGAGACAGTTTCTCCACCACTGGCAACTACCCTGATGCCCAGACATGCTGATTGCAGTAGGGGTGTTCCCCCTCTCATTCGGTACCAGGTTGTACCATAGATGTAGGAAAGACTTCTAAGGAAGGAGAAGAGGAAAGAACCATCGACTTCCATTCCGATCCAAACGGCAGCATCTGACCCATCCACCATCTCGTTGCCCTGCTGAGCTGTAGGGCTGCCCAGGACAATCCTACCACCCGCTTGCATTTAAAAACATAACAACTGAACGGCCTCAAGTTTAACAGCAGTGCTGTTCTTACCACACAGCCACATAGTGAGGATTTTCAGGGATAAACGAAAGAAAAAAGGGGACTCCAGAAGACCATAGAAATCCCCGCCTGGGTGCAATGAAACCATGAATGCAGGAGGTTCCTGCTGCACCGTTGGCCAAGGCTGCCCTCGGGTTAAGTGCAGCTGGGATCTGTAATCCAGTGTAACTCTCACAGTCTCTCCCTGACGGGGTCAGATGAGGACTGCAGCTGCTGGGGAATCACAGGAGGGATCACCAGGGTAATTCCTCCTTCCTCCTTCCCTTGTTTGCTCTGGCTGGCAGGGCACAAAGCAGGGGCAAGTCTGCATTCCTGCATGCTCCCAGCTCTGCTTGGCGAGGTGCCTTTGGGAAAATCAACCCAGGAAGCAGAAGGGTGGAAGGAATATAATCAATGTTTTAACTGCTCCAGAAATCTTTGTCTAGGTGTGGAAACGGTGACCTGTCACAATCCCATCCTTCTCCTGCTGTGAGTCTGGTGAGAGCAGACTGTTCCCTCAGCTGAACTTGCACTATCCTGTCAGATTTGGGGATGTTTGATTATCTACAATAGTGTCCCCAGGATGTGCCTGAAGACCTCTCTTTACTTGTGACTCAGAGAAAAAAGTACACATTCAAGGGACTATAATGTTCTTAAGTCTGGGTTATTTTCAGTGGAGTGAAAAGCTTGCTATAAATTTGAGCAGAAACTGAATTTGACCAGCTGGTCCACACCGCAAACACATGTATGTGGAAATTCCCAAATGCAACAGCATCCCTACAGGGGGAAATAAAAGCAGCAAAAAAGCATTCACAGTGGATGGAAAAAACCAAAATGCAGCTTCCTAATTTTAAAATAAGCTCAGTGCCAGCCCTGATAGAAGAGTTGGCCACAACAGGTTGGATTTTTTTTCTCTTCTTGAGAATAACTGGAGTACTGTAGTGCCAAATTCCATCCTTCTCTTTAGAGGAACCAAGCAGCCCTTACAGGACTGCCCTAAGGGAGAAGGGCAAGCTTACAGTTCAAAATCTGCCTCAACTCCTGTGATATGCTTTCCTGCTTCCTTCTGTCTGCCCATACCGCTGTGCTGCACTGCGCAGAATGGAAGAGGTATTTTAATAGGGTGCCAAGCCCTGTGCTGCCTGGGGAGCCTACAGGGATGGTTTCATAGGGGTGCTTCTGTAGCAGCGAGCCAAAATTAAGGCAAAATATTATGATGCAGCACAGATCCTGCCTGGTGTACCCTGCCTCCAGCTGCCTCTCACAGCGTGAATCTGCTGCTATTGCACAGGTGAGGGGGATGGAGCTTTCTCTGATGTGCCAGAACACATTTTCAAGTGTTATTTTCCCTGTTTGCCCTTTCTCCCTTCCAAAAGGAATCAGCAAGCACCAGGGCTGCAGCTTGCCGCAACTGTGCTCATCTGTCAGGAGTGGTTTTCCTACAGGCTCAGGATTGCAGGCAGCACTTTTTTGTGAAAAACAGAGGTGCTTCAGTTTTAGACAGACCTAGGCAGTGGTTACCCAGCTTGATCCTGTGTGGAGATGATCCTAATCTGTTAGGGAAGAGGAAAAGCACAAATGCTGCAGCAGTTTTGGGTCTGCTACATGCATTCCAGTTTTGGTTCTCCCCCCATGGCTGTCCCAAGTCTCATCTTGGGCAGGTCTTTTTTTTTTTTGCAAAAGGAAAAAGCATTAGGAATGACTGTCAAAACAAGGCAGAGTTTTGCCTGCAGGAATACGAGTGATGTTGCTGCAACCCACAGTCTGAATGCTATGTGAAATGCCAGTTAAAATAGAATTGTTTGCATAAAATAAAGCACAAAGTTTTCCTAAAGCCTGATGATATTTGCAAATAATTATCCCCTGAATGATAAACCCTGGCCACATGTAATTTGTAGAATGACAAAAAAAGTCAAACGATCACACAAGCTTATTTTCTACAGCAGATTTTTGGCTCACTCACTGTCCTGACTATTAAATAACACCTCTGTGTTTCTGAATGTTATCAACAACTACTGTTTCCTTGACAAAGCCATAAGAGAGAAATAAATCTCATAAAGAGATTGCTAGGCAGCTGTTCGCCAATGGCTAAATGCTTGCAAGAGTTACACAGTATTATCTCTGTGTTCGTGCAGCTCAGCTCTTGACTAGGAATCAGGGGATCTCAGCTCAGCTTCTCCAGACCACCTGGCTGCCTAGCAACTTTTGGTGCATTTGCCGACACTGGATCCCTTACTAAATGAGTTACAAAACCCAAATCCTTCTGCATCCGTGAAGAAAAAGACCCAGGACCCTTAACAAGTGCTTTTCTAGATAACAAATGAATATATTTTATTTGGTAGAAAACTCTCCCTATCATGGAAAGCTGCTGCACAGTTTCTGCTGTCATGAAGCAGATCTTGCCTCCTGCTGTCCAGCAGATGCACGGAAACACATATAATAGGGCACCTGGCATTGGTTTTGGTAGCACTCAAGATAAATACTGGCAGAGCTTTGGTGATGCCAGCAGTCCAGCAGCCAGCTGAACTGGACAATCATGCAAGCATAACTGTGCCTGCACTGCCCGACTGCAGTGTCACACAAATGCAGGGACACAACAGGGTGCTCAGCCCGCCTCCCACGGCCACTGGCCAAGGTAGCCCTGCTGACACCAGGGATGCTAGCAGCAGGTCGGTCTCATCGTGTGGCATGGAGCAGAGCCATGTCCGAAGGGGGTGGCTGCTCTTTGGGCAGCCCCGCCAGCTGCAGCTGCAGTCCCACCGTCATCTCACTCAGCGTCACTGCCCACTTGTGTGAGCTGAATGTGTTTGTCAAGCCACAGCCGGAGATGCTGCATGACGGATGATAGCCTGGGGCTCAGCTTCGCCATCGCTCCACACTGACCCAAGCCTGTGTCGCTGCTGGTGGGGCCATGCATCCCTCTGCCATCCCTCGCATTGGCACCAGCTCTCCGGCAGCTGGCCAGGACTCCCATGCACACCCCACTCACTGTGCAGCCCCCTTCCCTTGCTTGGTGAAGGGGGCCCAGGGAGAGCACGTGGCCAGCAAAAGCAGCACGGTTGTGAAATTGCCCCTGTTAAAGTCTAACGATAGCTGTGAGCAGCCTGGATCTACAATGGGAGTTGGGGGTGGACTGTCCACAGATGGTGTGAATCCCCGTCTCCAGGGAATTTAAAGAGCAGACCATACACACATCTATTAAAAAGGATTAGGGTGAGGCTGACCCGATCTTGGCACTAGGAGTGAGACTGGGTGTCTCTCACAGCCATGACTTCTATGCTGAGATCCACAAAAATGTTAATATAGGCAGACAATAAAATCACTGTACAAATAACTGTGGTGTGTTACTGTTCCCTTAAAAGCAGAGCTGTAAGAGAAGACTTAAACAAAGCAGATCTGGGTTAATCAAGTGAAGCTATGCCAGTCTCATGCTTGACATATGCATGCACTCAGGCATGACTCACCCTTCAAACAATGATTCATCATTAGTTTTTCTTGTGGGTTTGTATGTCTTTTGTCCATCCTTGTTCCAGCCTCTCGCCATCATCTCAAAAGTGCCGTGATGATTAAAACAACATTAAAATTAGACTTTTAATTAGGGTCTGCTTTGTGGCATGTGTGGTAAAGGGCAGAGAGGTTGGGAGCCTTTTGTTCTGATGAGAAATGGGGAAGCAGGCTGTAGGTGATGATTTTAAACAGAGGAAGGAGGGAAAGAAGGAGGCTGAGGCGACTGTAAAAGCGTCGATTCTGGAAGGACAATGTTGCCAAGCAATGTGATCTTACATTTGGTTACTGCATAAGGAGCTGCAGCAGTTTGGTGAGCTTGAGAGGAGTGATTTAAAACCACATGACCCGCACAAAGGCATTCTACATTTTGTGCTATATTTTCTTTGCATGTGCATGAGTTTAAACAGCTGTGCTGTGCAGCTGACCTCCAGCCCAGCACTCAGCAAGTACCACCCAGGCTGCTTTCCCAGGACATTTTCTGCAGGTCCAGGCAGGACGCTGCTTAGACCATGGCCTTGGCTTCTCCTTTTGGGGTTGGCAACTCTCTCCCCAAGAGGAACAACGGCTCTGCGGTCTCTGCTTGGCAGGACTATCCCGGGCACATGCCTTTGCCCATCTCTGGTAAGTACGTCAGTCACACCCTCTGCACACACGGTGCTCAGATGCAATGCTGGATAAAATGGTATTGGGTAGCTTGAAGTGCTTGGCTTGTTCCTTCCCCTGTGCAGTGTTCAGTGTATGGCTCTTGTGCTGCCCACGCACAGGAGAGAACAGGACCCTTTCAGGACCCTTTCAGGAAGCTGGCTAGAGACTGTTGGGCACAAGCAGCTCTTGCAGGCCACCTTATCACTTGGGAAAGAAACTACCCCTTGCCAAATTGCCCAGTAATCTCCCACGTGCCATTCAGTGGTAGTAAACAGAATAAACTACTACATCTCCTAAGAGTGGTGATACTAAACAAAGATATTTTCTTTTTAGGCAGATCCTGCAGCCTGGTGTTTTAACCATTTGTCCTTTGGGATGTGAATAAAGAAAAGAAAGAAAAGAAAAGAAAAGAAAAGAAAAGAAAAGAAAAGAAAAGAAAAGAGAAAAGTCTCTTCTTAATTCAAGCAGCCAGGCCTGTTTGTGTAAGCAGAGGGTAAGAGTTTACAGTGGATTACAGGTCATCATTGGTAATGGCATTTGCTCTTAAACGGTTACCAGCTTTATTATCTGTACCCATTACAAGCGGATTTGGAGGAAGGGATATTAACAGCAATGCCAGACTGTACATATGTTTCGTTGCATACCGGACAGGTCTAAAGAGAGAAATGAGCTCAGTAATAATTTTTTTTTAATCCAACGTCTACATTTAATAGTATTTTAAAACCAAGTTCCACACCCTGTTTCCTTCTGTTCTACCTGCTTCCTTTTCACACTTCATCCTCTTTTGCTCTCTAGTACAGTTTATGGCTCTGCTTTTGTGTGTCAAGCTTGTAATGTATTTCTTTAATGTGTTTCTTCAGATTCCAGTACTTTCTGCCTTAGAATCGGCTTGCTCTCATCTCTCTTTCTCTGCAAGGAAGTCTTCTCTTTCTGATTGTGACTTTCTTTAGCTCCTTGTTCCCCATTTCTCTCCTATTTAATACAATGCTAAGACTTCTTTTTTTCTTCCCTTTATTATATGCCTCTCAAGGTACTGCTCCTCTTCTCTTTCCCATCTCCACTCGCTCCCTCATTTACCTGCTCTTTCAAATGCTCAGGTCTTCTCCCCTTTGTTCTCTCCTTTCCATCCCTTCCACTCTTCACCTCTCCTTGTTCTCACCACAGTTTCTCCTTCCCTCTTCTCACCCTCCTCTTGTCTCTTCAGCATTGCACACACTTTTCTGCCCATTTCTCTACTTTTTTTTTTTTTTAATTAATCTTTAGCATATCACACAGAAAGTGCCAGAAGGGATTGAAGAGCAGGAGTGGTAGAAGATGAAACGAGGCTGTGGAGAAGGGAGATGGCAGAGGAAACCAGAGGTGCAGGGCACTGGCAGAAGGGTCTCATCACACCCTTTACTCCCTGTGAACTGCTACTTAGGACAGCATTCCCATTTAGCCAACACATATAAGTAAAGGCTGAGCAATGGCCACAGGATCTAGCCAAGTGTGCCATGAAATTTAATTAAGGTCAATGGGCTCTGGTGCCAGGTGGGGGCTGAGGAGAACCCTTGCACTGTCTGTGCAAATCGGCCTGTTGTTATTGGTGTCCCGGCACAAACAGCCCATTAAAAGTCACTGGAAATGCTCCTGTCCCCTCGGTGGATTTCTGTCAGGTCTAGTGTGAACATTACAAATTAAGCAGAAACATGCACTGAGATTCCCTGCAGACTCCTAATTAGCCTTCGTGCAGTGGCATTTCTCATCTGCAGTTCCACTAGCCCTGGTGAAGCTCCCATGGGGCGGGGGGATGCTGAAAATGGCCTTCTGCAGGGATCCTTCCCTGCCGCTGCCTTGCAGCTCATGGCAAGAGAAGGATCCTGAGCACCACGTTCTCAGCGTGCTGGCAGCTGCAACACTGCTGTAGGTTTCATGGTGACACAGCAAGGCACCACAAGGGTGCCACAGGGCATCACCTCCACCTCCACCAGAACTTCGGCAGTGTTACTTGAGAGCAGATCCTATGGCAGAGATGGGAGCAGCACGGAGGACTGGGCTGATGGGTGTCTGCAACATCCTTTCCTCAAAGGGAGAGCAACGGTCGCTGCTCCCTGAGCCACCTGCTCTGCCCATGAAGGAGCGGGATCCATGCCCTTGGCTCCCCCTTTCCCGTGCCCGCTGCCCCCTTCCAGACCAGATACGGTGGGCAGACTGGAGCTGGTCCAGATCAGCACACAGTACCATGGAGGCAAGCAAACAGTGAGACAGGCCAGACACCTGAAGGAGAAGGTTCTTCAGTGTCTTTTTAACTTATAGGATCAATATTTGTGTAATATTCATGTTGTAGGACTAAATATTTGCTATAGCATTAAATATTTCTGCACTGCTCTAGTGACTTCACCAGCCTCCAGTGCCTGGGGCTGCCAGTAATGAGCTGGAGTCACATACCAAACTGAATTATTATTGCTAACACGTTTGGATGCAGCCTCATACCTGATGAATGACACCTGCTGTGAAAAATGAGTGATGCTATTTTTGGAAGGTATTTATCTGGTGTTTGGAGGGTAGCTTTAGAGGTATGTAATTCAAATGCATTTCTTTAGGTAGGATAGTGATTCTTACATGATCATATTCAATGAAAGCATGTCTACAAGTGTGTGTTGTGTATGTGCTGTGTGTGTGCAGAATGTGTGTCCTAGATACCTGATGGCAATGCCCAGGCCCAGGTCACTAAAATCAGTAGGATCTTTGTCTGGGCAGGAGTGTAAGATTGGATCAACCACAGTGAAGACAAGCATTATTATTTTCTTTTTGGAGATTAAAGCAATATTACAGATTTAAAATTGGATGACATTTTGCACACCACTTGCAAAATCACATTACAGATTTGCCAAGGCACTTTCAGCTTACAAGTGCCTCATGGAAAAGTTCTTTATATTTCTTTTGAAACCTGCAGGTACATTCCCTCTCTCCCTCTCTCCTACTGCCCTTGCTCCTTCTAATCATGCTCCACAAGGAAAAAAAAAAAAAAAAGAAAGAAAGAAGATAAAATATTTACGTACAATATTTACACCAAGGGTTTTGGTGGCAGTGGGTTTTTTTAATTGGTATTTTTTCAATTCTCCTCACTTACAGGTGAAAGTGGGAATTATTAGGGGGCACAAGGGTGTTTGCACAGTTGATCCCTATTTATACAGACATTAGCTGGACAGTATTTAGAGTAGGCTTGAATTGGGATTATAAATGTGTCTTTGAGGTTTCTTTTCTCTTGAGACACCACCTTGTTCCCTGTAGTGCTGCTTACCCATTCAAAATAAAGCATCAACCCCCCCTTCCTCTCTTTCTCCCAGGAAAAAACAACCATTTCCAAATGGCCAAGTTCGGGGTGTCCCAAAGTTTTGTGCCAGGCACAAGCACTGTTGTTGCTGGAAATGCCAGTGGCACTGATACCAGCAGTCTTATGCTCAAGGCCAGGTCCTGGGAGCAAATCCAACCTTCCACATTCAATATACCAAACCTGCAGGCTGTCAGGCCTACGAATTAAGCTAGAGCAAATCCAAAGACTAGGGTCATTCCTGAACCTCCCTCTTCTGCCTTTGTGCTGTTGTGGCTCAAAAGCAGGGTATTTCCCAGGTAGGTACCTGTGCCATAGGCTGGCTCCTAGGAGCTAGGACAAGCCAGGTCTGGGTAAACTACTTGGGCTTCTCTGTCTCTCTGTCACCAGACCCCCTAGAGCCCCCAGCACTGGGGACAAGAGGGAGGGACATGTGCCTCAGCTCAGGGCTGTACAAGAGTGACTCCATGCCCTTCCGACTACAGCTGCCTGTTGGCTGCAGTTCCAAGAGCAGGCAGGGTCATTTTGCCCGTAACGTGGTGTACAGGTGCACGCTTTGATCACCTGCCTGAGCCCAAAGTGCTCCCAGCCAAACCACAGCCCGCATTTCCACGCCTCACAAACTGAGGTGTATTCCCAGCATCTTACTTGGTAGCCGACCTCATCTCAGTTGGAGCTGTTCACAGTCTGACACTCATCAACATGCCTTTCAGATGCACAATGGTATTCTTGTAAATTCGGTTTCATTTTTTCCTCTCCAAAAGAAAGCGAGGCTCTTACTCCCAGCTTATTTTCACGAGCATAGCTCAAAACACTCACCTTCCTCATCTTAATTAGCAAATTGCTTGTCATCAAAGCAAAAATCATTTTACCCGCTTTTATTTCACAGTTTCTTCTTCTTAGCTTCCAAACTAAATACCTCACTTCACAAACCTCTTTTTCACAGTAATAATGTATTCCAGGATCTCAGATTTCTCTAAACAGTCCTAGGTGCTTAACACATGTATTCTTTAAATAGTGTAATTTTATTTCTCACAGTGGGAAGCAGGCATCATTCATAAAGTTCCTATTTCCTCGGGAGATCAGCACTGACTAATGCTCTGCACAATTAAGCATTTCGATTTAATTGTATGTATGAGATGTTGAGCTTTTTCAGACCGGGTCATGCTTGGAAAAACTGTAAGAAAAACACGGCGCTTCAGGAAGCTAATTTCTTTAAAATGGTTCATTTCCCCATCCCACTCAAAATTTATTGTATAATACAGCATGTCCCAGAAGAACAGGTTCAGAGAAAAACAGCGATTCAGTGATAGATTGAACATATGCACGAGCCAGGAGTCACCCGGGAAGAACGGGGCTTTTATACCAGCACCCAGAGTTTGAGTTCCCGAGTTCTGTTTCAGAGATGATGAAGAGTCTGTATTCTACAGGAAACTGAGTCGCCTCTAAGTTATGTTGTGTTTATCAGTACTAATTTCTCGTGCTCATCTATCAGTTTCCAACCTTCCTCTCAGTAACCTGCATTCAATTTGTCAGTCCATATTCCCACTGACTGTGGAAATTACCTCTTGCTAGTACTGCTCAATAGATCCGCTACAGACATGAGAAGTATTTACTATGAAATTCATCTGAAATTCTTTTAGTTCATTTCCCCAGTTTGCGTTAAGTAATGTGTGAATAACAAACCAACAGAAATAGTGTCTTCTCCTTATTTTATCACTAAATAGCACATTTACCCACCAAAATGACCTAAAATAAGTAGTCCTTTCTCAGCATACGAATCAAGATATGTACACCCTCTACGGAGAATTGCAAATGAATGATGATCGGGGTTGTGCATTTTATTACTGCTGTATTAAAATTACCTGTTAGACATGATATCTTGTGATTACTGGAACTTGTTAAGGCTTTAAATGAATGTGAATTATATACAAGCCTTTTCTAAACTAGTGGTTTGCAATACCCATTTGCAAATATTTTTCATTTCCTCATTCCTTAGAAATGAAAACTGAAGATAACACTAGTAATGCATTCAGCTCGAGGGGGTTTTGTGAATGGGTAAGGATTTCATACCTTGGATCTCACACAAGAACTAAAACAAAAGGAGAAAGAGGCTCTAGTCTTCTGTCTTGTTGTTTCACAGGAACCAATAACTCCTGTACTAAAAATGTCTGACCAAATCAAAGGACTTTGTTGGGGGCAAAGTCAGTGTTAAACATCTGAAGGTAATTCTTTTTCTTCCCTTATTTCATATTCATTAGGGATGTCTCTCTACTGGGAGCTCTTGCTTCAGGTTCCTGGAGCTGATTCTCATACAAACTAATGTCTCTTCAAACATTTGCAACTATTATAAACAACATTTGTTCTGGCAGAGGGAGACTACAAGAAACACTATAAAACCTGAGAAGTGCTGGGGAAGGTGAGTGGGGAATGACAGTTCACTGTTTCACCAGATGCTAGAACAAGGGGGCACCCCTGAGAAACACATCTGAAGAAACCCAAGGGAATGCTGATTTCACACAGAGCATATTTAAACTGTGGAGCTTACTGCCACAGCAGTAGGTCCTGAATTGCTCATCCCAAAGGGGGTCCGAGATATGAATAGATTCCAAAAGGATTTGAATGACTTCATGGAGGAGACAGCCCATGGGGGCACTACACAGTGTTGCCTGGATGAATTCTTCAGCATGCCAAGTACCCAAACAGTTGTTAATTGCTGAGGTTGTGATGGCACAGAAGGGGGAGGTTCACCCTTTTTTGTGCTGTGTCCTGACTGTCTGCATTGAAAACCACATGTGAGGTTGGATGGACCTCGACTCTGGACTAATCCAGCCCCTATGTTGTCAGTGGCAATCGGCCCTGCTATTTAAAGATGACTATTTCAGGATCATGTTCTTTGGATGGTGCATTCAGGTATTCTTTCAGATATTTATATTTAGCTCTCAGGAATTTGAAAGTTCAAATAAATTTCATCTATATAAAGCATATTCTGAAGCAATTTATTCTGTTTTGAGACCTGTCACTTCAATGTTCAGTCTTGACAATATGAGAAGTTCTGTACTGAAGTAATGCACACAGAACAGAAGGCCACACACCTGCCCAGATGACTCTGACCTAATAAGCCCTGTAGAGAGGGACTGAGCTGCTGATAGAGATGCCTACATTTAGCTGAATGCAATATAGAGATCTGTATGCAAGCTAGGTGTCTAAGCTTCCATTAGAGTCAATGGAAATTTAGTCAGAAGGGAATGGAGTTAAAAGAGATAATTCAAAGATTTATAAGGTAAACTACATCATTTGCTGAGCTGAACAACCCCTGGCTCCACTGTCTTTAGATCTCCAGTAATTACTGCAGGAAGCTTAGGTGCCCAGCTGACATGTAGGCACCTAAAGTCGTATGAATTGAACAAGGAGCTGGACTCATTCATAATTTCAGCTAAAACCTATAGAGTTAGAAATAATTAATTTATGCTGATTGGATCTGCTATGTTCAAGAGTCTCAGGTCTCTCCCACACTAGTCCATGGCTCTTCCTTCCACAAAAGGAACAACTGCTTCCGGAGAGCTTGGTGCTTTGAGATGTATACGGTCCATATGGTAACATCAGCTAGGAGCTCAGGTTGGACTCACCCTTCTCCGTACGGAGAGGGACTGTACCTTGGCATCAGGTTTTAAGACTCAGTTTGACAGGGTGCTGGGCCATCTCATTTAAACTATATACATATATGTTGTTCCCCATAACAGGTTGGACTAGAGCATCCCTGACATCTCTTCCAACTGGGGATTCTATGATCAAGAACCCTCACTAGTAGTTGACAACCACGAGACTTCCTGAGACTGCATGTCTTTTTTTTTCCAACATTTTAGAAGATTTTTTGGATAGTGGATACTGCCTCTCTGAAAGGAGATGCACTATGGCTGTGTCTCCATAAACAGCTTGCAATTCTCAGATGTATTGGAGTTATTGTCTGAAAGTCTCTGAAACTTGAGCCCTGGCATTGACACCTGTCTCTGAGGATACGTGGATGCAGCACACAGGGCTGGAGTGCTGGTTGGTGGGGCCATTTGAATGGAGAATGTGGTCAGGAGCCAAGGCTCAGACTGCAGCGCTCCTCTCTGTGTGGTGTTCATAGAATGCTCGGCCTTTGAAGCTAAGCTTGTGTAAACAATCAAATCCACCACTTGATAAGGCACATCACCACATCAAGGAGAACTGAAAACAACCTTGATTGCATCCATGAGGGCATAGACTAGCTGATTTTGATTATTAAACCAAAAAATAAACACAAAGCAGCACCAGCATGTGCTGCTCCCTGAGTACTATTAAAGGAGCAGTTTAACTCATTGTGCTCTGCCCCACCACACAAGGTGGGATTTCTGAATGCCCCATCCTTCTTCAGCAGCCAAAGACCATGAGAGATGGGCTTTATGTAATTCAGCTGTCCTACATTTATCTCTACCTGGCAACGAATTTGTCGTGCTGGCTGCGTGCTGCACGTTCTGTACCTCATCCCCAGCACCACTCTCTCTGCATTTAGAGCTGAGAACATAACGATGTCAGATCTTCTGCTCAAGATCTAGGTGAAGTGAGCTAATGTCGTCTCATCCCTCCCCCTAAAACACATAGAATCTAATTTGACTCAGTCTCTGTGTCCTCATCGTTAAGTGCCAGCACAATTTATCTTTCTTTCCCATCTCTTGACAATTCGTTTTTGATGCCAGTTTGATGAGCAGGAAAAGATGGGGGGAAAATCTGAGACGTGGGGAGGTGAAGTGATTTGCCAGAGGCAATAAGGTAGCTCACTGAACTTGAGACTTACACTGAAGTCTCCAGGGTCTCAGCAAGTGCTCACATCACTAGGTCACGCCAAATCCCTGCAAGTCTTAGTCCATACCTCCCACCAGACCTCTGTGCATCTCATCCCAGCTTCTTGTCCTCTCCTTCTGTCAGTGCCCCACGCAACTGGTCATGGCCTCTTCACCCTTGCTTCATGACTTCTCCAATACTCCCAATACCCTTCTCTCTATCCGCCTTTCCAAAAGCTTCTTTTTCCACCAGTTAGGGAGGAATGGCTCCTCGCCATCTTTCCATGTCCGTCTCGCATTGTTGCAATTGTACAACACACTCAGATTTCTGTTTGAATAGCAAACTGTTACTCAGCTTCCACTGTGAATAGTGGCTGCCTGGGGCAGGCGTGCTCACAGAAAAGATCTTTGCTTTCTATCTTTCTAAAAATAAATAATCAAAGAAAGGCAAAAGTCCAAAGCTCATCATGCCCCAAAGAAATGTCTGCATCTGCATGGAAGTCTTCCAAGTATCTAACCCAAGACAGAGCGGTAGGGGTAGGAAATTTGCAGATCAAAGGTGTCAGAAATATGAAGTACTGTTTGTGCGATGCAGAGCAGGGCTGTTTGCTCTTCTCAGAAGTAGCGAGCAGGCCAGCACACTCCTGCCAATACAGCCTTACCACCAGCTTTTGAAAGCTGAATGCCACTGCTGATTGTTGCAAGTGGAGCTAGAGCAGAGACCACTCTAATTGAACGGAGCTTTCAGACCATTTCACTCACTCCCATAAAGCAGCTGGACATACTTAGGCACAACTTTGGAGAAACATTTTAAGGCACAGGTTCCGTATTTTTACCCCGTGGCACTGAGCTTGAGGTTATCAGACTAATCCTGGGGTGGGAGCAGGTAGTATGGGCCAGGAAAGAACCAGTGGAAAAACTGAGGGCAGATGTCAGCTGGGGGCTTCAGTGGTTTGCCTGGTGGAGCCAAGGGGAAATAGGTATTGGTTACCCTGGAAGGAGGAAACATCAGCCTCAAGCTTAGGTCATCACTGCTGGTTTTCTATAGCACCGTATCAGTCTTACTTCATTGTACCAGCACAGATTAGATTACATTTGTAAGACATAAAATAATACACCTAGCAAGGGTTGCAAAAAGAAAAAGGAACTGGGTAATTATGATATTTACAACAGTTTTCGAGTAATACAAACATCTGACTACATCTTTAAGGGCAAGGAGGATATTTTTAAATAAACATGCTTCCTTCCTGCAAGTAATAGATTGCAATAGCAACTGGCAGAAGGATTCATCTGTTATTTTAGTTGTGTTCATGGTTTCATGGGATTTAGCTCTAACAAAAATATTTAAAAGAAGGGAGTACATTCTATTGCAGGGAAATTGTCGAAGAAGATTTTGAAGTTATTCTGTTCTATCCCATCATACGTTGATGTTCACAAGTTTAGAACACTTTGAAACACTTCCTTTTGTTGTTCAAGTTTTCTACAGTTGATCCCCCTTCTCCCTCCAGCATGGTTATTTTTTATGCACATAGCTTAAATACCACCCTTCCAGAAATGTTGGAAGTTACAGTGAATAAGAATACATTTTCTTCTTAGCAGTATTCTAGCCATTTTTTTTTTATTTCAGTAGATCAGTTAAGACAAATTTATATTATTTTGGGATGGATTCTGCAGGGCTATTAAAAAAAAATAAGTAGATGGAAAAAAGTGTTCTTGAGCTCATGTAACTGAAGTGTACTATGAATCTCAGAAGATCTTAAAGACACAAGAGCCATTGTGCCAAGTTAGCAGTTAGTAGGGAAGGAAAAGCAAGAAAACCATCATTCACATATAGGGATTTAATGTGTGCCTTTTGAATACTATGTGCCATCCTGTTCCTCACCTGAAAGGAAATACAGTGGAAAACATTCAGAAAAGAGCCACAGAGATGACCAAAACCATGGAGGAAGCTGCATCTCCTCAGCTTGGAAAAGTGATCACTGAGAAGGGATATGGCACATGTCTATAAAACCACAAGTAGCATGAAGAGGCTGGAGAGGGGCTAATTGCTCCCCTTCTCTTCCAACACAAGAATGAAAGGGTGCCAGATAAAGCTAGCAAGTTCAAAATGAGAAAAAACAGATGGCTCTTTATAAAGTGTATAGTTAAACTGTGGGGTTCCCTGCAGGAAGATGCTGCCCGTGGTGGTTACATGGGCATACAGGGAGCTCCTGAGCATAAACTATTGATGGCTGAGAGAGCACTCCAGGGAAGTACATGCTTCTGCTATTCTTACTCACTTCCACAGACTTCTTTTCCTGGCCACAGTTAGAGGCAGCATACTTTGGTTTGGCCTTGCATTGCTATTCCTATTTTCATAATAGCTGCCTGATAAAACCATCCCTTTCTTTGCCCCAGCCACATCCCCAAACTCAGGTAGAAACAGGGCTGTTACTCTAGATACGTGTCTTCGTAAGGAGGTGCTGATGTCAATGATTTACTGAAATACACACACCAAATGTAATCAGTAAACTGCTTTGGCATTAAGAACAGGAAAAGATGATAAGACTGTCAAGAACGAGGGAGTAGTTCAGTAGTTTTAGGGTCTTGCAACAACTGGCGCTGCAAAAACACAGCCTGTGAAGCTCTTCTTTTTAAAAGAAAACGCATTTTTCCACACGAAGTTACAGCCATCACAGTAGAGGAAATGGACAGCTGTTGTCTTTAACCCATCCTGGCAGAAATATGTGCTTGACCAGTGTGAGCATTAAAGAAGGCTGAAGACTGACTCCTTGTCCAAATCACAAAGGTGCAGACGTAATTCCCACACAGAGCCTATAAATAGCCCCATGGAAAATATTTTGCTGTATTTAGTGTTTTATTAAAAGCATTGTGTAAAATGAATTCTCCATTACTCTGAGCTGCTCATCTGCATGTAATACCAATGGTAATTGATTTTCTGATGGTTCATGAACGGCTAATGTAAAACCTCTGCAGAAGACTTAAAGGTGAAATCTATTCTCCTTGCAGAAAGCCTGTATAATCTGGTTTTATACAGGAGAAGTAAATTTTAAAGGAATCAGAGGGGACTGCAGCTCCTGCATCCCAGTTACTGCTCCAGCCTGTGGCAAGGAGGTGGGCACCAGCCCAGTCTGCCCATGCCCTCTGCAAAGGTGGTGGCCTCAGCCAGGCATTGGAGAGAGTTAAAACACCTTGATTCAGTATTAAATTGCTAACAAAACTTTGCACCAGCAGGTCTGTTAAATACATATTTTTCCACTTAGGCCAGGTATTCGCATCCACACAGGCCACTGTGTTTTTGTCTCTGCACCTGCCACTTCCACTCCCTGCAAACCTCCCAACTGGATGCTGCTCCTGCTTCCAGTGGCGTGTAGAGGGAGGACACCAGCTGCCCCACTGTCTATGCTCATGTCTATGTGTAACTGGTGCCACCACATCGGAATCAGGCCCTGGGAGCTGAAACAACTCACCACCTTCCCTGCAAATGCAGCTGATGGCAAATATTGCCTACAGTATCTGCTGATGCTGGAACACTGCAATTACTTCTGAAATCTAACCTAATTACAGTTGTGGAAAATTTTTTTCTTCATCCTCTCTGGCTCATTTACAGTTCTCCCACATTCTCCTTTATGTCTCCTTTCTTTGAGTCAATATTTACCTTTTTAACACTTTCTCTTCTTCTGCTTCCTTCCCTCCTGTAATGCTCTGTGCAGCAGAGCAGCACAGCCCGTGCTGGGCTCTGTGTGCAGCCTGCCCTAATGACAGAGACCACCTACACCTTCCAACCTTTCATAGCCAAAGCTCTGTCTTTGCAAAAGCAACAGAACACCTCACCTGATCTTGCATCAGTGATGTTGGTTTTGAGGATGTTGTTTACATTTCGGTGCTCTGCTGGGGTGCTCACAATGCAGTTAGAACTGGATTTGCATGAATATCGGGGAGGGGAGCTGACAGGCACAAAAAAAAGGCAGAGCAATCCATGAAGCAGCCCATTTTCATTGACGAGATAAGAAAGGAAAAAAATCTGTCTCAGAGGAAAAAAAGTTTTCTGAACTTCTTTTTTTCTTTTAACTGTATGACTATGCTCAAGCTAAGAGCTTAAAGCAGCAAGGCAAATTGTTTTTAAATGCATGATTTAACTCAGAAGGGTTAGGGATTTTTATTGCTACCAGGAATTTAGCATCTGTTTGGACATTGCAGAACACTCCTATTGCCACATTAACATCTAGTGCCTGCTCACTGCTGCAGTTTATGCAACACCAGTCACAACATTGAAAGAGACAATGATGAACCTGAATTGGATTCATTTTTAAGTCAAAATCAACGTCTTTTCAAAACACGACAGTAAGGTACCTGGTGAGATGCACTAAGAGGAAATTGTGTCCTGGCTTTGTTCAAGAGGCCAGAATCAACGGTCCTAATAGTTTCCTCTCATGTGTGGAGGCTATATAAAAGAAGACAATGAGAAAGATCTGAGCACGTATGCTGCAAACGTCCTGGAACAAAGTCTTCTGAGATGATTTTTTGAAGTTGAGCAGCTAAATTCAGACTTACACATTGTTCTGATACTGATAATTGCTTAGTGCTTTGAAAATCATAGCTGGCAGAGCTATATACATGAGGTCAGAGCCATATACTCCTGAGTCTGAAGATTTTTTTCTATGTTTTCTGTTATTTACTTAACTTTCACATTTATATTTTCCATATTTTTACTAACGTGTCATTAGTAATAGCAACATAATGAGATTAAGGTAGGTGCAAGAGTAGAGTGTGGCACAGAATCAAAGCAAAGTAAGAAGAATTTGAAAGAGAGAATGTGTGGTGGTAAGTGGTGTGACTCCAAGGTTGTGAGCAAGAACAGTACTCAGAAAAGAAAAGATAGAAGGAAGCAATTAGCAAATTGTGCAGAATCTTGAGAGTGAGGATGAATTCCAGGCCTAACCCAGCTCCTGATGAAGTCAGCAGAGATGGGGATCAGGCTGCCTATTGTAAGAAGACAGGCAATGGTTCATTACACTTTCCCTATGCTCATCAAGAGCTTCTGGAAGAGGTAGGAGGTCTCTGCAAAACCTGACAACATTTAAAATCTTTTAGAGATCCATAGGGATTATGTCTTGCAAAAAAACCCACTACCGCAGTCCAACAGTAACACTGTTTTCTAATCAAGGTAAAGCTGAAGATACTGCATTTGTATTCAGACCTCTCCCAGATGTTCTTAATTCGGTTGTGCCATTAGGACCCTTTATTATCTTCTGTTTCACCAGTACTTCCAGAGAAAAATAGCAGATCCTTTACTCCTGGGTTTCAGTTTGAACTTCATTGTCTTGAACAGCTCTCAAAGCTGAACAAGCTCCATCAGCCTGATTTCAGACCGGAGCCTTTCTCCCAGGTACAGTCACATCATAATTCCTTATTTGTATTCACCAGCACGGTCCCACTGAAACCAGATTATGCCACGAGATGTATTCCTATCCTGCTGCAACTGAACAAAAGGTCTTGTATGGACCAGGAGGTGCACTGGCACAAAGGTCACTGTCAACCAGAGGATAAGTGGATCATCTCTTTCCCATATGAGAAGGAATTATTTCTACAGCCTTGAGCTTTGGCTCACCAGGCTGACACACACACATACAGAGTACAGTCCATCGCAGTTGAGCACATAGATACAGCTCGTGCTGCAGAGCTGTCTTGCTTCACATGAAAGCTGCAAATGCTCAGCCACAAGATTGCCAGGCAGAAAGCTCTAGGGCTTTCTGGCCACCCAGCAGCAATTTCAGCCCTTCCAGACATGAAGTCTATTCACTCTTGAGTCACTAATTTTTCAACCCATGCCTCCTCCCTCCCCACCCTGTGGATCAACCAATTAAAGGAAACCTGCAGACCCTTTTTTGAATAAACTGGAAAAGTCAAACCCTCAGGTAGGTTCTATATACAGCTAAGTTCTTCCATATAAACCCTGGCAATAGATAAAATTTTGCTTCAAAATAGATCAGGCTGAGGAAATCAAATCAGCAGATTGGCTCTTCTCTTGTAATAACCACGCAGGAAAACAGGGAGCTTGATTTTCTAGATGAAGACTCATCAGACATCCTACTCCAGTGCTTGGGGCAGCATGTGTGGGATGCATCTGAAGTCCATTTTACTGGGGCATCTCCCTGCATTTCCCTGATTTGGAATCTGTGCTGCTGGTTGATAAGTATGCACTATCTCTCCCTCCCTCAGGAAGCTGTAAGCCTCAGAATGAAAATGCTGATCCTCTGAAGACCATTCCTCTCTACAGACCTTTCTACCAAAAGCGGTTACAGAAGCGTGTTACTCAAAGAAGGAGCTCCCCACTTCTGTCCTTGTACTCCCATGCTCACCTCTTGCAACCAGCCTGGCTGGAAAGCAGCACAGAGCTCCTGGTAGCCACAGCTAATGTGACTCCTTCAACTAACAGGAGCCACTAGATTTGTTTGTCATGTATTTGTCCTTGTTGCTCCCTCTTCCAGCATGGAAAGTAGGGAGACAAGTGGCCCAAAGTCTGTCCTACCCCTTAATTAATATTAATCCAATCAATCCTTGCTCATATCATTTTTTACTTGAAGACTTAAGAGAATATGTTCATATTCAGCACAATTTGGTTGTCTCTTTGAGGGTCCTTTATTCTTTTCCATCACTCCCCTCTCTGCCACAGTGCCATCCCAGACTTTTGCACCACTGTTGCCATTTATATTTGTGAGAGAATGATTATTTGAGGGACCACTTTTTACTTCTAGACAATCACTAATCCAGTTGTAAGCTTCCCATTTAAGTTAAGGGCTGCAAATTGCATCCTATTTCCTGCAAACATCTACTTGTGTCTTTTAAATCATAGAACCATAGAATCACAGAATGGTTTGGGTTGGATCTTGTAGCTCCAGTCCCCATGTCCTAGGTAGGGATACTTTCCACTATTCCAGGTTGCTCAAAGCCCCATCCAACACATCCAGCAATGAGGCATCCACAGCTTCTCCGGACAACCTGTTCCTGTGCTTCACCACTCTCACAATAAAGAATTTCTTCCTAAAATACCTAATATAAATCTGTTCTCTTTCAGTTTGAAACCATTACCCCCTCGTCCCACCACTACACTCCCTGATAAAGAGTCCCTCCCCATCTTTCCTGTAGGCTCCCTTTAAGTCCTGGCAAGCAGCAATTAAGAAAAAAANTAAGAAAAAAAAAAAAAAAGAAATTCGGGATTGGATTGAGTAACTGTCTGGATGTGGCATACTGGGGGAGCTGGGCATCACTAGGTTACTGGTAACTGGGAGTATCTGGAAAGAGTCTTCTGCAGGCTGAGCAACCTCAACTCTCTGAAGGTTAAAAGCGTTGATGCTGCACAGGTGCAGCACAGGCAATGCCTCTGCTTCCAGGTTGTGATGGCCAGGCTCTGGAGCCAAGTGATGTCTGAGGTATCTCCTTTGCTGAGGCTGGCACCGCAGAATGCGAATCCCTGGCAGTGAGAGAAAGCAAGGCACCAGAGTTAAAGCCAGTAGGTCCAGGCTGAACTCGCACCCAACCCCACATCCCTCCCATGGGCTTGTCACAGTGGAGCAGTGGAGTCCCAGGGGGCCTGCTGTCCTATGCTGCTCTTCCCCTTGGCCCTCCATCCTGGGAGGCACCTAGATTGTGATTCACAGCCTGTTGGCAAGCCTGCTCTGTCATTTCTGGGCTGCAAAGTTTGGCCAGACTATTCTAATTGAAACAAAAGAGATTGCAGCTTTGGATCACAGGCTCCTGGTGTCTGAGAAGCTGCTTACTGATATGTCATGACTATAAAATTTTTATTTCTTTTTTTATTGAATGCTGGCCTCCTGCACTAAAGTTCTTAATGTGTGGCATCTAGTGTAACCTTTTGGTTAATTTCCAAACCGTAGGCAGTACTGACAGTATTGGGTTATTTTCCATGTATCACTGGTCCAAGAGAAAGGCTGCATGTTTTGAGTGGCTGCTGTTTCACAATGGGACCCAGGTATGCTGGGAGAAGTCTGCCTCACCCTCAGACAATCTGCTGTTTGTTACCCTAATTAAAGTTTACACTGGTAACCTAGAGAATGATTTAAAACGCAAACCTTAGGCAGTCTCACTTCGTCACTTGTGCAACCGAGTCCGCAGAAATTCACAGGGAAAATGTTAAAACACGGTAGACATGTGATTCTGTGCATACTCCCAGTGTGGTATTTTCCTCAAGGTTTTTTAGTTTTTGAAAATGTCAGGTTGTTTTGGGGGCGGGGTTTTAGTGGGTTTTCAAAAGGACTGGAGTATCAAATCATGTGGTGTATATAATCATGGGAAGTTGCTTTTCTCTAACCTTACAAGGCCTGAAGATTTTATGTTATACTTCATTGTGCAACACAAGAAAAATACCTCAGGAACTGAAATGTCTTTTATTCCACTCCCCATGTATCTGATGCTTTATTCCCTCAGGCACTACTTGTTTGCCAAAGGATTGTTTAACCACTGTTTGACAATTTCCAAATGGGAAAAAACGCTGGGTTTCATCCAAAGGAAGGGAGGAGCTTTTCAAAGTTTTGTATTTAATCTTGGTTAAAAGTAAACAACTTTACCCTTTCTACATTAGTCATGTCTGTTGTATAAAGTACGGTGTAAAAGTGCTCAGCAGAAGAGCACAATGTTTTTCCATACTTTGTAATTATTAACATTTGCATTTGGGATTGGAATGAATAACTGGCTGGCTGTAGCATGTGGGGGGAGCTGGGCACCACTAGGTTGCTGGTAACTGGGAGCAACTGGATGAACTGGGTGGTGGAAGAAGTGGGAGAAGCACCCTAACTCCTTGCTGGAACCAGGTACCTGCAGCTCCCTTCAGCCCACATGCTTTGCCCACCCCCCTGTGCGGGCCTGGTATTTTGCAGGGATTAACACGCCTTTAAAAAAGAGGAAGAACGTATGAGGGGAGATGGGCAAACAGCCCCCAGACTACCACACAAACTCTGCTGGCACAGGAATGGCCCTGCAGCCAGGCCCTCCTGGTGCAGCCAAACCTTGCACCAGCTCCCAGAAAATCCCTTCCCCGAATAAATGCCGCAACTCTCCCACAAGGCCAATTCTGTAGCCCAGAAGCAGACAGCTCCAGCCGTGGGAGCGGTGCCGAAGAGGTGTTTCCTTGTCATAGCCATGGGGGGGGAGAGACTGGGCGACTGGACACAGCAACGCCAGGAAGTCCCCCCTGCAGAGGCAGCGAGAGGGTGACAACAGGCCGGGGGGCAGTAGCCAGCAGGGCTCAGGAGTGGCGGA
>VWZY01007491.1:213137-244613 GCA_013399075.1 Chloroceryle aenea | reverse complement strand
GCCCCGCTGCTGCTGCTGCAGCCCGGCTTGTTTCCCTTCACCGTGTCGAACCGGGGGAAACGTGGAATCCACGGCTGAGCCGCAACACTGGGCTTCTGTCGCCGAGAGTTGTGCGGTCGTGTTTTCCTCTGTGGTCACTAGCCCGATTTGTCAATTAACGAGCACGCTCATCCAGAAACTTTCCTCCGTACTCCTTAACTGTCTACAGGATGGATGGCAGTTTACTTTCACTCAAGTGACTCGGAAATAATTAGCGGTTACAGGCATTACAGCCGGCACTGGAACTTCAATCTTTCCACGATGCTAACTCTCCAGAAGGGCTGCGGGGTTCCCTCGGAAGTGCACAGATAACCTGAGCGTTCAGCTCAACAAGTGGCCTCTGACTCTTGAAGTGGAAAATTATCTCTCTCCTACCCCGGTGTGAAATGTGAATTTGTATCCCACCCTGGGTTTGGTTTGTGTGGTGATTCTGAATAATTAGTGTTCCCAGTTTTCAGACCTAGCCAGCTCATCCAGTGATCCGTGTCTGATTCTGAGAGCTGTCAGCTGGTGGAGGGCCCAATCCTCTCGACATTTCTGTAGGTGAACATGGACACAGAGTTGGTCTGGAAACGGGAGTATTTGGAGATCGTAATCGGCAAGCCGTGCACGGTGTCGCTGAACGTGGGAGAATGAAGGTTTCCCACAACATGGTATCTGACACCAGAGGGATTCCCCAAGCTGGCAGCACTTCTCTGCCCTGCTCCAAAGCCTGGGGACATTAGGCTTGCCTAAAATTGCTTTCCCTCCCAAAAAGAAGCTTCTGCCCTGCATGTGTGCAGGATTGAACCCACAGACTGTGCTTTGCAGAACTGCGATTAGTGCCCCACTTTCTAGTCTGGAGCATGTGAGAGCACTTGACAGAGTTATTAGATTATCATAGACAGCACTGTTGTCTACACTTAAAATTATCTAGGGCTTTCCAGTACAATGCTCTGCTTTCAGATGCTGGTACATTTTCTAAGCTTAAACCTAGGCTGACATTTTCCAGGCTGAGTGTTTGCTGAAGACAGACTCTTTGGGAAGTTTCAGATGAAATGGTTCGGGTATTTCTGAGAAGGTGGTTGAGGGAGATGTCTTTTTTGGCCACGAATCTGACGAAGATGGTTTAGGTACACATAGTCCTGCGTTAGGAGACCTTGCTCATTCCTCTTCTGTGAATCTGCATTTTTTGGCTACGTTGAGAAACGCTTTCATTGAGACTGTTGGAATTCTTGTAGCATTGTGTTTTGGAGCAGGAAAAAGATCCTTGGCTTGGGATCAGTCTTGTGTTGGGGGTGTGCCTTATGTTCAGCCTGTGACAAGCTTCCAGCGTTTGTCTCGGTTATCATTTTGTCACGGCTCTCGGGTTGCATGCTCTCGGTGGAGGGATGTTGAGGACTTGACTGTTGCACTTGCTCGCTGAAGATGCTCTCAGCACAGAGCGTGCTGAACACCCCAGTGTTGTTAGGAATTGAGTAACCTCTTATCTTTCTTGGGAAGAACGATTGCACTCCAGTTGGTGGCGGAATGGCTGAGTGGACTTTGCCCCGCAGTTACTCATACCAGATGTTACAGCTACAGTGAGCACCATGGCACTGAAGGGAGGGAGCACTGAAGAAAGGCTCTCTCATCTGTGTTCTTGGTGGCATGGTGAGCCTGTCGATGCAGAGGCAGGGTGGAGGAAAAGGAAACTGCTTAATTCACAGGCATGGTGACAAGAAAAGGTGGGACTAGGAACTAAGAAGTAGTAGTGGTGAGGGAAGCATGGGGAAAGTGAAGAGCAGGGACCTCAAATTAAGTCAAAAGGCTGGATGGGGTGATGACAAAGCTTGGGAATGAGGTACAGGGAACTGTGGGTAGAGGTGGAAAACCCAGACCAAGGGAAGGAATGGTGAGCAAAAAAAGGCGATGAGAGACTTGTAATAAACAGATCTGAGACAGCAAAAGCAGTGGTTTCCAGTCTTTCAGTCACTGGGTCATGGTACTAATGTTTTTTCAACATTCTCATCTTCATACTCACTCTGCTCCTTCTACCTCTTCTTTGCCCCTCTCCTGGTCCCCTCACAGAAATTGTTGCTGTCTCCTTGCCGTGAGGAGCAACTTTAGTTGCTCCAGTCATAAACCTTGGACAGGGAGAGGAGCTCTCTGTGTTGTGGAGCTCAGGCTCTGGACTTGCACTGAGCCCATGTGTTTGTTCTCATCCTGTACCCCACCATCAGGCAGCACCCAAGGAGCAGACCCAGGTACCAAGGTGATTCTCAGGCCTCCACCTTGGTGTTTGCCCACCTTACTCTAGCACTAGGTTTGCTATGGACAGGGTAGCAACTTTATACAACCCCAGTTAAGTCTCACACTAGATCTTTATGCTGCAGACCTAAAGGACTCAACCCAGTTGGTGAGTGCTGCAGGAGACTGCGGAGCATTTTCTACTTCTCGAGCTGGAGGAAGAATTTATAGCTCAGTATATTAACGATACATCAAAATAGTGAAGCCAGATGGAAAAAAAAATTAGTGTGTAATCATGTAACTGATGTTGTATCGTAATACACTGATTTAGAGTATGAAAATTAAGATCAACAACTGATGGTTTCAATTTGTAGGTCTGGCATTCTTTAAGGATAGGATGTTTTCCACAGCAAATGTAATGATTTAACTCATCATTACCTGTGTTCCACCATAAGTTTTGAGCAATCATGTTACTTACATCACTATACCATTGATTGGCAAATATGTTATTGAAAATCACACTCAAGTATGTATTTTGTGTGTATTCAGTTGCTTCCTTCTTTCTTCCTTTCTTTCTTTCTTGCTTTCTTTCTTGCTTGCTTGCTTGTTTTCTTGCTTTGTTTTCTTGCTTTTTCTTGCTTTCTTTGCTTCCTTCTTTGGTTTCTTGCTTGCTTTCTTTCTTCCTTGTCTGAATTTAAGTAATTTCCATTAGTGTTTATAGTTTTGCTCTCAGGCGCTCAGGGCAGATGCACTCGAGTTGCAGATTTCGTAGAAGGATCATTATGGGTATTAAAATGTCATTTCCCTAGATTTGGCTGAGCTTTTTGTTGATCCTCGATCTTATTAAAACTTGTTCTTGAAAAATTAGTTTCAGGCCATGCAAATATTTGTATTTTAGCTAATTTGATTGAGTCAGAAATCAGCATCAACTGATTGGTGATTTTTTCTTTATGAGACTTATTACCACAGGTAAAAGTACCACAGGGCCACACGGGTTATGTCTACCAGTCTCTAGGCAGCTGAATTCAGAAAGATAAAGAGTTTCAGGGCAAGGAAAGGCAAGGGGGTGAGAAGGGCTGTGGTCCTGTAGGCTCGTGCTCCAGGTAAGCAGCTGAGAAACTGCAGGCACAGTTCGTTCTCCACTCCTTGCATTTATCTTGTGGTAGCTCAGGCATGTCAGCAGATTAGATTGAGGGATTGTGGGTCATGGCTTTTTTGACCTTGTACACTTAAATTTGATGTAGATTTTAGGGATAGAGGGGTAAATACTGTTTTTTATGTTTCTCTTCCTGTGTCTCTTCTCCCTGAAGCCAAACCATGAAGCATGGCTCAGTCCCACCAAAATACTGTGTTTAATTGCACTTTGGTAAAGACCTTTCTACTCCTTTAGCCAGGGCCCGTGGCAGAGGTGAGAGTTTCTTGTATGCTGCCTGCCACGTTTGCAAGGAAAAATGTTACATGCCCTCAACGCTACTTTTAATCCTGCTTTAGCCTGAAAAATCACCTGTGGCTTCAGAAAAATAAAACTCTCACAAAAGTTAAGTCACCAGTGAGGTTGGACCTTTGGCACTGGGAGATGGTATTGCTACACACTTCGCCTGGTACTCTGGCAGTACTTGCCAGCTGTCCCTTGTCCTCTGTTTTGTCTGCTGGCTATCTGAGGCAACACTTTCTCCTGTGCCTGTGCAGTAGGTAGCATGCCCAGAGCTCCTGGGTCCTCCAAAAATGACCATGCCAACGGTGGGAACAGGGAGGTTATCTCACCTTCTCCTGCTGGGCATGAGTCTGTGTAAAACAGCTGGTCTTTCACCGGCTTGAGCATGACGGAAGATGCTCTTCAGCTGTTTTACCACTGTTCTTAGGGATGTGTACATGATAGAAAAGACTTCTAGCCAAGTGAAATGATGATGTGTGAAAAAAAAATCTAAAGGACATGTTTGTGCGTTTGAGAGCTAAATGGAAATCTGCAAGTTCAGGTATGAAGTCACTTTGTCATTTCAAAACACCCAAGAAGTGCTAGTATGACAGAGCATCATGTACCAAGACATTTCAGTTGCCCTTTCTCTTTGAATATCTTCATGTCAGATGAATGTAGTAGGCGTGTCAGGTTGAAAGTTAATAGAAGAAAGTATATGTGTAGTCTCATATATGTATAATCACAGAAATTCATTGCTCCTGGTCACTGATGATGCAGAAGTTTAGATAAAATCTTCCATGGATAACTCATAAAAAAAAATCAATGCAATGCTCAGATGTAAATTTTTATTAAAAAAAAAAAAAAAACAAATAGAACATTAGGAATTATTTGTAAAAGGATGGAAAATGATTAAAAAGAATCTTGTTATTTCACTGTAGAAGCTTTGGTGTGCCCATGTCTTCAGCACTGTGTGTTGTTGATCCCCCCACCTCAAAGGCGTATAACGGTTAGGGAAGAGATTGAGAGGAAGGCAGCAAAGGTGATCAGAGGAGCAGAGCAGCCCCTGCCTGAGGACTGACAACACTGGTAAAGTGATGCTGCAGAAATCGATCAAATTATGGGCAGCGTGAAGAAGGCACATGGGGAATGGCTGCCCGGGGAGAGCAGTGGAGGGCACTGGGTGAAGCAGGCAGTTGTGGGGATGGAAACAAAAGGAGGCGGTGTGGTCAGGCTGCCGACTCCTCACCACAGGATGTGGATGCCGAGAGAGGTTACATCAGCTAATGAGGTGACTGGATGAGTTCATGGAAGAGAAACACATCAAGGGCTATTAAATACAAACCTCTGCCTCTGGCTTAGGAAGTTTTGAGCTGCAAATTCTTGGAAGCTTGGTAAGTATTCTGGGGAAGTATCACCATTGGTTTGCCTCATTCTTCTGCTTGCCTCTCAGCACCTTTGTCTGGCCAGGGCTGAAGGTGAGTGCCAAGCAAAGTGGTCCCCCAGCTGAGTCTGCTCTGTGAAATGAAGTGGGCCAGCATCCGCCCCACTGGGCTCCTAGTGGCTTGTAGCTTCTGTGCTCAGCGTTGGCCGTGGGAAGAGCTCGTTGGAAGAATCTAGCTGAAGTGCTCCAAAGCAGAGCCGGGGTGCGAGCTGGAACTCCAGCAGTGCTGCAAAAATCAGGGCATGGTACTCAAGCTCACTCCCTGGTGTCCTATTACTGAGCTGTGCAGGCTTGGCGAGGATAGACAGCCTTATCTTTTTGGGTTCAAGTAGGTTCAGAAAGCAATTATATTCACAGAAGCAATCCCACCAAGAGGCAGTGAATACCAAGATACAGCGCCTGGCTGAAGAAGTCTCTGCTGGGAGACTGATATTGCTACATGCCTGCCCCACTCACAGAGGCTTCCTGAGCCTTTGCTGCTGCCCAGTGTTAGTCAGAAGATTAGAGGCAAGGTGGTCATCTACCTTGACCTGCTGTTGCTGTAGTTAGAGTTTTACCTGTCTGTACGAGACCAGGCGTTGATACTCTGAACTGAAATGTTGGGGGGTGTTGGAAATTAATTTTCTTCAGCTATCCACTGCACTTAAGCACCGGTTAAAACAATGCTGTTGTGTTGACTGCTGTTTACTAAACAAGGCAATTTGCTTAATCAGCTGAAAGGCAGATTTTAGAGCCCTGGATCATGCACCATGGCTGTGCCAGACCAAAGTCTGTTCACTTCAGCAGTGGTCAAAGCACAATGTATTCAAACGCAGCTCATGCTGATGGTATTTGCTAGCGTCTGGATGAGATCTTTTGCTCTTAAAACAACAGGAACAATCCCAAACTCAGCAATGTCTGAAGTCCTTCTGATCATTTCTTAAAATTTCTGGATTCTAAGTGGTACAGAAACTCCAGTGCAGCACTTAATGGAGCTCACAACTGCCGGGTTGTATATTTTTGGGCTACCTTATGTAATAAAATGGCAGGCCCCTCCACTGCCTGCACAAGAGAGGTTGCATAAGCAGCCTGGGGAAACAACCAGAGCTCCAAGAGCCCTCTTGAATCCTGCACATCTTGTTTGATCCATTAAACGTTATCTAATAAGCAATATTAGCCTCTCTCCCTCCTCTGACTTACCTCAGAGCAGGGATGCTGGTGTAATTTCACACACAGACATTACTTTTTAGAGAAGTCATCAAACTTCTCAGTCAAGTGAGCAGTCTTATGTCCAGGTAGCCTTGAATTTTCTGTAGTCAGCACTCAGGCCATTTAAAAATAAAAACATATAAACCCCATGACTTTGAACAGGAAACTACTTGTTTTTCATTCTTAGTTCTAATTTGGTAGCCATTCTTAAAGTTCATCACTACGGTTTGTTCCATCTTGGGATAAACAATTTATTATTCAAACTGCTTATTTATAAATATATTTATTTTTGTCTTTAAAAATAGACAATACTGTTCAATCATTGGGAAGAAAACAAACACGAGAAAACTGTAATCAAATTTAACAGGCTTACAGATGGCAATGAAATTCTTTAAGCATCATTGTAGTCCTGCAAACAATAGCAATTGAATTTGATTATTTATTATCATTTTGTCATTGATGTGCAGACCAGGCTGATTTTGAAGCTGGAAAGCAGTTTGAATAAGGCAGCTCCCACCTGTAATCTCTAAATCAACAGGTGGATGTAACTGTGCAAAACCTGAGGATTACTGGTTCTCTGAGCCAGCAGCTGAATGAATCCAACTTTGAGCATCTCCTAGACTTGCTGGGTTGGGTGGGATGCCCCTTGGTAATATGTCATGGAGAATTGACATGATATTTCCCACAGAGTGGGTAAGAACAGCATGCTTGCAAAATCTCATCAATAATAAATATTATTACTGCATGCAGCTTGATCAGCTGGGGATGGGATGTTTTTCTGCTGTTCTTAGTTCTCATAGAAAATATCTGCCTCAGTGTTCTTGTTGGTAATTCTACAGATTTTACTCGTGGTATTTTGCCTATTCCTGGTTTTGACATCTGAAACAGTAAAAGGTTTTAAATTGGAGGCTTTGCATTAGACATAACCACATTCCAGTTACACTTCCAGTAAGAGTTCCTTTGATTTATAATTTCTAAATGGGATAACAGCTATGTAATTTCTGCATGGACCATTAAGGCCACTACTTAGGCAGAATCTTCATCCTCTTCATCAGATGAGCATTGAGTTGTTTTAATTTGCTTTATCTTTGGTTACCAAGCTGAGAAGAATATTTTATTCTCCAATCTACTTATCTTATGCTTCCTTTTCAATATATCAATACAGTATTTGGGAAAAGGCACTTTCACACAACCACCTAACCAAGCAACAGTCCTGGGAGCCAGATGGGTGCATTTCCAACAGTTTCAGAAAGAGCAAAACTGAGAAAAAATAAATAGGTCGCTCATATTCAGTCTTGTATTTTTATTTTCTTTTATAAGAAGGACTGAAGAATCGTGGGTTTTGTTTTTGGTTTTGTTTTTGTTTGTTTTTTTTTTTCCTGGGCTATCACTGAAATCAGTGGAAACTTTGCTGGAATAGTTCTGGACCTTGATTTTAATTGTTTGCAAGGTGTCATGAGTCAGTTTTTTTCATCTTCTTTCTTTCTGTCCAACACAAAGGACCTCTTTGTCAGCTGATGCACACTGGTGTAACTCAGCTGGTTGTAGCAATTACATTTATACTGCCTGGCCCCTAATATCCATATTTCTTCAAAAATGCATCATCTTTTTCAACAACAGACTGTCTTGCTGCTATTCAAGTATAAGAAATAAAGCAGTGTTTGGTGCCTATCCTACTGTCCTCATTAAGGCAAAACTCCCACTGAAATCAAGGAGAGTTGACTGACAAAGAATTACTGACTTGAGCTTCTGAAAGCTCTAAACTTTCTTTGTTGCTGTTTGGTTTTAAGGGATTTTTTGTTGTTGTTTGTTCGTTGGGATTTTTTGTTTAATTTATTTTTTATGTTATTTGTTTCTACCACTTGTATTTTAACTCTTCCCTCTCCCTTTATAGTTTTGAATCTTTAACTTCCTTCTCTAGGAACTTTTTTATTTCTATTTCAGTCAGGCCTTAGGACATTTTACTTCCCACTTTGCCCTCTCCTCCCTTCTTCTCTAGTCTTACTATCTTGCTCTCTTTCAGCTACCCTTCTGTTATCCTCACCTTCACTGACTGCAGCACTGCAAGTAGTTGATAGACATCATGCATGTTTCCAGGAATTTCATTTACCTTGTTTAGACCCCTTCTATGTACAAGTGCCTGTATTCACATTCTTGCCTTAGGGCAAAGCGGTAGTTTCTAAGATTGGTGATGTAGGCAGAGATTCATTTGCACAAGATTCATCTCTGTAATCTTTCCTCCTCTTCTGAGTAGGATCTTAGAAGCTCCTCTGAAGTATTTGTGCAGGGTTTCAGCAGTAAATTGAGTTTTGGAGTGATAAAATAAATATTTGGCATAGTATTGCTGTCAGAAAAAAATACGTAAGGGTTTTGAAGTCTCTGTAAAAGGAGTTTTGTTGAGGGTGACAAAACTGGAAATCTCCAAAGAAATGGGGTTTATTCATAATTCTTCTACTGTGCAATATTACCAGCTTAGACCACATGCATAAAGCTTTTTGTGCATCAATTCTCTGATCCATAAACTAGGGCAGCTTTACAGAGTAGTGCAGGCTACGATCAATTCTGGGAGCCATTCACAGCCAGGTACCTAAGGTGGGCGTGTAAAGATGGGGCTCTGGGGTGCTGAGGATACCACTGACAGATAGAGCAGCCCCAGGGCGTTAGTCCATCACAGTGGTTAGGATACATCAGGCACTACCTTGTCACTACAAGCACTTTGCTTCCAGCTGTGCAACATCTGATGGCAGTGGAGCTTTCCCTGGATGTCCTGGCTCCTCTGGTGACCTGCACAATGGCTCGGTTCCCCCCTACTCCCTCTTAATTTTTTGCATTTTTCAGGTGGAAGGCATGTTGCAAGCGCCAAGTATTGTTATTTTCTTACAAGTTTGACTGAGGTTTGAGTTCTTTTCCACAAGACCTACTTTGTGCTTGTGAAATAAATAGTAGGTGTATGGCTTCTTAATGCATAACGTAGCATTTCAAACTAATGTCATCGGCTTACTGATTCTTAGCATCTGGATCCCTGCAGACATACTTCTTAAAGTAAAAGGCATAACACTAAACTTGCTTATTCTCCCTTAAATAAGCAAACACATTTTCTCTTATTGTAATGGTTGCAAATAATTTTTCATGGTGTCCAATTGCCTCTGGCAAACCTGAAACGTATCAAGAACTACAGGCGACATATACAGAGAGTAATTCCAGTTAAAAAGGCATTTATTCTTCTTTAATGCATTTTCTACTTGATTTTCTCAAAACCCTCCTCTTCCAAAGAACAATTTAACCCACATCTGAACAATGGATTTATTGTTGTTGATGGAATGAGAAATTTGATAAAAATAGCTTTTCAATTTCTGTTAAAAACAGATTATTCTTCAGAGGACTGAATGGTACAAGTTCAATTTTTAACTTTGAATTTAACTTTTTTTTTTGGCCTGGTCTATAATATATATATTTTCACAGTCCTAATTGGCATTAACCTTGGCATATTTCTCTGCCTATTTTTTCTCAGTATGAAACTATTAGAGGGTCATTGCACTGGTTAATGAAAGAGGGTTGTCATTCTTTGTCAGTCGTGAGTATTTAAATATTCTTCTATGCAAATTTTGACTTTTCATGAAAACAAAGTTTAAAGAGACATCTTAAAAAAAATTTCCTTAGAAGTGTTGAAAAATGCAGGTTGCATTCATTCAAAATCTAGATACCCAGTGGTGGGAGGCGATGACACATTTCAAATTTGCTACTGTATAATTAAGAGGGGATTCCATGTTGGAGATTTAAGCCTCAAAATTGGGTATGGCTCTGCAGAATGCTGCGAGTTTTGCAGCTGAATTCCTCGGTACTCTTCTTAGAGTGTATAATCAGTTATGCTTGGGCTGATTTAATCAATTATTCTCGTGCACAAACAAACAAACACAAACAAAACCCAGCTAATTTCAGACTGTCTTTGAAACATCAGAAATGGAGATTTCACTTGCAATGAAAGAAATACTATTTTCAAGCCTGGAGAATGATTTTTTTAAATGGCAAAGATATATTTGGGAACTATCATACTTTTGGGTACCAGCAGCTGTGTATCCTTATGCAGAAGTGGATTTGGCTGAAAGACCAATTCATAAATATTGTATCTGAAGATAGCAGCAAGCTTTCATATTTGCAAGGGATAATGTAAAATGTGCAACATTTTTTTTCTTCATTCCAAGAAGAAGTTTCAGTTTAAACAGCTCGGTTTTCCAAATCTAATGAATAATGGCCAACAAACACAAGTATCCATGGCTTTGTGTGTCGCAGGGGCTGGAGACCGTTGTCTGTGCGGAGGGGGAAAGGTCAGCCTGCTGTGGTCAGTCTGAACACCCCCCTGCACACTGCCAGACTGTGAAGCAGCCTGGAGGTGGGAGATATCAATAAATAACTTGACTCCTGCGTTCCCTGACTTCCCATCTTGTGGTCTAGGAGCTTCCAAGAAAGCAACAGACTGCTCCTAGCTGTGTTGCTTGGAGAAGCCAAGTGGGAGATGGGGGAATCTCTCATTTCTCTGTTAGAAAAAAAAAAATAATCTTTTTTTTTCCCCCCCTTTTTCCCTAGACCTCCTCTGCCGTGATCTGTTGTTTGGGGAAGTGAGGGAGTGGAGAGGGTAGTCGGGGAGATAAGTAAGACTTTTCTTTGATCTGATGGTTCCTCTTATTCCGGGCTGTTCTCCAGAAAAATCTTTTTCCCCTGGAGGACACAAGAGTTTTTCATGGCAGAGGCTCTGCAAGCAAGAGCACTGTGGAAGATCCTGAACTTGCCTGATGTGCGCTTGCTTGACATTGTAGCACGGATGCAGCAAAGCAGCTTTATTCAGGTAAACACTTAGGCACGTGCTTTTCATTACACATCTGCTCAGAATGTCATTGGAGTTTCTCTCCTGAATATGGAAAGGCTTAAGCACGTTTTTGAGGGCTGAGTAGGTCCCCAGTCTGACTCACATAGCACAGCGAGGATGGGTTGGATAGAAAGGGAGCAGTCATTGCGGGAGCGTGGCAGCTGAGAAGTGGGATGTGCTGTCTGAAGATCAGCACACTACAAAGGGGCTTTGTTCTCCTGGGAGGCAGCTTTTTATCTGTATATGTCTCTGAGGAGTGGGCCTGAACTTTTTACTTTCATCTGCCCAGTTGTTCTCCTGTTCCTCTTCATTTTGATTTACTCTGCATAGGGCTTGGATGATCTGAAGTAAGTTTATGATTAAAATTAGTTTGGCTGTTCTTCAACCTCATGTTTGTCAGATTTAAGATTTACCAGTCTGGCACCCCAAAAAGAGGACGACGTTCTTTTTCAGAATACTTTGGGTGATCTCTGTGTGGAGCTGGTGCTGGATTCTAAGTCCTCTGAGGATTACTCAGACTGCATCAGCCAAAACAGGTTTCTGAAAACTGTTAAGTATTTGTCAGCAGCGAACACATACCCAAACCTCTTGGCTATTTCTAGCTACTTTATTACTGAAAAATGTTGGTTCACAGTTTTGCCTGAAAAAACTTAAATTGATTCAGGCACTGATGTAACCCTTTCTGCTTCTTTTGAGCATCTGAATTGCAAATCTAGAGTAATATTTTGCAGCACAGAGAAGGAAAGAGGAAGGCACTTCAGTGTGAGTTCAGAAATGCTTCTGCAGGGAGGTCTTGTCTGCTGTTCAAAGTCTTTGCTGACAACATTATGTGTAAGGGCACAGTGGTGGCTTTCTCTAGAAGATACATAGTGAATGCAGTTTCTTTACTGGCAAAACCAAAACTGCTTCCTTGAATAAAATGAGCTATCCCACAAAAGGATGTTTGGGGTGTATAGTAGAGTGGGCACAGAGATATTTCCATTGTGATTCCAGAGATGTTCATGGGAAGTTTTTCCACATTCCTCACTACGATGCCACCCAAAATCTGAAATACAGACCACACCTAAATACAACATCTGGTTCCAAAACTTAATCTGATGAATAGCCTTAACTGTTGCATTTCTTCTTGCACTTCAACCAGGAGCATGGCTGCAGTGGAGGCCCTTGTTTTCCAGGGCTTATAAGGGTAGGAAGTGGCTCACTTCTGATCAGCCCTTTTTTGCTGCATTTGAATCTGAAGTTACTAACTTTTTGGATGCTTCTCCATAGGCTTGTTTCCCAGCTAGTCTAAAGGCTTCTTTTGGAGAAGTTTGATGTGAAACTCCTCTCACTCTGCCAGAGTGAGACACCTCTTGCAAGACTTAATGAACAAAGCAATAACTGGAGAGTCATGAGACATCTCTGGCATGAATTCAGGCACCACTGCCTCCATAGTGTACTCTTCCATTTGAGACTGATTTTCCATTGCTTTATCAAATCTTACCTTTTTTTTGCTAAAGCCATAGTTGCAAGACTGCATTAATCCATGTCAGTCTCTGCTGCTGATCAAGGATGGTCTTGATGTACTCGCAATTCTGGACACTCATTTCTGGTTTTTCTCTTGTCCCCGACCAGTGGTCCAGAGCAGGAAGCTGATCTTGCTGGAATTTAACCTTTTCTGTGTGTGGATAGGTTAATTTTCAGCTGTGGTGTTTTCCTAAGTTGGTTGGCAGTGCAGCTGCACAGTTGTTGGTGGTGGGGTCAGAGGAGGAAGGCGTGATTTCCTTTGGAGGCAGTGTAGGTTTAAGCCACTTCACAGGGAATGCTGAACATTCTTCAGGACATTTGAGTGTCTTGGAGAAGAAGAGAAGTGGGGCTGGTGTTTGTCCTGAGAGGAGCTGGCAAGGGAAGAAATGGAGGCAAGGCTGAGGCTGACTGAGGGAAGTTGTACAGATCAGGCAAAGAGATGGTGATCTGGGGAGAGAAACAGACCAGCAGGAGAGGAAACGGGGAGAGTGGGTGGAGGAGAAAACTGTGACTAGCGGAAGGAGGAACATAGAGAGAGGGTGAATGAAGAGCAAGGGAGATGAGGAAATTTGAGCTTCGATCCATGGCCGTGGGGAGAAAGGAGAGAGAAGGGATGGAGAAAGACCGCCTAGTACAAGCTTGGGTAAAGGGGAAGTGCTGTGGGCAGCTGGGAAGAGTGTCAGGAAGGGAGCAAGCATGGTGCTGAGCCTGGGTGCGGGAGATCAGGTTGGCAACATGGGTGCAGTACAGTGGGGAGAGGGGTTGGAGGAGAAGCCAAGGAGGTCTTTGGGATGAGCAAAGTCTAAAAGTGGGATTTGAAAGCAGGGGGTAATGCTCAGAGATGCTTGGGAAGTACCTGGGACTTGTAAAGCCAGAAATAAAGATGAGCACTTGCTCATCCTAAAGTGTGGGACTGGAGTGAGGAGTCTGAGGTGCAGAAGGAGCCATAAGCTGGAAGTCAGGGGGACAGGCAGGGGCTGCTTGCTTGCTTTGGCACCTGGGATGGGAGCCCAGTGCTGGCAAACTTGTCACTCCTCTGCTACCTTAGAGCCCAGGGGGAGGACACTTTACCCCTGCTTCTCACTGCTCACCCTTGTGCCTACCTACAGCAGGACCACAAAACCACTCCAGCTTGTTACCCAAAGTGACTGGAGGGCCTGCTGATATTTTGAAAATGTCACACAATGCCAACTAATGAGGTTTTCATTTTTTTTGGAAAGACCTAGAAGAGCCACATGCTCACAGAAACTGCATGAAGTACTAACTGCTATTGGATGAAAAGCCAAGCACTCAACAATTAGAAAATAGTATAATTAAGTCTTCCTGTGTAATTTTAATATATTTGCTTTCTGCATATTCGCTGTGATTCAATACTTAATGATTTAGCGATCACACTGTGATCAAATATTTCTGGTTTGTTGTTGCTAGTCATTTTAAGTCAGGTTAATTCACTGTCAGTTCCCAAGCAGTTCACTGAGTCGCTGCAGAGCTACTGGTGTAAACTGGGGGGACAGAGAAGGCTGTGATTGCTTTTGTGCTCTCGGTGCTGGTTTAGCCTGTCCCAAATCAGTTCTGAAATGACAACATTCATCTCCATGCAGTAGGATAACCAGGTTAAATGTTGGCAAATCCAGACGGGGCTATCTTTGTTACAGAGAGCCTCCACACCTGCAAGGCAAGGACTAACTTTTCTCAAGAATGTATCACTTCTACTTCTGCACTCTTTTGGATGAAATCAGGAATAATTATAATTCCAAGGCAGACACCAGACTGCAAACTTTCAGCCCAAGTGGTTTGATGATGGAAATGTTCTGTGTAACCAAGAAAGGTTCTCAGAACTGAAAGAAGCAGGCAAGTCTTCCTGGCAGGCAGAGTCCCCAGACAGCTCCCTAGAAAAGGCAAGAGCTTAGGGGGATCCAGTGAGGTTGGCCCTGAATAAAAGTCACATTTCCCACAGCCAAATACATGAGTCTTAATAAAAGCCTGCAGACTTCAGACTTTCTCCTTGATAACTCTGCAAAGCCGTAGGTGTGTTTACCAAGCGAAGCTTTTCTTAGAAGAGCTCCTCCATTTTCTTGTAAAATTATTGGGACAGTTAAAATGGGAAAATGAAGCTCATTTGTAGCTCTACTGGCTGCAAGTCATCATGTACAAAACCAGGGCTAAGAAGTGGGATTTTGTGCCCAGCACAGCTGAACTGTGAAGGGCAATGCCATTCCTAGGCTAGTACCTACCACAGGTAGCGAGTGGACACGACCAGAGGCTGCCACCACTGACAGCACTGTCTAGCTCAATTATCTTAGCAGCCAACAGGTCCAAAAGATAGTTTGGAGAAGAGAATGAGGACAGCACAAAGATATTCTTGGGTCATGGCCAGTTCCCTTACATCTCCTGTGTCACAGCAGGCAGGGGAGACAGCACACGGTGGCTGGCTGAGCTTCCCATGCCAGGGCATTTCCAACGACTAGCTGCTGGGTTCGGATTAGCTTTGCACCAGGCGAGCAGTAACAAGCACATTTAGGATGAGATTCGGACTCCTTTTAGCTTCATTGTGACTGTGATTTTGCCTTTATGACTCAGAGCTTTGGGGCGGTGCTGAGGCCATTAGATGCCGTTCCCCGCTGAGTCCAGTTCTGGTCACAGCTTTCTACCACTTTAGCTCAACACACATCATCTTTTGGTCTCTTTATCTGTTTTTAAAAGCGGGGCTTTGTTGTTCAGCAAGCCCAGGTTGGATTAAAGGGGGGAAAATGCATTTTGTTTAATTGCAAAGTTTTAACCCTGGAAACTTTGCTTCTAGTAAGTTATACAGCTAAAAAGCTGGTTTAAAAGATTAAATTTGACATAGAATTTGTAATTTGTGTTTGGAAATGGAAGTAATTTAGAAATAATAAATACGGAGCCCACAGTGCTACTTTCTTGTTCATTTTCAGGTGTTTCTGCTCCTAGGATACCTGGTTTTGTATGGGTAAACCAGCCTTTGGAGATTTAAAAATAAAAATGCTAACTGGTTTAAAGAGGCTAATGAGGAACTTTTCTTACTAATAGCTAAAGTAGTTTTTATGAGTACTTTTGAGTTATAATTTTCATTTGCAAGCACTATGCAGTATTTTTATATTTCAGAAAATACCAATCGTTCATGTTCAGAACTCTATAAAGCTTCATAGTTCTTTCTGATACGAATCATTTCAAGATTGTCAGCATGTAACCAAACTCTTGAGATCAAACAGACTTTCTAATTAGTTTTCTGATCTTCTAATTACATCTTTTAGAGGCAGATTGATGGGCATTAGTGAAACTTTTAATCTGTATTTATAATTTACTCTCTACAAAACTTGGTGCAAAAGGAATTTTATTGTCTTCATAACCTCGGTAAGCTAAGGAAATACAAACGTTAAGAATCATGCTGGAATGGCATTGCTTCTTGCTTGCTGGGCTGGAGTTGCATGTGCTGTTTTGTATTACATCTGTAATTCAACATCGTATTAAAACTTGTGCTTAAGTTTGAAGTTATTTTTGTTGTTGAAGTGACTTGATGACTCTCATGCATCAATGTCTTCAGGAGAGTAATAGGTCTTGTTTCTATCATATATTTTTAGTCTCCAAGCCTGTATGTATGCAAGATATCATCCTTTAGTTGTGTGCTGTTTAAGAACAAAGCATTTTTCTCCTGCAGTGCAAGTCTGGAAGGCTCTGAAATGTAGAATAACGTAAACATTAAGAATAAAAACCTCTGTGGTGTCCGTACGTCACATCCTGTCAGATTGATGCATTAGCTTTCTGGATTATGGGCTTCAGTAAGCAAAAAGCAAAGCAAGCTGGTAGATAAAAGTTTGACCTGGTTTACCATATGATTAAAATAGTCAGATTTAAAAGTGGTGGAAGGCAGTAGGCTCTGCTGAAAGAGCAGGCAGAAATTGAAAGCAAATGTAAGTCACCTGTTCGATAGCTCTTCAGGAGAGAGAGTCATTCTTCCATTTATCCTGGTATATGGAGACCAAAAGCTCCCCTGTGGACTTTTGAGAGATACAGTTAACATCTGAAGTCCATCTATTATAGCTACAGTAAATACGTTGTTGTCATGGTAATGCAGTGATCAAAGTCTGAGGGAGAAACTCCATCATTTCTATGGTTTGTAGTGCTGAGCTGAAAAGAAGGCTTGACAATAAATTAAGATAGAATTGATAAGCATTTAAAGTTGATGTTGCAACCTCTCAGAAAGGTGTTTTGAATGTTAATTTAAAATGAAACAATTTCAATTTACTTATGCAATTTTGTGTATTTATTCTGATACTGTCAGTACTCGGAACAATATCGTCACTGCTGCCTGGGAGAGGTGGTGGTTTTCTTCCCTAAATCATTTTCTAATTTTTTGGGGCAAAATTGACCAAAACTGACCCAGTTGATGCCCTTGTGGGGCAAACCAGGGATGTCTCTGTGAGGAACTAAAAGGATTCACAGGTCAATCTACTGAGGTATCAAAGATGAGATTTCACAACAGACTACAGCTTATTTAAATTTGCTGTACCACTAAGTGCACTTAAGTGGTGGAGGGTGGAATGCCAGGTCCATTTGCACTCCTAGTCTGGCAAACACCAGCTTGCCATCCCCTGTCCCCTGCTGTGCACTTCTGCCAGTTACCTTCTGCTATCTGACCTAGTGCTGGACTTCTGCAGAAATCCGTTCAACTCTCTACATCAGAAAAAAAAAGCAGAAAACAAAAATTGCAAAATTATGGAATTGAACCAGCTCACAGAAGGAGCAGGGACCATCAGTAAGAATCACAGAATCAGAGAATGGTAGGGGTTGGAGAGGACCTCTGGAGATCAGCGAGTCCAACCCCCTGCCAGAGCAGGGTCACCCAGGGCAGCCCACACAGGAACATGTCCAGCCAGGTTTGAAAAGTCTCTAAAGAAGGAGACTCCACAGCCTCTCTGGGCAGCCTGTTGCAGTCTCTGTCACCCTCAGAGGAAAGAAGTCTCTCCTCATGCTGAGGTGGAACTTCCTGTGTTGCAGTTTGTGCCCACTGCCTCTCGTCCTGTCACAGGGCACCACTGACAAGAGCCTGGCCCCTTCTACTTGACCCCCACCCTGCAGAGATTTGTAAAGATCAGTCAGATCCCACCTCAGGCTTCTTAGCTCCAGGCTGAACAGCTCCAGGTCTGTCAGTCTCCTCATCAGAGATATGTTCCAGTCCCTTCATCTTTGTGGCCCTTCGTTGGACTGTCTCCAGTATTTCCCTGTCCCTCTTGAAGTGGGGAGCCCAGAACTGAACACCATACTCGAGATGTCATCTCACTAGGTCAGAGTAGGGGGGGAGGAGAACCTCCTTCTACCTTGTGGACACACTTTTCCTTATGAACCCCAGGATACCATTGGCCTTCTCATCCACAGGGGCAGACCGTGGTCTCGTGATGAGCGTGTGAAATGCATGTCCTTTAGGAAGTGCAGGGTAGAAGGGTGGCTTGAAGCCCAACATTCCTCTTATTACTTCAGTGCCTTACTGAAGGCTGTGTTTAGGGCCATTTTTAAGACGTGAATACAAAGCCACAATACCTTCTGCATTTTGGCAACAAATTTTACCCTCCAGGTTGTGAGTCCTACCCCGAGGTGGGCTGCTTTGCATGGGACACCTGGTCCAGGCTTCTGATTTCCACTCCAGTGAGTCCTGCTTGAACATTAGGCCTGGCTGCACAGAATATTACCCACCTCATCTCCCTTTGCAGAGGAATTGTCTCCTTTGCCAACACGCTCGCAGTGTGTTTTTAGCCACGGTCTAATATTACTTGCTCACAGTGAATATCTCATTACTCCAAAGCTGTGTCCTTCACTTCAGTGGCATAGCTTTAATGGGGTATACACATGCATGCCCATAAATCTTGAGGGATCAAGCTGTGCAAGCTTTAGTCCCAGTGAAAGGGGATGACTCACCTGATGAAGTGCTCACCAGTCAAAGCAAAAGCAGCACAAAGGAAATCTTGAGTGGTAAAATAATCTGTTGTTAACAGGGACAGATTCTGACCTCCTGTATCGAAGTGACTGCATCTTACAAGTAGTTGTGATGAATGAACTTGCAGAGCCATAAAGTAATACCCTTTCCTGGGAGAAAGGGTACTGAATTCCAGCTACAGGTCATCAACCTTGTGTTAAAGTCTCAGCCCATTTAGTTGATGTCTCACGGTTAATGTTCCATGACAGCCCTTTAATACACAAGAAAACAGCTTAATCTGGGAGAGCCCTCCTGGCATGTTATAAATTTCATCAGTATTGAAGAGACCATTGAAATTACAGTTACAAAAAAATATGTGAAATGTCACTCGACATGGAGGTGATCAGATGCTAAGCAGTCTCCTGACATTTTGCCTGGACACTGGATTAGGTCCATCAGCTGGAGATAAAGGCGTAGATATGGAGGGAAAGCCAAACATAAGAGAAAATTGAAAGGAAAAATTGCAAAACCAAAAAGAAAAGTCATAAAGAACTTCATTTTGGAAGTCCTTGATTGTCTGAGCAGAACTTATGGGTGTAAAACCACAAGGGTGGTCTCCATGCAGGATTAAAACTGCTTTCATTGTTTTTTTTAAACATAAGCAGTACAAAAAGTGAGTTCATGTGGGCCATTGTACATAAGACCTGTATAAACACCCTTCTGCTAATCTGGAGCTCTCCCTGGATTTTTAAGAAAATCCTTGCCAAAAAATCACTGGTGACCTTAATATTATTTTATTCAATAGTTACTGTGCAAAAAAACCTCCACAATTTAACTTTTCAGACCTAAATTACAAGGAAGTACTTGTCTTGAGGATATTACTGCCTCATGCGTTTTTCAGCCTAAACAAAGTAAAGAGAAAAGCAGTTTTGTCTGAGTAAGGACTTTATGATATGCCCCAGAGGAATCAAAACTCCGGGAAAGGAAATGGAAAAATCTAGAAAATGAAGAAAAACAAGTACTCCAATTTACTGGCATATTTAAAGCATATACTTATTTTAGAACATGTGTTCAACATCTTCCCTTAGTGGGTTTTTAGGATGTACAAGTAAGTACCAGGTGATGTATATGGCTAAATCACAATGCAGAGGTCGATAAATCTATCTGCAAAACTTGCATTTTTCTTGGACTGCAGCCTGCATAGGAAAAAATAAAACTAACAGAGAACGAGGAAATGTAAGTATTAAATACACCTTTTTTACCTGCAAATAGACTGTAAATTAGGCGTACGTAAGTTTTCATCAGTCTATCTGTATAGAGTATGAAGCATCCAAAGGAAAGACCATCACTTCTGAGATGCACTCAGTGTTCTCATTTGTAATTTATACTGTAAAAAGACAGCAGCAGAACATTAATGCTCTTTGGCATTAAGGCTTTTAAAACTTGAGAAATGATGAAGTCAAAGGGACATGTTCAGTCTGACAGCCTGGTAATTTTTTTAAGAATGAACTTGATTTCAGAGACTCCTCTTAGTCCCAAATCCCCATCTTGTGCTGTTGCAGTTCTGCTCCCGCGTGTTGGATGCATTGTTTTTCTCTCTGTGTCTGATAGGCCCGTCCAAGCAGAGGGCAGGCTAAATGCCAGGCCATGACTGAAGGGTCATCATAGAAACAAAGCAAAGGGGTTTTCCAAAAAGACAAAGATTTCTTCCTTTTCCTTCAGATGAATGTCCTTGTACGTTTTTGGAGGGGAAGAGAAGACTTTCTCACTTAGGTGGACGAGTTGGGAAAGGTGGATGGGCCTAGGGCCAGGTTGGGGCCAGGTTCCTTGAACTGATGGTGGCAGCAGTTTTGGCAGATGAAGTATTGTAGTAGTGGTTGCTCTGGAGGGGTTTTTGTAAGGTGACTACACACTTTGCTTCCTTTGACCACAAAAAAAAGAGAAATCACAAGTGGAAGGGATTACTAATGGTAAATGCTGTATTATTTTCAGAGGTCTAATACAGGATGTGAAAAAGTGAATAGTCAGAGAAAGCCAAAATCACTGTCAACACTGCAGCATTCAGACCTGCTCTTGGTTAACTGCTGTTCTAGAGATGTACAATAAAAAATCTAGAAATACGGTGCTGTTGATTCCATCAGTAGGATCCACTGACCTGGGAACTCAAATGAAGCCATCTGGCTTCACTTTGAACTTTCTGAGGGCAGCCTTGTCAGTGGCTCATGAGCTGGGTGCAACAGGAAAGAAAGGCAATCACCATGAAAAGTGAGGCGATAAACGGCCTGCTGAGCACCAAGCTTGCTGCTCCCAGAGCTGCCGATAAATATGACATGTTTTATCTGGAAGGTCCAAGGTCTTCCCCATCATGGCTTTGTAATTTCACTCTTCCTCCATTGCATAACGTTTCGGTTCCCCTCAGAACAAGCAGGAAGGATCTGGCTACTCCTCTTGCCCTAGATGAGTCACTCACCCAGATAAGCCTGACTGACTTCAAAACTCAAGTTACTCCGCATCAAGTGTAAAATGTTGAGAGAGAAAAAAGCAGACTGCAAATGAGGAAGCGCTCCTGCCAAATTCCAGTCCCCATCACATACAGCCATGCTATTTCATGTGTGAGGTGACGTGCTGTTTTGAACTGACTTCGGGTGATTGTAAAACAAAAATGATGTTGTAATTGCCACATAAAGGCTTCTGACATAGCAGGGGAAAAGACTTCAATCTGTTGCAACCTGCTCTCTTTCAGGAAGAAAAGGTGACTGGGAAAGTGTTATTTGGCACAGAACAGCGAATCAGAAGCAGAAATATAGTCCTTTTTCATTTTTTGGAAGCATTTACACTTGCTAATATGCCACTTGGTGCTCTTAAAGACTCAGCTTTTCGTTCCTACCTGGCGGCGAACTGTGAATCTACTTTTCTAGAAACGTGCAGAAAATACAGCTTCTTCAGAACCAAAAGTTCCAGTCGAACGCTCACTACAGCAGTTAAACCATCAGTGTTTCACTGACCCACAGACAGCCTTCTCTCCATGTGAGACATCCCAGCCAGGGAATTCCTGCACAGCCCTGAAGCAGAAAGATTGTCTTTGCGTTTTCCCCATCTCTCCACTTCTGAAAGTACCCAGCTCCCTGCCAGGAAGGTAGTTAATGTGGCAGACGGGGCTCAAACAAGATATAAAGGTGGCTATTCAGGCCGTCAGACTTTGGTTATAACACCTACTTTATCTTTCGGGAGGCTGGGGAGGAGCGGGAATGTCGGTGTAGGACTGAGAGTGAACCTCCATAGGAGCCTTCTGAAGCAGAGCAGCACTGCTTTGTAGCAGTGCAGTCAGACAACACCAGGCAGCCACCTCGCCGTGAAGGACATGAGCTTATGCTTTTGCAAAGGAATTCTCCATTAAGTCAAAAACCGAGTCACATTTATTTGATATTTTTGTAGACAAGGAAGAGAAAGGGTATGTATTAAAAAAAAAATGTAAAATCTCTTCTATATTCTAAGCATAACCATATCCAGGCAACAGTGTATCATCCTGGATCAGAAGAACTTGCAGGGCACAGTAGTAAAAGCAGCTCTTCAGACTGTTCTTCTTAATCCAGACCAGGGATGAACCTGTAGCTGTCTGGCCCCCACCAGCCCACCCAGCTGAGACTGTAATACCCTCGCCATGCACCCATCAGGGAACACAACCCTCTGGACACAAATGCTAATGGTAAGGTGGGTCCAAGTCACACTCAGAGAGATACTCCCAGTTGTTTACTCCATATAGACCAGCTTCTTCTGCTTGGCCTTGGGGTAGAGAAAATTAAAACTAGGACTGGCATTCATGTTGTTGCTGGTGTTCACAGGGGCAGGAGAATTCACTTTATTGCTACAAGAGATCACTGGGATATACTTTAATACTGGATGATGAGAGAAAAACCTACACTTAGTGCTGACTGAAGCCCAGCTCTTGGAGCTGTAGATGCAGAGGCTGCCAGGCAGCTGTGGAGGAAACGAGGAGATATTGGGCAACTTATACACAGTGTTTGTGATGAGAGATACGGTGGAAGTTTGGATGCCAAAATACTGAACAAGGAGAGATATTCTTGGATGGTACAAAGTCAGAAGGCTGGCATGAATGGAGAGCTGACAGGACCAAATGCTCTGAGCCACGTGAAGTTTGCTACAGGATGGGTAAGGAGCTTTGAGGGTAGACATGGAGTGGGGCAGAGTGCTAAGAATTACAAGCATAGGCAGATCAGTTTGCTGCTGGATCCTACAACATCTGTAGAAGGAGAGGCAGACAAAGCAAGAGTCAAACTGTTTACATTTACTTTTTTAGCTGTTAGGAGTCTTCAGGTGGTAATTAAAGAGAGGATTATGTTTAGGATGGTGTGGTTATGGCTGAAAACAGGCAGGACTGAGGTGCTCAGCCTGCTGGTACAGCTAGTAGGGCCTGTTGGGCCACAGTGAGGCTCAAGGATCTCTGCTGAGAGGTTGCTGTTTTACTGCCCTCATTTTGATTTGGGTTAGAGGAAAGAGGTTCTGAAGTGTTTAATTAATTATTGGATTGTGTAAGGGCCAGGGTGGTAGGATGGTAACAGGTAACACCAGGGTGCTTAGAGAAGATGATTTTTCATTTGAGGTTTAGGGAGGACTGCAGAAACTAAGGCACCCAAGATTTACAGGCACAGTTAATCCTCAGTCATTGACTCATTCATCCCCAGGCCTTGTTCCAGCCCTAGAGATCCAGTCAGATATGAGACTTCTATCTCAGTCATATCTCTAAATCTAACTCACACATCAAAAGAAGTTCACATGTCCTTCCTCACACAAATAACAACTTGCTCTTCAGTCCCAGCACCAGCTGCTGTACTTCAGCCCTGCTGAACTTGCAGGGTCACTTAACACTCCTGAAGCCACTGCTTCCCTCTGCCCCATCCTTCGATGCTAACCGTGAGCCTTGCTATGCTCTAGCAGCCTGTATCTACTCCAGGGCTATTCACAAGACATTTTCTTTGTTGGCATTTGTGCTCAGTCCAGCTCATCGTTTTTCACACATTGCTCACAGTCATTGCCACTGCAATGTGGACACTTGTGCAGAATTCAAGACAAGAAATGGTTTGTCCCACCACTTGTGATGTTCCAGCCAGAGCTGTTGTTTTGTGGGATTGTGACAATGGCAGAAGACAAGCAAGAACTCTAAAAAATCTCTGCTAATGAGCACGTGCCACATACAAATACAACAAAACACAGAAAGCTGTAAGTTGCCTGACTCCACACACCAGTGATTGATGCTTGTGGTTGCTTAGTCACTCAGAGGGAACAAGTCACTGACCAGTCTTCTCTTCAGCAGCAGAGACACGGTCTCAAGAACTAGCACCTCTTTCTGCTTTCTTAATGTGGAATGTCTTTAACAGTATTATTCCTAAGCTATCTGCATGTGAATCCTTATTGGCTTCTGTATACACACAGACAGTACATGACAGGCCTTGACAGAACGTGTATATTTGGCAAGACCATGAAACTGTACTTGTTTTCAGGTCACTTTGTCCTGGTTTTGTATCAAAGCTTTTCGTATCAACGGCAGTTTCATTTCAGCAAGCTAATAATAGCCCTTGAAAAATCCTATGTATCAGCAAAAAACCTCCCCACAGCTGAAAATCAAATTTAGGAGTTTGTGCTGTACAAGGGTGAGTGATGTTGGCCCAGCCTAACGTACAGCCTTGTGTTTGCATAGGGAGGCCTGTGGCAAGGTTTTGCTGGGGTGTGTAACTGCAGGATCAGTTAAGTCCTGTGAGGTCTGGTAATTAACCCAGCATTTTGGGTCCAGACTCTAGTTCTACCCCAATCCATTAAACCCTGGACTAATGTAACCTAAAGCACATTATTCCCATCCATTCCTGCAGCCAGTCATGCTTTACTGTGCTTAAGCTCTTCTGAGCTTTTAAAGCTTTGTTCTTCCCAGCAATAACACTGGCTTTTCATCCCCATCAGTCCTTAGCCCCAACCTCAGCTCCAGCCATGTCATTAACAACGTTGAGCAACTCAAGCCTCCAGAACTAATAAACACCGACCTAGACTGAAACAGAGCCCCACAGTCTGGAGGAACCAGCCAGAACTCTTCAGCTCCAGCTTTTCCAAAGCCAGACACCAGACGATGCCATTCTTGAACTTGTATTAGTGGCCGTACTGGACAGCCTGCAATGGTTTTGAGCCTAAGACAGAAGGATGCTCAGGACAGGGCAGCAGCTCACCAGCAGACATGGGTTTTATTTATGGTATCAAGCTTGTCCTTTGAAAATGCCAGCAGAGCATGGGCAAGGTGCATTTTAGGTCGCATTTTAACTACAGCCCTGAACATTGTTCTATTTTCTCATTTTCTTTAAGCAGAGGTACAGCATTAGGTGCATGTGTGACGCAAGAAATGTTTGTGGATGAAGACTTTTTCCTAATGCCTCATTCTAAAGTGGACTCCTCGGAAAACAAACATGCTGTTGTTGGTATTGGGCACTGCTTTTGAGAAAGCAGGAGTGCAGTTAGTTTAGTCAAGGTCTTTAGAGCAGTTCCATTGGGATGATGCACATTTTCCTGGGCGAATAATTGTAGTACTATTTATCTTTAAGCTGTGTTTTCACAATAGAGCTGAATTGATGTATCTGATTCCAGTTCACATACATTCATTTTACTTACCAGTGGAAACTGATATTACCAGTCTTTGATAAGCACTTAAATTAATTCCTTCCAGACATTTCATTTATTGCCTTTCAGCCTGATGGAGTTAAATTAGCAGGACTAACTACTTAAAGAGCACTGAAAAAGGAAGTAAAACATTTTTAGGATTAGATATTTGAGACAGGTTTACATATTAGCATATTAAATCCACACAATACGGGTGTTAAAAAGGGCTTCAGTTACTCTCTAATTAGAAGGAAACCTTTGATAAGAGCAGTGTCTGTCTCAAGACACGGGCTCCCCTGTGGATGGGAGAACCGCATTGCTATGCAGCTGCACACAGTGCTGCCACTAAGTATTTTAAATAGCACCATAACGTCACTTTTTTCCTTTAGAGAAAGGGGTACTTTCTCAATGTAAGTAAAAATATAAAGCTTTTGTTTTCCTCGGTTTGTGTAAGAGCAGTATTCAAAGCTGTCTTGCTACTTTCACTTGGCAGGACCATTCCCATGCTTGAAACCCAGCATCAGGCACTCGCAGACATGGTACCAGCAGGTTTCCAGTCATCCCAGGGAGGTCAGGTGTGAAGCAGCTCTAGCATGGCTCTCTTACTGGAAGTTATGGGTCTAGCTGGTACCTCAGGAACTCCTGCTGTTTTGAGGGAGGAGGCCCACAAAAGCTTTCTGATTGAAAGCCCTGAGCTCCCTCGTAGAGGACCACCACCCCTTGCTGGTCTCCTGGAGCTGGAAACCTGCGTGGGCAGCTCACGTTGTGCCCACATCACCTCCTGGATCGGAGTCTCAGGGTGACCATTAAGCACCTTATGAGTTATGACAAATGGGACACTTCTAATAGGAAATTCTAGAATATTTGTGTGTCTTCCTGGTAGTTTCTGTTTACTGAAAAAGTCAGAAAAGCTGAATTATTCCAGTAAAGAGAGGATATGTTCCAGTCTTCATAAAAACCAGTGGCCCAGAGAGTTCTTTGAAAGATACACACAGTGTTGCTGGTATTGTTGGTTTTTTTGTTTGGTTGGTTTTGTTTTTTTTTTTATCAAAATATATAATTTTTAGGTAGAAAATGCTATCACAGTGACAGGCCTCTTCTTAATTCATAATTCATAAATAACTTTCCATACTAGCCTTTGTTAAAATGTGCAAGGACTAGAAATGTGAGGATCTGGAAGCAAGTACTGAAACCTTCAATAAAAAAACCCTATCTGCTCTTCATTCCCTCCTCCTCTTTCTTTTTTTCTTTCCAATGTGAAGTAGGAAATACAAGACTGGAAAACTTGTGAAACGCTTGAATTGAATGTATTTGAGCAATGTCTTTTGTCACAACGAGCAGGAGAATGTGCAATGTTTAAAATAAATGCTAAAATGTCACCCTTCAGAGTATTTTCCATATAATAAATCATTTCCAGTTAGTTTACTCTGAACTCACTGTGCTGTGCTAGCTGTGTCATACATATGGATGTTTATATTGCAAACACTTCTAGGAGTATGTGCTTGTGCTGTGTGGCTTTGTGCATTAGAGCCTTAATTCTGCTTACATCCGATCTCTGAATCTTATGGAACCCTCCTGTTCATGGGTGGGTAATGGTGGTATTCTTGATTTCTGTCTTTCTAGTTATATACTTAATCATTTTAGTGCTTGAGACATGTCAAGAAGTACTTTGTGTACATTATAGCTCTGTCTTTAATATTGGGCGTTCTTGTTGGTGCTCAAAAGGCAGGAATTTTTTCCTCTTTCTCAGCAATCTATCTGGCAGAAGCCTATAGGCACCAATAAAATCAGGAATAATAGAGTTCTTTTTCATAAAGAAGTAAATAAAAATCAGTTCTAAAGTGAAAGCTGCAGGTATTTCAGTTTTCTGCTAGAAGGGAAAGAAGGGAAATTCTGTTACATTTTCTATGTACAGACATTTCCAGAAAATTGAAGTCTCTGCTTAGGCTACACTTTCATAACAGAAGTCAGACAGTGAAATATCCTTGACTCAGGACTGCAATGCAAAGTAACTGTGGAATCAGGGAGGAAAGTTTGTGAATGTGGTGTTGCTTCTGTCTTTTACATGTGCCGAGAACCAAGAAAGTGAGGGAAGGGAAGGTCAGAGGGAGGAGATGGAGAAGGTGAGTCTCAGGCTCTCTCTGCTGCCTCAGAAAGTTTCCAAGTCAGAGCAAGGACCAACCTTCTCCTGCGTGTACAAAGAGCTGGAAAGATGCACACAAGGCTGGACATGCTGGGGTAGGAGTGCTCATTTGGACTGGGCAGTGGTGGCAGCCATGGTGGGCAGAGCAGAGGCAAGCGAAGCGCTTCTGGAAATGTTTTGTTTTGGGAACTTTTTGCCCAGTTGTTCAAGGTAGTGTACCTTAAAAATAAAGGCGTTTGCATTTGTGTGATGAGTTAGGTCTGCTTGCAATACTGTGTTCTCCTCGGAGTGTATCTCCTCTGTCCTAGAGAAACAGAGTCTACGTATTTGAGGTCTTTGTCATGTTCCCTCTTTTCTGCCTTGCCATTCTCCCTAATCTTCTGGAGTGTTAGGAATGCATGTCGGCGTTGCATTTCAGGCTAAAGGAAATTTATGGGGAATGGGAGAATTGCTTCTGTAGGACCTTTGTCCTGTGGGACCCCTGCATTTTAAAAAAGCTTAAGATTCTGAGGAGAAGCCATGCAATGTCAGAGCACTTCGTTTCCTAGTCTGTCCTCAGCTTTTTGCTCTTCTGCTCTTTCTGTTAAAGAACAAGTCATCCCCCATATTTGTTGACTTCAGAGAAGAGTCTTGTCTATATTTGTAGCTAAGGAATGTACAGCTTGGCTTAGTCAGAGGATCTTGAGAGTAACTCAGATGTTGACTGGTGTCTGGGGCATGGGACAGCCATTTCAAACAGGCTTTAATTTACACCAGAGACTGACAACCAGGAGGAGCCCTGTCCATGCTGCTTCTGTCCTGGCTTCGTTCTCTGCCCGTGCCCACTGTGTCTAGCATGAGAACCACAAGCTGCTCTGAAATCCAAGGGCTTCTTTGCTGGCTCTGCTGCGGCACAATCTTGCACTGGTGAGTAGGTCGAACATCTCCTTAAGGCCCCCATTACAAGCCTCAGAAAAGAGGACAGGTTGAAGGGGCTCACTCTCTCTTATCTTACTGTTTTCTTTAAAACTTCACATTCCTCCAAAATGGGACAAAATACCTCCTAATTTCCCAGTTCTCCTGAGGTTGCATATTCCAGGGGTGGCTTCGGAGAGGCTATGGACAAGGGAGGCAGTGCTTGGATTAGCTACTGCAGCGACCAAGGTGCTAAAGTTGCTTATGCATGCTTAAGTAATGACAATGCTGAGGATAGTGGAGAAGAGTCCCCCAGGAACAGAACATGAACATTAATTATAGGGGGGAAATATGTTATTAACATCAGACCGCACACTACAGGAGATCCCAGTGTGACTATTAAAGGAAATTAATTACCACCTCTCTTTACCTTTCAGATCAAACTCTTCTTTATAATGAGAATAATTCCTTCATTGTTACCAGTAGCATTAGCAGTTCTAAGAGAATAATTTTTCATGGTATTCCATTCACTGCTATTGTGCTTCTGTATGTTTTGAAAATAAACACTTCCAGTGGATGTGGTGCATCCCCTTCACGGGGAAGTCCTGCAGGCTAGGCTGGGGCTCTGTAGAACAGAGAGATACACTAACATACTTGTTCCTCTGCGCCAAGAAGTGTGAAAGAGCATCAAAGTCCTTAAGTGTGGCAAAACCAGGACCAGAGTTCAGGAGGTAGCATGCCAGCACAGTGCAGGAGATCTCTCTTGCTCATAACAGCTCCTCTAGTCACAGCAGCCACACGTGGCCACTGTACTGGGTTTGTAACTTGTGGGATTGAGGATCTCTAGAAGTAACTCACCTTTCAGAAATAGACGTGGATCCCTTTGGGGGCAAGTAAAAAAGCCCAATCATTTAGAGGTTCTCAGTCTGAATTACTGTCCATGTGCCTCACTCTCCTAGACTAGAGTGGTTAAAAGCAAGGAGATAGTACTTTTTTTTTCAACTACTCCTGCTTCACAACCTCCATTCCCAAATCCCAGTGTATTTTCCAAATTCATCTTGCATAAAGTCACATGTGCTGGTAAAAACTGAGGTCAAAAGTGGACTAAAAGAAAGGTCATTACAACTTTAACATCCATAATCCACCCCGAGGAGAGAGATGCATGCAGCCAGCGGGCTATGGATGCATTGTTTCCATTGTAGTCTTGATTAACTTATAATTCACAAGTGAAGAAGTGTGAAGGAAACTACTGACTGATGGAAGGTCACCAATTCCAAGAGGAAATAAATGATATATAGACATCCCATTCATCACTTTATTTGTGTAATAGCACTTTGGATTCTGTCTCTCTAGGGTAAAGGCCATTTTTGCAAAGACAGGGGGGGAAAGCTTGTGTAATCTCACTAACAAAAGAATCTTTTATAAAATCCACATCATCCCAGGGCAGCCAGTGACTTTTTCCTTGAAGAGGGTGCTAATTCCCCAAATTCTTCATGATTGCCCTTGGATAAAGGCCAGTAATTATCACGATTCTTTCAAACCCACATGAAGATCTGCCATCACCCTTATTATTTCCAGCATAGTAACGGTCCTAAGCTTGGCTGCAAGGTTCATCTTTGCATTACCAGGAGTGACTGCTTCTCAGAAAATCCTGATCACAGCCATGGCTCTAATTAGGATGAGGTTCCCAATTTCTGGTATCAAGGGATATAAAAATGTGTGCATGATCCCCTTTCCTCCATCCACCCTCAGGTTTTAGAGGAATAAATTTATTAATGAGCAAAAGCTATACAGTGAAGATATTGCATCGATTGCTCCCTTCCTTTGTGGAAAAGCAGATACCCCTGAAATATGCATCAAGCCCCTGAACCAGTATCTCACTTTATCACAGTAAAATGAAAGCACTGTAGCAGTAGCTTGTCTAAGCCTGGAAGAAGTAGCAAGGAAGCAACCTACTCTGCTTGTAAAGGCTGTAGAGAGCTTGATTGAAACAATTTTTTTCAAATAAGAATCAAAAGCAGAAAGTGGTCAGTACTATAGACATCATGGCCAGGCAGAGGAAAGCCTTGTGCATTTATCCTTGCATTTACCACTCCTGTTAAGTAATACCATGGCAGTAGGCAGCCAAACATGAACGAAATGCTCTCACCCTTTATTTTTTCCTATGGTTTATTGCAGAAATAATAAACACTCTGCTGCACAGGGTTAAACTGATGCATCTGATCTTCTGCATTTTTGGTGGCTAATACGATTGCTCTGGAGCAGGTCAGGGAAGATTCCCACTTTCAGTTACTTGGGACAAATGCAAACTAAGTGTACCATGAAAAATGTCATGACAGAACATGGCATCCAAAAGAAGATGAATGGCTCTAGTGTGATATTTTTATTATGCCTCAGAGAAAACCCATTTTAGTCCACAGCTGCAAAAAGGACCACACGTCTTACAGCAAAAAAAGACATGCAGTAACCAGTGTGGACTAGCATTTTCTGTCATGTAAACTAGCAGGACTGCAGAAACGCACAAGACAGGACATCAGCCACGACATTCTGAGTGGTTTCTTTTTTTTTCAGTGGTAAATTTGAATTGAATCAAGTCCTAATGCTGGATTTTGCAACAATGCCCATTTGAAAGCATTGAATGGCTAGATAAAGAAACAAGGGAATGCTATGACATGTTTACAGAATCTTGAGGTCTGGAGGAATCAAAACACAACAGTAAAATTCTTAAACTCTGCAGAGTTTCTTTGTTCAGCCCACTATGCAACAAATAGGACACACAGTATGACAAAAAAAATCTTCAGCAAAACTCTGACTGTGTCACAGCCGTAATGTGCAGTGTGGCTGGAGCTGTGAAGAGAGGACAAACTCCTCATCCAAACCATGACTCCACATTATCAGGAAACCCCTTTATAAAAGGGAAGCGGGTTCTGTGCTTGGATGTTGCAGCTCCACTTCAGTGACATAGCCTAGAGTGCTAGGTTGCAATTCAGGTCAGCTTTACAGAGCTTCAGCTCCGCTCATTTCAAGGGACTTACTGTTATTCCTCACCAAAATGAGTGAGAGTAGAGACTGGTCTCATTTCTCCATCCCAGCCGAAGTGCTGGAGGATGCTGGTAGACAAATGGTCTTGCCCCAGTAGCACACTGGGAGGGGGCGATGCTGTGGGAGGGGGTGATGCCGTGGGAGGGGG
>VWZY01007491.1:179731-213114 GCA_013399075.1 Chloroceryle aenea | reverse complement strand
GGAGGGGGCAGTTCCCACCAGGGACGTGAGCAGTCAGCAGGGCACGTTGAATAGCTTCATGCACCTCAGAGAGGGACAAATTCAGACCGAGACCAAGATAATTGGTTTGATAGTTAAAGAATAAGGAAACAGCAGATGCCTTTGAATGCGTGATAAGAGCGACAGGTCAGAGACTTGACTTGTGATGATTAGGTTTCGAGAGAGAAGAAGCAGAAGCCTGTCTTCTGAGACTTGGCATAAAGCTCCAGTCTTTTTTTGAACATCTCTTTGGGATGACAACTATGATCCTTTTATTTTTGGTTTTGTTGTGGGATTTTTTTTTTTTTCTCCCTATGGTTCCCACATGAGAGTGAGTACTTCAGTCTGCAGTTTAGTTCCTCGGGAGTAGACTAGAGGAGGAAAAGTGCCTGCATCTGTGAAAAAGATAATACGGGGGAAAGGGTCAGAGAGCCTCCGTTTCCCAGGGAGCCTGGGTACATTAAGAAACGTACCTCAAAGACAGATTGCAATCCATGACATAATGAGTGTAATTCCTGGCAGCACCTGGATTTTCTTTCAAGGCTTCTTGTCCAAGCTTTGCCCAGCTTGTTATTGTTTATCTGTACGATTGCGAGTCATCCTAGCAGCCAGGGAATTGGATTGTAACACAAAATAGCTGAAAGCTAGCTATGAATTTAGGAGCTGTGCTAGCTGTTCGGAGATTGACTATCTCTTATTTTTACTGGGTAATGGGCAAGTTAGAACCTTTCGATATTTCAAAAAGAGAGCAGCAGAAAATATCCCTGAGGACAGGCTGTGTAAATTCTGATCCTGCATCTGAAGTCCAGTACCAGTGTGTTTTCTCTTGGAAAAAAGTGATTCATTCAGGTAAAAGAGAGTGAGGTTGACTTTGAAAATTAAAATCAATGCTTTAATTCAATACACAAACAATTACCAGCTGTCAAATGGCATGTAATGCACTTGTACTGAAAAAAAACAACAACGTGAAAGACCAGAAAAGAGGCTTTGACAAATGTTAGGATTCTCATAATGATTTTCTTGTGTGTTTTTGAAAGCAAGGCTGCAGAGTTAAGCACTGCAGATGATAGGGCATTATGCAGAGGGCATAATAGGACCAGTGGTGTTTTTCAGAACACATATCACTGCTCCCTGTAATGCTCTGTTGTCACAAGTATATGGTGATTAGCTATTTATCAGCATGAAAGCACATCATAAAACATTCCATGTATCATTGAGTTTCTAATAAACTGTGTCACTGTGAAGATTGATACGTTAAGTCAGTCCGGATAACTTCATGAAATGCCTTCCTTTGCCAAGATCTGTGTTGGGTTTGGCAAACGGAGGATAAAACACTGATGAAATGGGAACGTCTACTTTTAGTTGACTGGTCTGTGAAGTGAGACACTTGTTTTTTCACTCGGGGTAACACTGTTTTGAGGTGGTAATAAGAAAGCCCTCAGTAGCTCTGTCAGCATCTGAAATATCTCACCTGCCTACTCTGCTGCTACTATCCTCCTTAGACAGTGTTTTGGGATGTGACTTTGCCATATTGGACCTCTGCAGATCTTTAGGCCATGTGAAGACACACTAAAGACCAGACCTGCATATTCAAGTCAATATTTTCAATTTTGGATGTCAAGAGGTCAGCATTTAAATCCATATTTACCCATCTAACTAACTACCCTTCCAAGCATCTACACATCCTTCAATTCCAGTGATTTATCATTACATGTGTTTTCACTCATCCCAGAGCTCCACGGTGTCTAAGGATACACTGGATATCATTCTTTATCTAAAAGATAATCAGTGCAATTACAGTTTCTGAAAAAAAAGCCCAAACCCAACCAACAGCAAAGAAGCAAATCAACTTTAACATTGCAAAAGGGGAATAATTTCAAATTACAGAAGACCTCTGAAAATCCATCCACATATTCAGGTGGCTAAATATACAGCCATCATTAGTTTAAAAACTCCATGTTTGAAAATGTTGCTCTGAGCCCATTCAGAAATACACAATTTAAAATAAGATTCATGGTGAGTACAAGGGAAATAGAACCTTCTCAGGTTAGAGTGTGACTGATGACACCCGCCCCCAGTTCAGGGGGGAAGATGGGAATTCATTTAAATAGATTTATTAATGTTTTTCCCAGAGTCAGTAAAATACTTGATAATTAATGTCACAGAAATGTGAGTTCTGCTGAAATCCTCCATAAATTAAAAGTATTTAATTTAATAGTAATTTAGAGGATTTTGCAAAGTGCCAGAGCAAGGCAACTGCATTTGCAGAGGAAGCAAGATTGAGAGAACTGTCTCCTGAAGTGATGCAAGTAATGCATCTTTATAGCCATGCAGGTCAGGATTCAGTAGCAGTATTACATCAGTATTGCCATGAAGAGAGAGAGAGAAAATATACCAGGAAAAACAGTCTCTTGCATTTCACTCCTCGCTCTTTAGCAGAGTAAAAATTTACTGCGCGCTTCAAAGTGTATTTTAAGATTCCTCATTATTTCCCAGGATAATGTCAGTTTTAAAATAGCCTGGAATGAGACAGTGGCCCAACTGAAACAGCTACAACTGTGCTGCAGTTCATTCCAGTAAAATATTTCTGAGTGATAAAGAGATAAGAGCAAACCTAAGGAATCGCAGCCTTTTTGTGGCTTTCTGCTCCAGCTTCCCTTGACCAAGGCCAGCTTAAACCCTTTTGGTCACCCAAGCAGAGGCAGCCAAACACCTGTTCCTGGTGGCCAGCGTGTACCTCAGGCTTGGCTGGTGTGGCAGTGCCCAGGAGCTCCCAGATACCCAGCTCCAACACATAAGACATTATTGAAGGCAGTACAGAGCCTGACAGTGAAGCAGAGCAGGGACGATGTGTGCTTGAGCAGGAGAAAGGCAGCAGGGTGCCACAGCCCCAGGGGGGGGGTTCTCTCAAGGAGAGAAGGTCTTGGCTCAGGGTGCGGGGAGGGGAAGTACGACAGAGAGAGGCTGTTTCTGCCTCGGAGACACAAAGCCCCTAACAAAATGCACATTGTAGCCCTTTCATCTTCCAGGAGATGGACCAAGGTACCTGTTTTTCTCTAAAACATTTGAGTTAATGGAGCAACATTGGAACTGTGGGTGACTTAGACAGACCCCAATGTGCCCTGCAAAACTGATCATAGAATTTCTGTGCAATTTTCCCAGAAATATGGGGAATATGGAACATTCACCTTAGCAAAGATAGATTTATATTTATTTTTTCCTGCCCTATGTCCTTCAGAGTGGGGTGGATAGAAAGAGCAAGGTGAGAAATTTGAGGAGAGAGCTAAAGGGCTGCGACTGAGATCTGGATGAGGAACTCCCTCTTTTTCTCATGCCCAGTTGAAAAAGCACTGCTCTGCTTTAGGGGATTTGAGACGCTCCCTGATGCAGATTTTAGGAGGACTGGAACACGTTCAATCATGGTCAGAGAGGATAAAGTGTACTTAATTCTCTGCACTTTAGGTGGTTTACATTGGCACAGGGTGAAAGGTTTAGAGTTCTGAAGTTTACACATTCACAAAGTCTTGGTGCTCAGACTTAACATCATGTACTTTTTTTCACTTGAAGTAGGAAACAATAGGAACCAGCAGAAAAGTTTTTTCAGGAGCTTGCCTTTTGAAGCATCTAGACAGGAAGATAAGGGGGAGGAAAGAACACCCTCAGGGTACCAAATATTTTTCTGTTTAAAAGCAAAAATCCACAGATCCAAATATCCCCAAAATAGTGAGGCAGTAGGATGAAGTATGTTGTTTAAAGTGAAGTGCTGTGCTATCAAATTTTATACTACCTTTGGCACAGTTTCTATAAATTGCCTTTTCTGCAGACACCAAAGTTACAACAGTTTCTATAGCCACCCTTGAGACTGCTTTAAACCCACTGGACAAGGAGCAGTAATAACATCTCTGTGACCAAACAGCCCAATCCATCCTGTGACAACGGCTTTTTGCCCAGGGTCCCCAAAACTGCCTTCAGAATCCCTCTTTTTGTTTGGATTTTAGAAACAGGACACAGGACTTCCACTTTTCTCCTCATCTAAACCCACAGTCCTGCAATTTACTGCTCTCAGCTGCTTCACGTGAGGCTATGAGCCAAAGGACCCAGCCTGAGCCCAACCTCAGCTCCTTGACAACTGCTTCTCTTTCTTTCCTCCTTTTTTTCTCTTTTTACACACCAAAATTGAGCCACCCTAAAAAACCTTTTCTTTTTGGTGACACTGGGTAAATATAGAATCATAGAATCATTAAGGTTGCACAAAAACCTTCAAAATCACCAAGTCCAACCATCTACTAAACATTATCACAATCACTAAACCACGTCCTCTAGTGCCACATATACACATATGTGGAACCTCTCCAGGGATGGTGACTCCACCCCTCCCTGGGCAGCCTGTTCCAAGGCCTCACCACTCTCTCAGTAAAGAAATTTTTCCTCCTATCCAACTAAACCTCCCCTGGTGCAGCTTCAGCCCATTTCCTCTTGTCCTCTCACTGGTCACCTGGGAGAAGAGACCAACCCCCACCTCACTACACCCTCCCTTCAGGGAGCTGTGGAGAGCAGTAAGGTCTCCTCTCAGCCTCCTCTGCTCCAGACTAAACAACCCCAGCTCCCTCAGCCTCTCCTCATCAGACATGTTCTCCAAACCCCTGACCAGCTTCATTGCCCTTCTCTGAACTCGCTCCAGCATCTCAGTGTCTTTCATTATCCTGAGGCACCCAAAACAGAGCCCAGTGCTCAGGCTGCAGCCTCCCCAGTGCTGAGTCCAGGGGCACTGGTGAATATGTCAGCTAGCAGACCTACAGTGAGCTGCATTAATGCTTCACTATTTGGTAGAAAGCCAGACCAGATACGTCTGTAGTCACAGTACTGGCTACAGAAGAGGTGGCCTGTAAAAGCACCTTACTGTCTGCAGCAAAGCTAATCTGGATTTTTTTTAGATTACCTACAAAATTCATGGTGCACTGAGGGTTCGAGGCCTGTTTTTCCATATGTGGTGTGTTCCAGTAAATGGCCATGGCACTCTGAAATAAAGTATGATTCAGCATGAGTAGACATCTACAGTTAGGACAGGGTTTTTTTCCCCTCTTAGTATTTACCCAGGTAATTAGGAAAGATAGGTAACAAGGTTGCAACAGCTCAGGCCTTTTGGGAGGTAGACACGTCCGTGGTGTGTCTGTATGAATATTTGACACAGATGGCAAATAAACCAGCAAGTCTGCTTGACATTCTGACAGCAAATTTTCTTGCAAGTGGAAAGGGAAAATGCACATTCAGAATGGAAAGCAGCAGCCGTCGTAGCCAAAAGATGTCTTTCCTCCCAACATGATTTGGCACAGAAGCGATATGTTATTTTGCAGTTCTAAATGGTGCAGTACATAAGCGTGAGATGAATCAGCACATCAGTATTTCACTGTGGCTTTCAAAGTGTCTCTATTCTTTCTTTTCAAAGTTAATATCTGGCAGAGGCATAATTTGCTATTTCATTATGGGGCTGTTAATGACTTCTCCCTTTCTGAAACGCCGCAGCTGAATGAATATGCTAAAATTTAAGTGCACTTTACACTCTATGGACTCTATCTTGCATTTAGCCCATGTTCGAGAGGACATTAGCCTGAGATTTTTTGAAATCTTTGCTTCAGTTTGGTCAATAGGGAGAGTTTAATGTACAATATGAAGTAAGAAGATGCTGGTGTATGAATAAAAAATACAAACAAAAGCAGTTCTAGTTCTCTCTCATTCCCCCATTCCATTAGTTTAAAGCTGGTTTTATGCTAACCAGCCCTGGGTCACTGGAATGCACTAGGGATAAAAAAATCAAGTTTTTTGAGTTATTTCCTTGTGTGGGATCCTTAGGAGGATATCTGAATTCTGGAGCCAGATCAGTTTTGACTGATCCTAAATAATCAGATTCGGGACAGAGGATATATTGAAATTAATTATTTCAGGCTCTGCATTTAAATTGAGCATACAGCTCAAGCTGTAAAGTTTGTTATTTTAAGTGTTCTTCAGGAGGATCGCCCTTTTCAAGTCACATCTAAAGGGGTGCCTGGGACAGAGGCTGTTCCTGGAGCACCAAGGGAGAGGATAGCAAGGCTGGCTGCCTTGCGGGCTCCCCGTGCAGCACTGCCCCACCACACCATGCACGACAGTGGTGATGCACCACAGAAACAGAACAGCTATCCATTATGGTTCAGGAGGCAAAAATCTCCCTATAAAATTCAGACAAAATCTCTTGTGAATGTTGAAGCCAAGAGCAGAAAAAAGAGGACACAGGGTGTAGTAATGAGAGAATTTCCCATGCGGGAAGGTAGAGTCACCCATGAAAGCTGGACTTCCACGGGAGAATGATTATGCAGAGATTTTTCCTCTTTCTCTACAGGCTTTGGGTTTGTTTTCTCTTCTTCATGTCTTATTTTTCTGTCACACTGACCCATAAGAGTTACTTGAAATAAATAAATAAATTAGAGCAGGAAATGGAACGCAGCCAGTACAGTAGAGGTTTGAATTTTTCATCTCTTAACGTTTTGTTTTTGAAATCGCTGTATTCCCAACAGCACAGCAAAAATCATTTGCTGTAATGCAATTGCTAATAACAGTGATATGAACACAAACCTCTGTTTGTTCGTATGTTGAGCTCATAGAATAAAGAAGCTTATAATTTATCTGTGTAGAAGCTTTTAATTAGTTTTCTGAATTTACTCCAGAGATTAATGGGCAGATAATGTTCAATATATGCTTTATTGGTTTAATTTCTTTATTGAGATACCTGAATTTGTATGCTCTTCCCTCTTTGATCTTTTACTCTCTCTCTGATAGTAATTGTAAAATATTTGGCTGCAGACTTATAAAAGTTCCACTAGTCCATTGCATCTGGTTGGCAGTGGGTGGTTTATAATGCAGGACACAGCAGCAAATTCTTCTTTATTAGGGAATATAAACTGTATTCAGAAAAGGTCGTTTATTCTGGTGTCATTTGCTGGCACTTTTCAAGATTTCCAGTCTGGGGAGGTGCCTTTTTCTACTCACGAACCAGATGAATAGTTCTGAACTTAGGCATTTCTTTTTTACTGATTTCTTTTGACCTTTTCCCCCAGCTGCCACTTTTTCCCCTGGCCCTGACCATCAATTGCTGTTGGCCACCTTGGCATGGCTCCTGTGACCCCCCTCTCTCCTGCCACCCATGGGACCATTCTGGTTCTGGCAGAGCAATGAGCTGATCTCCTTCCCCTGGCAAATCTTTGTCTCATGCAGTGGGTCACATCTTCTGCCTATTGCACGGCACGCACTGTCTTGTTGAAGTCCATGCAGAGTAGGTGAAACTCAGTCCTTGGGCTGAAAAAGGAAAGGAAAAGCACTTTAAATCTCTGCTTCCAAGGGAGCAGAGGTGCCACAGGCTCCCGTGATGGCAGCCAGTATCCACAGTATGCCATCCTGGTGCCCTCTTGTTGCCAGGAAGGGAAATCGAGTCCAAGCTGCTGCATCCATCTTTTATCTTCTTCATTTCTCGTGTCTTGGGAGAAGATACACCCTCAAAGTGCAGATAAAAGGGAATGGAAATCTTACATAAACAGTGCATCATTTTTATTAAAAATAGTGCCCCATGTAAGTATAAAGTTCAACATTATGGTTTGGTTGGCCCAGTAGGAGAAGGATTAAAAATGCTCATTAATGGGATTTAAAAGCAGGAGTTCAGTTATATTAGCTACAAAAATATAATTATCATAATTAAGATTGCAAAGCACTAATGAAGCTCTTTAATAATTATCCTTTTTCCTTGGAGATTCATTTCATAAAACCTGATTTGAATTTTACATCACGCTGGAGGAACTTGATCATTGTAAAAATGGGAACCACTGGTAGCAAGAAGAGGCTGAGAACAGCAGCACCTCACACATTGGTGGGGATGTGTTGGCACCACAGCTGGAGATAGGATAGGAAGGACTCAAGGGCATAAATGTTCGAGATGGTGCAACATTGCTCTGATGCTGTGCCTGAACTCTCAGCAGGTTTATGGACTCAGACCCAGAACGGGGGGACTACAACCGGAGAACGTTGTTCCACAAGGTGCCATGCAGCCAGGCAGGTTGTGTGTCTCTGGCCTCACTATGCCTTTAGGCTTAGTGGTGCCCAGACAAACCATGGGCTGACTACACCCTCTTGTCTTGGTCTTGTCTGAAATGACCTTGTAACTCCGCAGGTTCACCTGCAAGGGAGACAGCAAGACATACAGAGCAATGGTCTGTTTGGCCACAGGTCACTCCTGAGAAGAGAGAGACAGCAAGTTCTCGAAATTAGATGGCAACAAGTTGTCCATTTAGAAATATCTCCCCAAAACCAGCTTTTCATGATTCATCTCCCCAGATGATTAAATATTTAGTTTTGTTGACAGTAATGTGATAGTTACTATAGAGCAGAAAATGTAGTGCAGTGTGTGAGTTACAAGCAGATATGTTATCAAGCTGTTAAGACAGAAGTGATGGGATTATTGGTGTTGATGTCTGTATTTGTTTCTTTATATTGTACAGGGACTTTTTCCCCTGTACAGAAGCAGATTTAGGTCACAGCCTTGCCAATTGCACGGGGCAGAGAAACTGTTTCTTCTTGCAGGCTCTCTGCAGGGCTGTTTGTGTTTGTCCCCATTCATCCCACCTTCATCCCCCGTCAGTGGCAGAGCAGCTGAGTCCCCTTGGGTGTCACCATGCTGCCCATGAGGATGAGGAAGGTTAGGGAGAGCACTCGCTGCCTGTCTCAACTCCCAGTCCACTTCTTGGAGCTGGGCCTGCTGGTTCTTGCTGGTTGCAGAATCAAGCAAAGTCCCAGCAGTGTGGAGAGAAAATAAGGACACTGAGAGAGGACAGTCCTTCACCCCCGGTCCTGCACAATGGAGACAGAGCTGCCACATCAGGTTAGGTGCCTAAAACTAGAAGGAAATTTGGCTTCCTATTTAGTTTCTTCTTTCCTGCTAAAATCTCCACAGAAATGTGTGGCCATTTCAGCATCTTAATGTATGAAGAGGACACCGTCACTACTGGTGTATATTGTGACAATTAGGGAGGCAGTACTGAATTCCAAGTGTCCAAATTTCAGAATTCCTTTCTGAAGTTTATTCTTCTGGCCAAATTACTCCCAGGCCCAGAGCTCTTAAAAGAAGAGTTGTTTGGTTCTCGGAGAGTCATCCATAAATGGTTAACAAACCAACCAACAGCTGGGGGGAATGAGACCAACCTACAGCAACTCTTGGACATCTTGGTTTATACTGCAGTGCCAGTGTAGCCTGTTTAATTAGATGGAAAGGATTAAAAGGATTTTGTCAAGACTATTCCTGTCAGGGGAGAAAAAAAAAAAAAAAAACTTAACTTTGACACCAGTCCCTTGAAAAAACACTGATTTTCTGCTTGTGCTGGTGTTTCCCAGGTAGTTCGTGCCAAACAAAACAACAATCCTTGAGGTTTTGACAAATCTTTATGGTGTTATACTCACATATGCTGCCAGTTTGCCTGTACTGGCTGGGCAGTTGACCATCAGAAGATCATCGGTCAGATGCTGTATTATTCTACCTATTTAAATACTTGCAGAAGTGATTACATTTTAACAGACTCATGCAACTGAGAAGAGTTTGTGAGACCATTTTCAAGGGGAGATTGCAGTGCTAACAAGTAGAAAATAATCTGTGCAGCTTCACCTCCACATTTAGGCCTGGGTTTTGCAAAGATGCACATACATGAGGGACTTCTTATAGCAGCAGAGAGTTAAGCACATGTTAAAATCTTTGTACATTCAGGACTTCTGATACTATGAGGATTAAAGTTTTATAAATACCTAAAACAGATTAAGAACACGAGAAGTAAACAGGGAAGAATAACAGTACTTTTCAGTCAAGGGCCATTCTCATGAGAGGCATTTTTCTTCTTTTTATTTTTTTTTTGCTAATTCTATCATAAAGTCAGTTGTTTTTTTTTAATTAACATCTAAAGGTGACATGACAGACACGTGACACAGACATACCATTTAAGATGTGTATCTCACATTCTTTTCTTCCAGGCATCAGGTGTGTAAAGCTGGAGGGATGTCAGTGCAGGGGAGACAGTGCACAAGCTGTTTGTAGCACAGAAGAGCAGAGGCATAATAAAACAGGTTTCAGGAACAAATATAATATAGGAACTAATTCAAGGGGGCTGACATGCTCAGGATATTCCTGATGGTAGCCGGTTCAGTAGGTCCAGAATCACAGGACAGTTCGTGTTGGAAGGGACCTCAGAAGGTTTCCAGTCCAACTTCCTGCTTAAAGCAGGGCCAGCTCTGAGGTCAGATCAGACTGCTCAGGGCTTTGCCCAGACAGGTCTCAAGGGCCACCAAGGATGGGGATGGCACAGCCTCTCCAGGCAGCCTGCTCTACCACCTGCCTGTCCTCATGGAAAAAAAGTTTCTTCTCTCTTCTTTCAACTTACTATTTCTTACTCTTCCATCCTGTACCACCATGACAAGTCCAGCTCTGACTCCTCATTGACCTCTTGTAGGCAACGGGAAGACTCCTAGATGACTCCAAAGCCATCTCGTGTTCAGATCAAACTTGTCCAGCGCAGCTACCGCAGTCCCCTCCTCATGAGGGAAGTGCTCCAGCCTCCACCACACTGGGGGCTCTCTGCTGAGCTCCCTCCAGGTGCAAGGGACACACTACATGTGGTCTAACAAGTGCTGAGACAAGGGGCATAATCTTTGTCACCGAGGCACACCACTGACTCTTTCACAGTGTGGTGCCTGTTGCCTGCCAGGACTCCCAGGGCCTTTCCTGCAGAGCTGTTCCCTGGTCAGTTGATCTCCAGCCAGTATCAGAGCCCAAGGCTCTGAATTCCCAGGTGCAGGACTTGGCGGTTGCCCCACTGAATTTCATGAGGTTCCTGTTAGCCATTCCCTCCAGCCTCTCTGTCTCCCCCCTGATGCCAGCCCAGCCTTTGAGTATGAAGCCTTTGAGTATGAATACTAATCTTTCTCCATCCACAGGTCACAATATTTCATCATATTAAGCAGACAGGTTACTTTTGGTAAATCCATGCTGCATGTTTCTGACCACCTTCTCCAGAGATGTTCTTCAAGAGGATTTATTCCATCATTTCCCAGGCACTGAAGTGAGGTTTATTGGCACACTTGGGACCATTTTTGAAGGAAACATTTGCCTTTTGCCAGCCATGAGGGAATTCCCCCATCTCCACAACCTCTCGAAGCTGAGACAGATCAGCCTGGCAAGGACATCACCAACTCTCCCAGCACCTATGGAAGCAGTTGGTCAAGCCCCATTGACTTGCAGATGTCAACTTCAAGCTGTCTCACATTCCCTGATTTGACCCTCACCTGTTGCTGGTTCTTCTACTCCCGCCTGACCCTGCCTCCAACACGGAGGCCTGGGAGACCTTGCTGGTGAAGTCTGTAGCAAAAAAGGTATCGATGCCTTCAGCCTTACCTGCATTTGCTTTCACTAATTCCTCCCCTCACCAACCCCCAGTACTGCAACAGCCCCACACTTCCCTTGCTCAACCTTTTACAAATGCTGTAGCAGCAGAAGCTCTTCTTGTTTCTCTTGACATTCCTTGCAAGTGTCAACTTTAGCTGAGCTTTGGCTTTCCTGTTGCCATCCCTCCACACACACCACAGTCAATACAGAAGGACATGACCTCCACCAGATGATTTACCATCCCTCGGTGCTTGGCTTATGCATAAGCTTTGACAAGGGTTTGGCTGGGCACATTCTAGTAGTAACCTCAGTTGCCTTGTTGAAAAGCAGCCATCAACTCAACGTTCTGGCTAGGCTTTGCAAACCCCCCGCTTCTACCGATGGCAGGTGTCACCACCTAGGGACACGAGGGCCTGCCCCACTGTGCGTGGCCCATGACAAGTCCAGATGCTTCCCTGTGATGGCCTGCTCAGAAGGCAAGAGGGCTGCCAGCAGCCCATTGCAGTCACATCCCCTGCTCGTCACAGGCAGCGATGTTACCAAACTGACCTACTTTCCCCATCCGCCCACGGAAGGCTAATCCTGTTTAGCATTGCTGCAAGGGGACGGGCACGCAGAGAAGTGCTCCGAGTTATACAGATGGCAGTCTTTGCTGATTAATGTTAGTTTAATTTGTTTGCCTTTCTCTTTCCAGCCGTGTGAGGGGAGAGCAGAGCGGTGGTTGAACCCAGGGATTCACTTTGCCTGTTCACTGAAGTCTGAATGGCTTTAGTCATTTGGTAATAACACTAACAATAAGTAAGATAGTGAGCATGTATTTACTGATCTTCATCGGAGATTCCAGGCACCGCGCAAACTTCACGCGTTGCTCAGAAGCCAGAGGTAAAGGATGCCTCTCACTCACCCTGGCTGCACTCCAGCATGGCGCTGCTGACGTCAGCTGGCTCACTCCTGTCTTAAACTGATGAGAATTACACCACATTTATAGAGATTTCACAGGCTGCTCACCCTAAAATTCAGCCAGCAGCAGGGTAGGGGGGGGAAGCTGTCTAATAGCACACGGCGATAGGCGCAAGATTGCCGACGTGCAGAGCAGAATACCTCTTCCCACCAAATGGGAATACTCTGATATCAGAGTAAAGCCAGAATATGCTCCAAGCCTTTACTTCTCTTTGTTATGATCTCATAATACTCAGCTGCATAACCTGTGAGCATCTCCCTGCCATCCCCAGTTCAGAAGAGTCGAGCATTACTTTATGCCAAATTCCATCATTTTCATTGCCTGCATTCGGATCATTTTTCAGTGTCTTCTTTGCTTCACGACCACTGCCATCTAAAGATTCGTTGTACATACATGTATGGAAGATGAAGAAGCCCATGAGGTTCATGAAGTCCAATATTTTCTCAAAAAGTTTTCTTTTCTTTTTCTGAAAACCTCTCTACAGCCTCTTCTCTAGTGTAAACAAAATGTAGTGAACTACTGCATGCAAGAAGACAAAGCTGCTCACTGTCACACAAAAAGAGTCATCATTCTAAAGCTGGACACTTACCATGCTACTATAAAACCAGTAATTCCCACAACAATTGCAGCATTACATGACCCAGTAACTGCAGCTTGCCATTCTCCTCCTGCAGAGTCACAGTCCCTTCTCAGACAACAGCGTCTATCATCAAGAAAGTGATTTTTTTACTATCTTAAGTTTTCTTAAGGCTACTCTGTTTACATTTTGATATATTCAATCTTGATTGCTACGTGTGGGATTACGTTGCATTCAGTTAAGGACTCCAGCATGTAACATTTTGCATGTTTACATGTGAAGACTAAAGATGGAGGGGCACAGTTCAGTTTTATGCGTCCGTAATTCTGTTGGTTTATTCTGATTTGTTTCTATACATTTCCTTCCTGTGCGTGTTCGTGGCATAATTCTCATGGTGAGATTTCCAAGTGCTTCATGCATGTCAGAGAAATATGGAACAAGATGTTTAAAATGGCCAGATGGTCACTTCTTGCCTGTCACTGTGTGACCTTTCTTGCTGCTTCCCATTTACTACTCTTTCTCTTTGCTTCGCCCCCAGCAAGGCTTGAAAGGGAAATGGTGTGGTTTCTGAATTTCAGAGCTTGTTAGTGTGGTTTGCTTCATTTCAGAGTTCTGAAGAAGGGGCTACAGCTGCTGGCACCAAGCTACAGGGATGCTCCCCAGTGTGGGCAAGTGCCCATCAGATCTTGTCCATCACTGCCAGGCAGGGGACCTGGCAGGGGTGCCAACACAGTGACCCAGCCATACCCACTGTCCCCTGTGCTGGTGGGTGGCCAGAAACTGTCCCCCCAGCTCTTTTCTGAGCCTGTACTCCTCTTCGGTGCCTTCTTCCTATGTCTTGGATCCTGCTGGGAGGTGCTGTGATTGGGTGGATCTGGCCTTTAACTCCCGAGCCACCGCACATACTCGCATGGCTCCACTGTGATGCCGAGCTCTTTGCTGACAGCAAAGATCCCTCACCGAGAGGGAACTGGAGGCATCTCCCCACGGAGGCAGAGCTCAGCTTCTTGCAGAAGTAACACTCAGCAGAGATGGGCGCTGGCGGCTGGGTTATGCACCTGCAAAGCACAGGAGCATGTCTACCCTCTACCCTGCTGCTGGCTTTCTTCACTCTTCACAAAGATAAGAGTTGTTGGGAAGTGTCTGCCCAGGGGCCAGGAGGTAGTTCAAGATGTTTCTTCCCAGTGTTCCCATTTTCCATACAACCCTTGCCCATCCCCTGTCCGTGAGAGGATTGTTCCCCAAGTGCAATTTCATCATCTTTACTTAGGATGGTGGTATTGTCCCAGCACCCTACATGGTCTGAGGGTGAGGCCCAAGGGAGGGCTCGGGTATATCTGGAGTGGGTAGGAAGGAACACCACGGACTGGGGGGCAGCACCCCACTCCCAGGGCTGAGCATGCCCTAGGCAGGACAAGTGGCTGAATACCCTAAGCAGGCCTGGGGGGTGGTGGAGGCAGCCATCCCACCATGCCAGCAAGGGAAGGGGAGGGGAGGAAAAGCCCAGTCTTTCCTCCCCAGCTGCCCAACACAGGGCCAAAGGAGCACAAGCACTGTCATTTCTCACCAGGCTTCCCCAGGCACATCCCAGGACTTCTAAAAGAAATGTACCTCTGTGATTTAATTCAGCTGAGTTAAACGAACATGATTAAAAAATCTTGTTAAATGTCAGGCTGATTTGTAGGAACTAGCTTAGATTAGCTGGCCACGTGGCAATTTAGTGAGAAATCAACAGCTGATTACTTACATTTGCATGTCAGTCATTTACAGCATATCCTTATGAGCAGGAGGGCAGGAAGGAGAGAAACCAACCTCACCCAAACAGAAGAGTCGTCGTTTAGCTGGCTAAGAACATGTTTCTATATAAGATGATTGGTGCCAGATGAATTTTATAGTGTGAGCTCTGTGTCCACTGGGAATAGAATGTATCAAAATAAACATGTGCAACCTTTCTTCTGGAGAGTCCCCGGAGCGAGCTGGCACTCTGCCTGAACTGCTTCTTTCCCAAGCAGCTATTCATTGGATGAATGAATGTGGGGGAGATGTTTGTGCTGTAATTCTCCATCAGATAGCTGAGCCAGGGGTACGCAGTTAACAGTTTTAGTGGATCCTTTGTTTCCAAAATGCCACTCCTCCCAGCTTGTGGGTGTGCATCTTTCTGTGTGTCCGAGTACTGCCCTGCTGGGAGTATGTGAGCTTTCTCCTCCTTATTCCAGGTGGTTCCCATGTTTTTGAGTGATGGCGTCTTCAGTCCTTGTTGATAAGGACGATACTAATGAAGCTCCAGATGTAACAGTCACTGTTAAATACTCCACTGGCAGGCCTTACATCGTGCAGCATTGTTACCCATAGGTTTCCAAATTCTCTTTGTTAGCCTGACAGGATTGTTCAAGTTTTGAGAAATCCTTGTGCCACTGGGTTTTGTATGTCACCTCTTTGCAGGGGAACCATGGCACGGAGCCATGGCCCTGACTGCCTGCCTCCATCATTGCAATGAGCCAGAATTGCCTCCTAAACCAGGCACTCAGGAATGAGAAAGTAGATTTCCAGTTTGCTGTTTGTGACCCTCCACCTGAGGGACTGGCAGGATAATGCAAACCAAGCAGGATGCACTGAGCATGTGCCTAAACTCCATGCTATGGGTTCCTCCTCCAGGTGTAAGCCAGCATCTGGTGTGTCTCAGGAGAGGGATGGCAGGACCAGTTTGCAGCAGTTGTCAGCTCTGCCATATCTATTTTATTGAGAACAGTTTTAACTTCATATGGTACATCTGTACTGGCAAACACGGTTAGCAGTGCTTATGATGCTCTGGAGGTGTTGCTGTGTAAGCAAACAGAAGCAAAATGACAATTAGATATTGTCTAACGCTAACAACAGCACAGAAGGTCCAGAGTTTCATGTCAGTCAGTGAGAAACCTTGTTTACTGGAAGCTGGCCATGAATTGCTTTACAGATCTAGCCAAATCCTTGGCAGAACACACCAGTTAGACCTGTTGTACTCTTGTAAGGATAGAGACTTCCTGGCAGTGAAATTCTTGACTCTTTGTAGGACACAGCAGTAGGAAGCCCCTTTCTATTAGCCATGTTGTGCCTCTCCAAAACAAGCAGGGCTCAGCAGCACTGCTTCTCACTGCCCCATCGACCCTCATTCTTCCTCAGAGCCACCCGGAGCTCTTGTCCCCATATTCCTGCTTTCTGCTGGGAACCTGTTACAGCCAGAAGATGCCTTGGTGCAGCAGAGGAAGACCTTCAGGGATTCACAGAAAGTGACTTTTCTGGTGACACTGCCCCATTTTGCACCTAGATTAACAAGGGTGCACACAACAGAGCATTTTGAGCAAAGGTCTATCAAAGAAAGACAGCAAAACCCCTAAATGCTAACCCTTGCCACATTACCGATGCCTTCTTTAGTCTTGGATAACATAGCTCAACATTTTGGTTGCAATAAGTAAGCAAATAAAACCAAAAATCACTGAATTTTGTCATTACATTTTAACCTGAATTGCTTGAAAAGACACTTGTTGGGCTGGCAGTCTGTTTCTTGGACTGGGCAAGTAACCACCTACTGTAGTTGTAAAACACTGGCAAGTAAAATTTGTCTGGGTCTATAAACTTTCCTGGTCTAAAATATGGATTGTGGTATGGCTGACTTGGCTGCTTTGCAAAGCCAGATAAATAGCTGGAAAAAAGTCTAGAAACTACAGGGTATAATTTATTATTTTGTCCTGTATAATAGAATTCAGCAACGTAAATTTGCCAGTTTTGACTAAAAAACACAGTCTCCCAGCCTTCCTATTTCCTATTTCTGCTCCCTCATCGATGAGCAGTAAAGCAGTAGCTTTACCCTCAAATCAGTGACCTGTGGCTTTAATTCCTCATTATCTTATAGTTGATAAAAAATTAGAGGGTAGTTTCATGTTCTGAGCTAACTGTTGAATAATGAGCAGGTGGAATATTGCTGTAAGGGAACTAGCAGCAGAAAAAGGGAATCTATCCACTGTTGTTACTATCAATAAGTTTTCACTCCCGATTTTTTTGGGTTTGGTTTGGTTTGTTTTTTTCATAAAATGTTCTTTAAACAGGCAAATTTATGTGTGAGTCCTATGTGGAAAATAGCCTGTGTTTAAATAATGCCTAGCAATTCATTTCCCTCCTTCCCCTCCCCCCTGCTCCAATTTTATTCTCATCTTACACGTTGAGGACTCATTAAATGAGAAACGTTGATTTCTGAAAATGAGCGTTCTTGTTCCTCTGCTGCTTTTAAAATGATGCCTTGATAACATCCAGGGCTGGCAGCAGCATTCGTGCTGCTGGTTCAGAAAATACCTGCCTGGGATGCAGCAGTGCACGGCCTTGGTGCCTGGCACGGGTACGAGGGGCTGCAGCAGCACGGGGCTTCCTCCTTGGGATGAAGCTGAAGCAGTTCCAGCTCAAGCATTGCTTTCTCATAAGGCCATTGAGCAAAGGAGGGTGGGCAGTGAGCTGGCAACAAGTGCTCCTGAGGATCTCAGCCTTTAGCTGGGCTGCTCTTCGATTTTTCCCTTCGCCTTGCCTACTACCCAATGGGACTTAATTTACTCAGTTTCACCTTGTGGCTTTATGAACACATCTTAAGCTCAGAGGACTTTCTCCTTAGAGCTCAACCGGCCAGAGAAATGACTCTATAAACCTGAGGGCAGGTCACAGATGAAGATGAGCAAGCAGAGTGAGCAGGAGGGTGCAGCCCCACGCTCGGTGCCGGCGCTGACAGGCAGCAGGGCGGTCTGGGCTACGGGAGGTTTTGTCACAGTGGGATTTAGGCAGTGGCATTTATGAGGACACGTTGAATTTGGGGTGTTACTCAGTGGAGTTACTGGTGCCTCTTTTGGCTGCGGGTCAGTGCCCACAGAGGAGGACAAAGCTTCCCAGCAGGAAGCTGCAGTTGAGAAGGCAGAGGCATCCCTGCTGCCTGCCCTTGCACTGGGGATGGTTTGGGGAGAATGGGGGCGGTGCTGAAAAGGCTTTTTCAACTTGGGCAGACCCCAGGGTTCATCCAGCCTGCAAGTTGTCAGAGAGTAACCTCCACATGAAAAATTGCCCCAAGAAGTGGCTGTTCTTGTACTGTGCTGACGCACCACGTTGTGCCTGGGAGCCTTGAGCCCTGGCTGGAGCCCTTAAGGCTAGCGTGACACTTGGGAATAGCACTACCCAGCATGGATGTTTCCTAAAATCAAGGACTGTGGCATAAAGCACTGCTGACACATTTATCTGACCTGGATATCATCACGCTGTTATTAAAACGAAATAAAGTGACTCTGAGATTAAGCTGCAAGTAGAGCTAACAAAATGACAATTTGTAATGATTCTCACATTCCTCCAACAGGAAAAACTGCTTAGACAATCTAATGGATGAAGATGAGAAAGACAGGGCAAAGAGGTGAGCACTTTTTCTTCTGTATCTGTCTGCTTAACTCGTGATGAGCTTGATGCTGGGTTTTTTTTTTGCTGCAGAAGCTGTTTTATCCATAATCAATTAATTAAAGAGAGTAAAATACAGCCAAGCACAACTTGAAAAAACAGCATTTCACAGATTCCTGTTCTTGGCTGCTCTGTAAGAAGAAAATAATGTAGTGATGTTTCCTGTGGAAAATGTCAAAAAAGCCAAGGCATTGATTGTTTTCTTCACATTACTGCAGTACACAAGAACTGAAGGGCCAACAACATACTCCTGACACTGAAATACATCATCTAAGCTTCCCAAGTGTACAAAAATGTTGGGTTTTTAAACACAAAGCAAACCAAACAAAGAGGAAAAAAAAAAACAAACCGAAACACCACCAACAAAAAACCAGAAACCACACGCACACAAAAAACCAGCCAACCAACCAAAATACAAAACAAACAACCAAAAAAAAACCCCCCAAAACCAACAACCCAAAACTTTTGCAAAAGAAAAAAGAACTTAAAATGTAGTATGTGTCCCTTATTATGTTGGTCGTTTATTCAGCAATGCCTACCTCACAGCAATGAAAACACCCAGAAGTTACCTTCAGAGCAGAGAAAGACCATGGAAAGTGCTGCATCAGCTCTGAACGGGCACAAACCTTTATTCACATGAATCCTGCACTCCAGCATCAAGTCCCAGCTGGCAGGCATTTGCTGGGGATGCTTTGTGGGGAGGGAAGGGGTGCCTTCCAGGGCGGAAGAGCCGTGGCCATAAGACTCTTCCTAACTGTCAGATCTGACTGGCATCTGCAGGAAAGATGTTTGGAAGCATCTGAGGTAGGGTTTTTTCTGGATGCGTTCTCAATACCTCAGCCTGCAGTTGAGCTGCTTCAGAGGGAGCCGTGGGTCGCCCGCACTTTTCCCTTTGGTTCCCTCTAATGAGAGTATTTTGAGTTCAGATGCAACTAGTTGATCCAGTTTCATCTCTTTTGATTCCTTCTCTGCTCCCTTCCTCCCTGCAGCTTTTTCTCACCAATATAGGTCAGCACAGGCTGCAGCCCAGCTCAACCATTCCCCTTTTGCTCCCTCCTCTTAACATGGGCATGCTCACCTTCACACGCTTGCAGCCTAATTATCTTCAAGATATTTGTGTGATAATTGTTTTTAAAAAGAAAATAACAAAAAAGCCCCACATGAAATGAATGCATATAGGACAAAAATAGGACAACACATATCCTCCCTATCAGGGACTGTCATCACCATCTAGTATGGTTTTCATGCCCTTTGCTCCTGGAGGAAATGTTTGTCATACCCTGGAGCAGGCCTCTATCAAGGTGGATAAAAAAGTGATAACACTGAAAATGGAACAAAGAAATGTCTTCTTTAAATTGTAATTTAATTACATTTTGCTCTTCTGAAATAAATCTGAATTTGAAATTAGGCTTGAAATCATGAGAGGCTTCATGGAAGTCTAAAGTTACAGCAGTACACTAAGAGCATTCAGATTCATTTCAAAGCTAGAGGTTTTCTACCAAAGCTCTACAGAGTCAAGCTTTGGAGAAACCATGGCTGAATGTTTTGCTGTTGTGTCTGGAAAACTGAGGACTCTCATCTGTCCTGTGCTGCAGGGGAAACACTTTCTTTGTTGTGTTTTTTTTGGGGGATTGGGTCCCTCAGAGCTGAGAAAAGTGAGAGGGGATAAAAAAAGCCAAGAAAATTGTTCTCTTCTTTCATTTTCTGCGTTAAAATGTGTGGTGAGTCTGGAAATGTCTGGATCTAACTCCTTGGGGATGGACCCAAGCCAGGAGCTGGGTTTCTCAGGTTAGAAACACACACGCACACCATTTACTATTGCAATTTATTAGGCACACACAGGTTGTATTATACAGACATGAAAAGAAGAATCCTTCCTCTCCCGAGGAAAAGCACCTGCGTTCCTACCTGTGCTTACTGTTGGGCCAAGTTGTATAGCTCTTCCTTCAGGACACTGGTTAATTTGAGCCCCATCCTGCATCCTCTGACTGCCTAAGGAACTACTTCACTCCGAAGACCTGAGGACTGAAATATGGATATGATGGCATCACACTGGGGAGCATCGTAGACCTCTTTGAGGTCCTCTGATCTTATAGAGATCAGAAAACATCATTTCATTTTCAATTCTTTGATGCTAGACCAGGCTTACTTTGTTTTACAGATTTTGCCATTTTAAACAAAAAGAAAACACGAGTTTTGCACTTTTTTCTCTGTCTGCTTTTCTTTTAACTTGCTTTAATAGTAAATTATTTTAAAACAATTTTTTTTTTCAATTCAAATTCCAAATTGCAGACAAAACTAGCTTGAAGTGAACCAAAAGTAAGTGCTTCATAAATAAATACTGTCACCTGTCATGTTCCACTCCAATAAAAAGTAAATTTAAGAATCTGAATGAAGGGCTATGGCACAGTGATGCTTATATAGTGTGTCCCACTGGACAGAAAAATAGGAAATTTAGTGCAAGGCCACATTTCATTGTAAATCAGCAAGATGTAATGGCTGCTAGCCAGCGAGTATTAGTCTCTCTTCAAGACAATAAGCAGTGAATAAATAAGAGAATGAAAACTGCTACTAAGAACACATTTGAAATAGGTGATTTTTAATCATTCTGAATTCAAGTTGTCCTTCATTGCCTTTAGCTGCATTCACTACAAAATCTGTGGTTTACTCATACTGTGTCTCCCCTTTCCTTTTGGATACACTGGATTTTTTTTACTATTTTTTTTCTGAGCAACAGGGAGAGAGGAGAACTGGGACAAACAGCACAGAATGAAGACAGAGACTGGTTTGGCTCACTGTAAATGATTGGCCCTAGCAGTGAAGTAAGCAAGGCTAGGGAATAATCTTCCAAGGGAAGTGACGAAAACTGATTATTTACAATATTTACAACTGGACTGAATGAAGCATTTACAGCTGTGCAGGGATAGTTTAGATGACCTCATTTTGTTGTGGGGTTTTGTTTTCATTTTTTTCATTTTTAAGATTTTACTGTGATCATCGATCCAGATCTTGGTAGAATTATTTCCCCTAGAGTAGTTTTTATATTTCCTTTGTGAATAAAATGTCAAGTGTTAAAAATAGATTCTTTATATTTCCGTTAAGGCATTTTTTCCCTTTTTTTTAAAAAAAAAAGGCAACACTTTCCCTAGATAGTTGCTGTTTTATTTTATTTTCAGGACTATCAAGACCCTTTGAGCTTAAAATGAACTGAGGATTGAATTATGAGGAAGGAAAATGTTGATGTTCTTAACATCCCCTTGAACTGTACAGAAATAGGATAAGGCTGGAGCTTTTCACATCTTGTTCTGACAGTCTTTTGCACTGTAATAAGAACAGGCTGAAATCAGTCAGGCAGTATCCACCCAATCTCTTGTGTTCAAAGCTGTAAAATAATCAAGTGCTGGCTTCTATCCAGTGTATCTCCAGGGATGTTCAGGGTTGAGAGCAAGACAAACAAAAATTACCCCTCTGTCAGTAGTAACATCCAGAAGCCTCTGCAGTGATTTCTCTGCTGAAAATGTTTATTGCCATCTTGGTCCTTTGAGGGGATGTAGATGCTGGGCTAATTTTTGCTCTGATTTTCACCAGCGTGCATCCAGAGCTGGTTATGAGCTACAGCAGAGATAGCTGGGACTGAGAAACTCAGAGTGGGAACGGGCTGCTTGGCTTTTCCTTCCTCTCTGCACATAGCCAGATCTTTAGATCTTTACATGATTAACAAGACAGATCTGGTCTGCTTGAGGGCCTTTCAGAAGAACAAACAAACCTTCTGGGTTGTATTTATTTCTATTTTCACATGGCTACAGGTGTCCAGGAGACACCCTCCAAGTCGAATATTTGTTGTTTTCATGGGAACAATTCAGAAAGCAGTTGCTCACGTGTAAGTTGACATATAATTTAAAAATAATAATAATAAAAAAGTGCATGTGCTTAATGACAGTATTATGATGGAACCAAAACACCCCAAATTAAATCAGGTCCTTTCTTCCGGTGAGTTACTCAAACACAGCAGCAGAATCTGCCCCTCTCTGAGAAGTCTTCAAGCTAAACAGGCAAGAGTAGCAAAGAAAGCTGCAAGGTCCCTGTTTTACACCTAAGGAGTTGGGGCACTCTGACCTTAAATGATCTGCCCAGTGGCACACAGAGATTAGAGCCAAGCATGGCATCCCTGATAGCACTTTGGAGCACCCAGGATTGGGAACACATCCCAGCCTCAGACTCAGTCCATGATGGCATGAGGTGAGTTGATGTTCTCCTTCCTGCTTGCCCTTGTCACCTTGGAAAGGAGACTCAACTAGGTGGCATACAAACCAAATGGGAGCTGCAGCAACCTCTGCTAAGGTCCCTGATATTAATGACTGGAGGACACCAGCCTGATCTCTCCTGTAAGCCAGCTTGGAGGTAGCCAGAGAACCTGTGACCAAAGCAGGCAGAGGTGGACCCATCTCCAGTGCAACACCTGAGCTGCAGGAGTGGGGTTCCTCTCTCCAGTTAGAGGGCACAATGGGCATGACCCACAGTTTTACCAGTCGCCACTCTTCTCCTTTATGGACGATTTTACTGTTGTCACAGTGTTCCTGTTTCTTGCTCTGAATGCCTTCTCAGCGGCTGCATGAACTTCCAAGACCTCGCAAATCCCTAGGAGATGAACAGAGCTCCTTCACCTATAGACTTAATGCTGACCTTCTGGGCTCAACTGGAGCATCTAGTGGCAGCACAGGGGGACAAGCAGAGCCAGTGTCCCCCTGCCGGACTCTGTAGGGGACCCAAAGACAAGAGCAGGTGGTAGGAGCAGCCACCTCCTACTTGTCTCTGCAGCTTTGCTGGAGGCCTGCGTTGCTCTTCCCATCCCGAGGCACACAGCAAGCCAGTTGCCATGTCTATGCACCACTAAGAAGAGGTAGATGATGATTTTTCCTTTTTTGGTTTGCTCATCTTTTTTTTTCCTCCCCGTCTACAGGGCTTCACGTAACAAGTCTGAGAAGAAGAGGCGTGATCAGTTCAATGTTCTCATCAAAGAGCTTAGCTCCATGCTTCCAGGCAACACCCGCAAAATGGACAAAACTACTGTACTGGAAAAAGTCATCGGCTTTCTGCGGAAACACAACGGTGAGAGTCCCTGCAGCTCCTCTGCACTTGCCAGACGGGTGCTGTAATGTCCTGGTCCCTTCAGTGATTATCAGAATGGCTCAAGGGGTATACCAATGGCGATATAAGGCATTGTGTTTTTCTTTCTCATCTAAAAAGCTCATTTGCAGGCATTGTACTGCCCAAATCTATCTCTCTGCATCCTCTTACTTGAGGATGACTCTCGACCTGCTAGAGAAGGGGCCCAGTGTCAGGAATTGGGGGAAGGTGGGTAGCAGTAGCCTGCAGCACATGTGAAGAAAAGGGATGCTTTGAACAAGAGAGATTTGGTGCCAGAGGGAAGATTCCTTTCCTTGAAAACTGCAATATTCTAAGCAGAAGAACAAGGCATTTGCCCCATCTTCTCTGCAGAAAGATGCAGGGAAGCAATCTGTTCAGCTCCCTGCTCTTCAGTGGACTGTGTAGGACTCAATTTTCCACAGTGAGCAGAAAACCCAGACCAGAAAAGGCCCCAGTTTTTGAAGCTGGCTTCTGCAAATCCACAGATAGCTGACGTGCTTCACCTGGCTTGCACAAGCAGAAGCTACCTCACATTTGCACGGTGTGTGTTGCAATAGTAAAGTTCAGTCTCATAAAGACAGGAGTTTATTTTTTAAGATGCACACAGCAGTGACAGTTAAGCCCCTCAGACATGTGCCCTCACTGAGGGGAGGTTTCTGACCCTGCTGATCTAGTCAGGCGTGGACATCGTTCATCAGTGGACAACTGGACTCTTCTCCCTTATAAATCAGGGCACTGGTTTAAAATAGGGCTGTCTTGCTCTGCCCCTGTGAGGAAGAGGTTTCAGTAGGTGGCTGTCAGGAACATTCTTGGTCCCATAAACCAGACAGGGCTGTCACAAGGTGATAAACCACATCACCAAGCTCCTGTGAGCCTCATCTAGCACCTCCCGTCCTTTGGGTGAAATGGAAAAGACCGTAAAAACTCGTATCATGACTCCCAGCATAATGGCATCACAAATGCCAAACTTACTGAGGAAATAATTATAGTGGTTCTGTTGATAGAGCAGTTTCTCCTTCAATGAATTTTTGCCACAAAGAAGGTGATTTTCTACAGGAGGGCACGACTAGGACATCTCGAAGTTTAATAATTGTACATACTTATTAAAAAATGACAGTAATAACACATCTTTCTTTTTTCAGCTGCCCAAGGCAGAGTAAAGGAGGATGTGAATGTGCTCAGTTATATAGCTGAGCAAAGAACAATCACATGAGATTTGAATAAGTGTAGATAAGTGTAGCTGATAGCCCAAATAATTTACTCCAAAAGGCACTTCATTTCTGGAAGAAGAGGACGACGTAAAAGAAAGCAAAGAGTCACAAATCCTTCCACAGCAATTGGTTCAAACTGTGACTCGGGTTTGTGCACTTACTAAAAAAAGCGAATGTTATCTATTTTTAAACTAGATTAGTAGTCACACAATATAATACAAAATATCAGCATTTAAAAATGCTGATTATCTCCAGCGTCCTTTGGACCTGGTTTATTCAATCGTATTTCCATTTCATTTAGTAGGCTAAACCAAGATTTTAGTCATAGCAGAGAAGGAGGCCAATTTTCAGATATTTTTTCTTCAAAAACAGCCTCCTTTATAATCTACAAATCTCCCAGATCTCAAGTAATTCTTCCAACAGTCACTGTTTCATTTTTCCAAGCTACCAATCTGCTGAAAGCATCCTGTATTCTGAAACGGTGTAACAAAAGCCTGGCAGGCCGATCTCTTCTTCTTTCCTTAGTCTGGTTTTGCAACTGCCATGGAAGGCAGGGGGTTTACCATGGGGGCTGTGGAGATCTGCTGTGCTCTCAGCGACAGCCCCTGGCAGTGCAGGAGGGCAGTCGAACGAGCTGGTGGAAGCAGACGGCTGCATCTCCACCAAGAAAGCCCGATTGGAAGGGGGCTTTTGATTTCTTTCTAGACAACAATATGCACAGGCAGTAAATTTACTGTCTTTAAAATCACCACTTGGTGACCACTTGGATTTAGCCACTTGCATTTCACTGGCTAGTTTGCCTACGTGCTCCGAATAGGCAGCGTTGAGAATTGCATGCTCTGGAAGTGTCAATCAATAGGTTTAATTAGCTGGTGGCACTGAAAGGAGAAGACAGGCTGTGCTCAGCATCTCCTCACTACTAGAACTGAATGAGGGACCACTTTTAGACAAGCAGAGCAAGCAGCGAGCAAAAGCATCTCAAGACTCTTTAAATTATAAGATCTGTCCCCCATAACCCTGTCTGACTCAGGCAGAGCTGATGGGAGTGGTTGCATTTCACCAGCATCCAGCTACCCCTGGTATGTCCCCCACTTTCGGTGCCAAGATGTAACCTGTTACCCCAGTGAGCTGCACCCCTCCATGGAAAGCCCTCGGGGAGTGAGCATCCTCTGCCTGCTGCCTGGCCCGGCTTGGCCAACAGCGGGGCAAACACCCCTGGTGTCTCACACAGCAGGGTCATCCTCACAGGCTGATGGTGCAGGAGACCCTCCTCTCCAAGCAGGATTTGGGATGAGATGCCAGTGCTGCGGTGTAAGGCTGCTGCAAATGCTCCTGTTTCATTCATGTTCTGGAGAACAGAGCAATAGCTCTGCTGTTTGGGGTCACAACCCTCTGGGCCTCTTCTGAAGGAGTTTTCTTTCTGCTCACTATCTGGCATAGAAGCTGTAGGCTGAGAGCTGTAGCTCTCTGGCATCCTGATTTTGAAGCTGTAGATTGTAAATATCAATCTGACACGTGCTAATCCTTGCCTTGATTATAGTTTCATGCAAAGTGGCGTTATCTTTTGAGCAACACCCAAGTACTGCTGCTCGAGGCCAGTGGCTGTTGTGAGTACAGGCTCCCACTGAAGGCAGTTCAAGTTCAGCTAAGTAAAAAATGTGGAAAACGTTCCAGGATTGGGCCCCATTTAGATAACTGTTACTGTCTCTGTGCACAAAACCCATGCTGGAAAACTACAATTTCTGAATATAAAGGTGATTTCCATCTTTTTGTAGCAACATATATACACTTGCCAGATACATGCTTCTCTGAGTTTAAAGAACTGGAATTTTTTCTTTGTCTAGAAGTCTCAGCACAGACGGAGATTTCTGAAATTCAGCAGGACTGGAAGCCTTCTTTTCTCAGCAACGAAGAATTCACCCAGCTGATGTTGGAGGTGAACATCCATCTATACCTTTCCTCGTTTGCTCTAGCAGTTACGGAAATGCCTGCATGTCTTACAGTCCAATGCCATCTGCAGTTTCAAAAGAGGAGGTTTCAGGTTCTGCTGTACTTGACCATCAAGCAGGCCTGTCACTGCGACAAGGGATTTGAGCCCCCACGTGCTCTTCACTCTCACTGGTGCCGTTGCACTGTCCTGCTGCAGCCTGCAAAGCTGCTCCAGGACTCCAACGAAATGCAGTCCAGGGGAGAAATTCCAATCACAGGTTACATTTTCTTTTTACAAACAGAGGTGAGGAAAAGGGCACGCAGCAGGTTTTCTCCTGTTCCTGGAAGGTGCTATTATTCCCTGATATTTATGCAATAATAGCACCTGAAAAGCAACAGTGTCACCTCTCTCTAGTGCTGGGTGCTGTACGAGCAGATCAAACCTGAAAGCTCCTCTTGGTTTGATAGAGTTAATACTTCTACCCTAATGATTTTCAAGGCCCGTATCAAACACTTTTTATTCTAACAGGGAGCGGGGTTATTTTGCAATGATAGTTTTTAAATTACCTTCAAATTATACCATAGGTGCTTTTAACGCTGCCTGGGATTTGAAGGGAGGTGACTCAATGGTGTCTATGTAGGTTTGAGATGAAATGCAAATGAACTGCTGAAATACATTTTCCTCTCTCAGTAATAGCTAAAAACTTCCTGAGCAAGGATCCTCTCCTGTACTAAACACGTGGAGGTGGCATGGCCCTGCATTGTGCTTTTGGAACCTGCTTCTCCTCTTCCTCCAGATGATAGGAACATGGGGTGTGATCCGGGCTGTGGCAGCAGTCAGGGAGGGAGGGAGGGATGCTGGGGAGCAGTCAGACCCCCAGAAGGGTGGCATGAAGCCGGGGTGTGTTGCTGGCCCCCAGAGGCTGGCAGTCCCTCAGAGGGTGCAGTTTGTTGAGCTGAGACTCCCCTGGCCCACAGTTAGGAGACTGCCCCCACGGCACCGACAGCCGCCCATTCCCATCTCAGTGTGCAGGATCTTAACGTAAATAACTCCTTCAGTCTGCACTGAATGTTTCCCTCAGATAGCAATAAATTGGCAGTTGTCTTGACTGGCTGGGCCTTTGTTGATTCTACTTGTATGCCATACAATTTTAGATTAAAGTAATTGCTTTTAGTTTCCCAGCTTATAAATCACCTTCTTGCTACTGTGATTTTCCATGCCCTTCAGGGTAACATTGAGTATTGGGAAGTCCTGTTGAGCCAGCTGTTCATCATTCCCTGGGTTTTTTGCCTTTCTAATAATCTTATTTTACTAACATTTGGACAAGACTGCTGGTTTTTCCATCCTGCTATTAAAAGATGGGAAGGATTTTTGCAAGCACTGATGCAAAAAGAATCGGAGCATAATTGACTGCAGCAATACATCAGCTTTCCTGAGAATGGCCTTTCCTTACCCCGTTGTAAAGGCTGTCATCAAATCACATCAGAGTAGGCGTTCGGCTCTGTCCACCTAGGACTGTGGCAGCAGTGAAATGTTTGAGGAGGGCTATGCCCTCTTAGTACCAGAAGGACCAGTTGTGAGTAAAACAAAAATAGAATTATGTACGCATACATTAACTCGATTTTATCACAGAATTCTGATGTGAGTCACTTGGTATAATTTGCATTGGATATGAAATAAAGACTTGATTTAAAAGGAAAAAAAAAACACAACAACCTTCACCATAGTAACATGCACAATCCAGCTGCCTTGTAAAACCACCGCTCTCTTCTGTGGGTTAACAGCTATCCTGCTTTTTTAGAAAACAGCTTGAATGTACTACACGAAAGAAAAACATATTCTCTGCACTTAGATTAACAAAATCTAACTAACTATAGCAGCTGGAGGGTTTTCAGAGATGCTAAACACACACTATTCTACTGGGGTATAAGTTATTGACCTGCTTTTCAAAGGGATTGTAGCACCAGCAGATTCCCATTGATTTAAATAGTTGTGGGTGCTCAGCATTCTCTGGAAAAAGGAACATATGTTTGTGCCTTTATTCAAGGCTTTGTGTTTTCTTTGTGGTTTTTGTTGTTGTTTTGATTTGTTTTGTTGTTTTGTGGGTTTTTTTTTAAAAAAAAGAATAGCTTTTTCCAGTGTTCCCAGAATTCTTTCCCTTACTGAAGTCAGCAGGGAAGGGGGGAAGGATGTGCCGAGGCTCACGGAATCAGCTGCTGGCCTGGCTTGGAGGCATACCTGGGTTTGGTGTAAGGTTTTGTGAGGCCGTGGCTCCCATCGCATCAGGCTGTTTGCAGTGCACCTGTCTCCTGAACAGGTACTGCCTCTGGAGAACAGTCACACTCTGAGTCAGCCGTCCTCCCAGTGCACATGCTGGTCAGCTGCTGCAGGCAGCACTGTCTCCAGGCGACCTTTGAACTGATAGGAAGGACCTAGACCTGCTCCACCTGAAGATGTTGGGAGCTTCACCAGTGCCTCTTTCATTCCGACAGGAAGGTTTTAATATAATCCCTAAGCACCTACTATTGAGTCTTAATTCTGGGGGGTTCTGCTCAGAGTAGGTTGCTTTAGATCTGGAAATCTACCTGCATTTAACTTGGAATAACATTTAACTCAAAACTTTTCAGCTCAGACTAAAATGGAAACTAATTCTGAAGGTGAAATTGCCCCCGTGCAGAGGATGGGAATAAGAGCTGACATTCTCTGTCAGTCCTGGGAGTGAAGGGGTTTACTACAAGGTGGAACCAAAGTGAGGAAGAACCTCTGCAGAAGGGTGAATTTCTCTTCAAATGAGCAGTCTAATACCATGACCTTTAAAATAAATCACTCAATTAAAACCCAGACTAAGGGTTATTTGATAATTTGCATTGCTTTTACTTACATGAAAGCCCAGTAATATACAACGTTACATTAATACAAACTCAGATTTATGGGGTTTGAAGAGAAGTACCATTCTGAGATAGGACTGCATCCTTTCATCGTCCTTTGATATTTACACAGAGCTCAAATGTTCATTTTAATAACTTCCAAGGGATCCAGTCTTAGTCATTTTGCATTATTAAAATGTGTGATTAATTTAAAAACTGAGACATGAAATGTTCCTGTGAGCCCTTTGTTGCTTCAACAGTAGGTTTTACTAGACTACAAAGAGTGCTGCAGAAGTTAAATCAGACTGGAAAATCAGAGAATTGCCGTTCTGCAACTTGAGATAACGCTCCTACAACTTGATAACAATATGGTGCTGAAGTCAAACTGTTTTGATCAACATGTGATGAGCCACCCTGTTTACACCACTCGCTCCTATTAAAGCCCTCTCCACTCCTCTGCTTTCCTTAGGCATTAGATGGCTTCATCATAGCAGTAACCACAGGTGGAAGCATCATCTACGTGTCTGACAGCATCACACCTCTTCTAGGGCATTTACCGGTGAGTAAACCTGACGTTGGCTTTTCTACTCCACAGTGCAGGATGGAGCCCTGCATTTTCAGAAACAGGTGTAAGGGGGGTGGGGGGTGTTCTCCTGAAAATACAGTGAGGGGTTTTTTTTGTCCCTGCGATACGCTGGCCACCACTGCTGATCAGCTCTGTTCTCTCGCCGTCTGATTCATACCCTTCAGGGTTTTGTTGCTATGAGGCACTTGGGCTTGAATGGAAAAAGCTCTGCAGAAACACTCTGGCCGGGGGCGGGACAGGGTGACCTGGCTGATCTTTTCCATCTCCTGATTTCTCAGCTAGCAGAGAATAGCACCGGTGCCACTGGCAGCCCGATGAAGAGCTTGTTAAGGGCCTTATTCTGCTCCCAGGGAGGGAAAGGACAAAAAACCCCATTGAATTCAGAGTTAGCCAGGGGCTGCTGCTGAGCAGGCCCCCCCCAGCTCGGTGGTGCTTTCCCAAGGGGAGCACACCCCACTCCCAGGAGGTGCTGGTGGAGCTGATGCTTGCCACTCGGGTCCAGCATGTGGGGCTAGTTTTATCTGCAGGCTGCCAGAGCCTGCTGTGGGAGGCACTCCTGTCTGCACTGGCTCGGGCTGGAGGAGCAGGGGAGAGGAACTGCTCCAAGCCCTGCTCCTGTTGCTAAGGCTGTGCTAGGAGAAATGGTGCAATAATTAAGGATTAATCCTCGCATTCATTTTTAGTAGCTTGGTCTCAAATAAATACATGCCCAGGAGAAAAAAAATCGCTGCCAAATCATTATTGTACCACCCCCTCGCCATGTTCTTAGGAAAATTACAATTCTTTCTCCCTTGTTTACTTCTTCACCAAATACACTCTGCTTTCCACCCAGACAAATGTATTTCGCACACACTACCTTGCTGCAATAGGAACAGAAATTATTTTCTTCTGAGACGAAAGGAGCTTGATGAAAGGCAGCAGCTAATGGTAAACGCAATAATATTGCTATGCAACGACACGCTGAACTGGATCTATCCAGTTCAGTTTTTAATGCTCAACAGTTGACAAAACCAGTGGTTGGCTATTTTCTGACATTTGCCTTCACTTCAAAGGCAGAGAGAGCCTTGTCCTACATGCAAGCTCTTGGGTCCTCATACACTTACTGGTTTCCATGGAATTCCTCTAGCTTCCATGGTTTGGGGGTTTCACTGCTATCCCTTCCCAATACTGATTCTTAGCAGAGATGGCAAATCTGCTGCGGGGAAGTATTGCTCTTCAGGAAGACACATTTCAGACCCTGTGCCTAAAACCTGAACATGGGTGGAGTCAGGTTCCTGATTCCCCAATTGGACCATCGGAGATGCAATTGGTTCTCCCTCCCAAAATCATGCCTTGTGTGACTATCTTGCACAGCACCCTGCCCAGAATGAGGACAAAGATGGGCATCAGCTTGTATTTGGAGAGAAGCAGCACGTAGCAGCTGGAGCCAGGGACCATACTGCCAGGGCTGGAGCTGGAGCAGGAGTTTCCACAGGCCATCTTGAGCCGATGCCCCAACGGCCGCACCAGCCCACATGTGTGGAGTGACTGGGGGCATCCCAGAGACAAAACTGAGCAAGCCCAGGGTCAGGAAATGGCTATGGCCATGGGTGGGAGCCCAGCACAAGTGTGCAGTTAGGTGCACACTGGGCATTTTGGTCCCATGCTGCCCATTCCATATGTCTTGAGTTTTAAAATCAATCAGAGTGCTATCTGGAAAATCTATGTGGCTTGTTTTGTTTACCTCCAGGATCTGTTAATAAGCTAAATTCAGTCACTGTTTGGGGGACAAAATACCAATTCTTTCTCCGTGACTGCAGGGAAAAAAATACTCTGCAAATCTCCTGCTTTGAGCACTGTAAAGAATACAAAACTGAGCAGAATGTGGAGCAGGGGTCTCTGAGGGCCCCTAGCAAGAAAACTGATGTGTTTTCTTTCATTAAAATCATTAAATACTCTGGTGCTGAGAACAAATATGTCCAATTCTCTTTAATACAATTTCCTTAAGTTGCGTGGAGCATTTTCAAACACAGATTTCCTCTGTTGTAATTCTAAATAGTTTGTTGTTCTGGAGGCTACTCCTAGGGTCGGGTGATGTAAAAAGAGGTTTAGTGCACATGGCAAGATTGACTGTAGTTGAAATGAACTCATGGAAACCTGGTCACAGCTCATAGCACTTGCCAGTCAGATGGCATGCTATGACCCCAAGACTATACAGTCTCTGGAGGAGGGTCCTCCCTGTCCCTTCTTGTCGCCTTTGCTGACAAACCATTAGACACGGGCAGCAAAGTGACTATTGCCAACCTGTAGGAGGAGCTGGAGCTTTCTCATAGATGTTGCCTGTCCATGGAATCAGACAGAAGGTGCTGTACTGGCTCACAGACTGGGACAGTTGTGCCCATCTGTCACGGTTTAGGGTCAGGGCTGTCCACTAGACCTCTGACAGATGCTCTCTGTTGACCTCCCTCCCCAAAGGGGCTGAGAAGGGGAATGAGGGAGAGAGACTCAGTGATTAGAAAAGGAAACTGGAATGTCTTGAATGAAATAATAATAATAAAAATGGAATATATACAAATAGATACAAAGCCAGTATGGAACCCAACCCCCCCAACGGCAATTCCATCACTGTGACCACTGGTGCTGCAGAGCAGGCACTGGGAGAGTCCCAGACTGGGACCAGCAGCAGATGGGAGCTGTGTTCAGGAGCTGGATCATGGTACTGGATTCAGGAACAGACAGATCAGGATCAGAGGCAGAAGGGACAGTCCTGGGATTCTCCAAGGAAGAAACTGGAAGAAGACCTGAGCCAAGCCAAGCAAAGCTGGCAAAGTGGGCCAAGAGAGAGACCCTCCAGATCCCTCAGCTTTATACTGAATATCCCATCCCTGACCCTGCCCAGGGGGTGTTCTCAATGCTGGGAGCAGCCCCTGCCTGTGCCAGCAGCTGCTGACCTGTGACAGTGCAGGGAGGGAGGAGAGCTGAGCTGGCAAGGAAAGTGACTGACCAGAATTACTGCTGTTCTCACTCAAACCAGGACACCATCTCACCCAGCTTTAGCACCTTAGCCGAGGGTCTGCACTCAGTGCCTGCCCACGAGGCAACTTGAGGATTGGCAGGGAGGTGGCTGTGCAAGGGCTGGAGGTCTCTGGCAGGGCTAAGCTTCTCCTGGGGGGGGAGTCTCTCTGTCAAGGGGATTCCCACGT
>VWZY01007491.1:143600-179477 GCA_013399075.1 Chloroceryle aenea | reverse complement strand
GTGGCCGGGCGCAGTTGCTCCGGGGGGGGTACTCTTTCTGTCAAGGGGATTCCCCAGTGAAGCTCAGGCAGCTGCTCTGGTTTGTTGAGCAGTTAAATGTCAGGGTGGAAAAATCCAGGACATAGGACCTTAGAGTGTACCAGAGCATTCCAAGCTGCTACAGGATAGAAAGGGGCATCGGTGCCAAATATACAGGTTGATACAGGGGCCAAATCCCAGCCCGTGAGAACAGAGCTAACTTTATTGTGTGGGTTGATGGGACAGAAGCCTGTCTCGGTGCAGCCTTCCACCTTCCCATTCCTGTAGTGACCATGTTGATCAGTTCCCTGCTTTTTTTTCCCTGCAGCAGTAGTAGCTCATCATATTTCCTCCTGGTGTCTACAGAAAGCGGTCAGAAGGTCTGGTTTGGAGTACAGATGGTATATTGAAACTGCCCAGATATTTAAGGCCTACACCAAATGCTGCAGAACTTGGGGTGAATTTGCTGTGCATTGTTTTTAGAACAGACCAGCATCCCTGTACACAAAGCTGTCACTGCTTTGTCTGCCATAGCTATGAGGGGTAAATGCTCAGAAGTTTCCGTCAGTGGCACCCGTGGATTCCAAGGTGCAGAGCGGATTCCAAGCTTAGCAGCAGATACACACATTAACAGGGTCCACCTAACCACTCTACCCACAGCCACTGTCATTTATCTTTTGACCTCTTTGCCTGTCTCATTCAGCAATACTTTGTGGCTGCATCTGCCAGCCGGGCAGATCTGCCCGCTGTAGAGTAATTGGAATAATTCAACAAAGCTCCAAACTGTTCCACTCCAACCGATACATTTTGGTCTGTGATGATCCAATTTTGTCCATCTCTCTGGTCACCTTTTTGCCACGGCACTGGATGTCTGATGCAGAATTAGCTCCGAATAGCTCGCTTGGCATTTCCTACACCTCCAGTGAAACCGGGGAGTATTTCCTTCCTTCTCTCTTGATTCAAGAGCGTTGTTGGAGCCTTGATCCATACAAGATCCAGAAATTCTGTTCTGTGCACTGCTTTATGGGTGCACGTACCCACCGCAGGAGGCAAGAGTTGTGAAGCACAGTAAGAAGTAGATACTCTTTTTTTTTTTCCAAACTGATTACAAAAGAAAAGAAAAAATAGTATTTCCTGAAAGCAAAGATGCAAACCAAACATTAAATTCTGGATATCATGCCCCATGATGGTGGCAAAAAAATATAAATGCCCAGGACTTGCAAATCAATGAAGAGCTGGTGCCCAGGATGGGAGGTTGCTCTGAGGGGTGTGTGGAGCAGAAGGCTCTTGCAGCTCCAGCTGCAGGTGGAGTCAGAGCCCTCGGCAGCTCTCACCTTCAGCAGAAATGACACCGCAGGGCAGGTGATGGGGTTTGAGTCACAGCTTCGTCAGAGGGTGGAGATACAAGGTGGCACATCCTCAGGTCATTGAAGAAGCAGTAGTGAGTTTGAGGAGCGGTGGCAGCTCACATCTAGTCCTCCTGCAGTTACTGTTGAGTGGATGGCAGCTTAATTAGCCTCCATGTGAAACTTGTGGATAAACATCACTGTCGACCCTTTACAGGTAGAAGGGCAATGAGAAGGAAAAACTACTTTCTGAGATTGTACCATAAGCCTTGAACAGGACTCACCACTGCAGTTTCCCGTCAGGTGCTCTTTCTCCATATGCTCAACATTACATGAACATTGTGCTATATTTTTTATAAATATAAATATGAAGTAGTACATAAATAAATGTGTGTATATCATATATATACACATGATAAAAATATAATGAATCTATATATGTATTTATATGTATAAACTTAATCACATACTGTATCAGTAGGATGCATATTAATGAGGNTCCTGTAGTGACCATGTTGATCAGTTCCCTGCTTTTTTTTCCCTGCAGCAGTAGTAGCTCATCATATTTCCTCCTGGTGTCTACAGAAAGCGGTCAGAAGGTCTGGTTTGGAGTACAGATGGTATATTGAAACTGCCCAGATATTTAAGGCCTACACCAAATGCTGCAGAACTTGGGGTGAATTTGCTGTGCATTGTTTTTAGAACAGACCAGCATCCCTGTACACAAAGCTGTCACTGCTTTGTCTGCCATAGCTATGAGGGGTAAATGCTCAGAAGTTTCCGTCAGTGGCACCCGTGGATTCCAAGGTGCAGAGCGGATTCCAAGCTTAGCAGCAGATACACACATTAACAGGGTCCACCTAACCACTCTACCCACAGCCACTGTCATTTATCTTTTGACCTCTTTGCCTGTCTCATTCAGCAATACTTTGTGGCTGCATCTGCCAGCCGGGCAGATCTGCCCGCTGTAGAGTAATTGGAATAATTCAACAAAGCTCCAAACTGTTCCACTCCAACCGATACATTTTGGTCTGTGATGATCCAATTTTGTCCATCTCTCTGGTCACCTTTTTGCCACGGCACTGGATGTCTGATGCAGAATTAGCTCCGAATAGCTCGCTTGGCATTTCCTACACCTCCAGTGAAACCGGGGAGTATTTCCTTCCTTCTCTCTTGATTCAAGAGCGTTGTTGGAGCCTTGATCCATACAAGATCCAGAAATTCTGTTCTGTGCACTGCTTTATGGGTGCACGTACCCACCGCAGGAGGCAAGAGTTGTGAAGCACAGTAAGAAGTAGATACTCTTTTTTTTTTTCCAAACTGATTACAAAAGAAAAGAAAAAATAGTATTTCCTGAAAGCAAAGATGCAAACCAAACATTAAATTCTGGATATCATGCCCCATGATGGTGGCAAAAAAATATAAATGCCCAGGACTTGCAAATCAATGAAGAGCTGGTGCCCAGGATGGGAGGTTGCTCTGAGGGGTGTGTGGAGCAGAAGGCTCTTGCAGCTCCAGCTGCAGGTGGAGTCAGAGCCCTCGGCAGCTCTCACCTTCAGCAGAAATGACACCGCAGGGCAGGTGATGGGGTTTGAGTCACAGCTTCGTCAGAGGGTGGAGATACAAGGTGGCACATCCTCAGGTCATTGAAGAAGCAGTAGTGAGTTTGAGGAGCGGTGGCAGCTCACATCTAGTCCTCCTGCAGTTACTGTTGAGTGGATGGCAGCTTAATTAGCCTCCATGTGAAACTTGTGGATAAACATCACTGTCGACCCTTTACAGGTAGAAGGGCAATGAGAAGGAAAAACTACTTTCTGAGATTGTACCATAAGCCTTGAACAGGACTCACCACTGCAGTTTCCCGTCAGGTGCTCTTTCTCCATATGCTCAACATTACATGAACATTGTGCTATATTTTTTATAAATATAAATATGAAGTAGTACATAAATAAATGTGTGTATATCATATATATACACATGATAAAAATATAATGAATCTATATATGTATTTATATGTATAAACTTAATCACATACTGTATCAGTAGGATGCATATTAATGAGGTGCACACTGAAGTAATAAAAATAATTTTCAAGTATTCTTCACAAGTGGAATATTCAAGTAACAAGCAGATGCAATAAATCCTTACAACTGAATAATCTAAAGTGATATAATATCAAATCAAGTGTATGAAGAGCAGCACTCTGATTTTCAAAGTATACTGGATGCATTTTACTACTCTAAACAGGAATTCCACAAAGAACAGCAGGGTGGAAAGCAGAGGGAAACTGAAACGCAGTCTTACATAAGTACATAAATAAATGATGATGATTAATAACTTACCAATCTCATACAGGGCTAACGCATTTTCAGCACGGGTGTGCAGCCTGATGGCAGCTGCTCTTCTGCACAAATCCATCTCCTCTTTCCATCCCCATATCTCAGCACCTGAATTTTGTATGGGTTTCAGCTTTGTGCCAGGAGAGCGTGGGGCTGGAGACACCCAGGCATTCAGCCCATGGCTGGCCAAAGGGCTTGTGCTGTGAAGTCTTCCTCCCTGGGGTCTAACTACTGAATCTTCAAAGCGATGTCCAGCCTGGGGAGGCCTCTTCTCCCTGCTCCCACCTGCCAGGATGCAGGAAGGGGGGACCAACAACTGATGCCCTGAGGGCAGCATTTCCCAGGAGCTGAGAGGGACCCGGAGGCAGGGTTGTATCTCAGATTGCCCCGGTTCTCGAGACTGGTGGCCCAGGGTGACTCCCAACTGTACTGCTCTCTCTCGTCAGGGTTACCCAGGTAGGTATCAATCTCCAAAGCTCCACAACAGGCCCGTGCATGGAGCTGGTGAGCAGCGTAGGGTCCAAGCATCCATTTTCCAGCTCACTCCTAGTTCTTGACGTTTAATTGTATGGACATACCCCATGCCTCTGATGGCCTCTGAGAAAGCAGAAAACACCACTGAGCACTGAGGATTAAGCCCTGGCCTGTGGAGAAGTGACTGCTCAGCTGGCACAGCAGTTCCCCCCTGGTTTAGGACCATCAGCAGCAAAAGTCCTGTCAGCTGCCACAGACTTCATATAAAAATTGCTGTCTATCTCTGCAAGTGCTGCTTGGCGTGATATTTCTGTTTTTCTCAAAGGTTCCTTTTCTTTGCAGTGTGATGTCTTGGATCAGAATTTGTTAAATTTCCTCCCAGAACAAGAACATTCAGAAATTTATAAGATGTTATCTTCTTGTATGCTTATGACGGATTCTGCCTCATCGGATTACCTAAAAAGTAAGTTTTATTTTATCTTCCCTAGTAAAAGAAAAATCATAGAATCATAGAAAAACCGTGGGCAGGATACAATTATTCTCTCGGAAAGAGTTTTTTATGTGATACACAATATAAAGCTTGGGTTCATAGCCTTCTAAAAAGATCTTGCTACCTGGAATGACCCTTTGGTTCTATTTTTAACCGAAACTCATCGCCTCCATTTGAGTAGGCTAAGACGACTTGCAGTTCTGTTAATTATTAAATATCGTATCTTTTGAGACAGCTAAGGAAAATAGGTTAGCCGCTGGAAACTGAGAGTTCACCTGAGACAAATCACATCTTAATTGATATTTCAGCCCGTTCGAGTCAGATGCTGCTCAGAGATATGCTAATGCCGCATGCCTTTGGTTTGCATTGTAGTTGAAAAGTGTCTGTTACAATAATCATAATGATTCAGATTGAATTTTGTTTTCCTTAAAAACCCTCTTACTTGCCTTATTCACTCTAGGAGGTAAGACGTAGGAAGCCAGAAAACACACAATAATGTAAGACATACAGCTGCTTAATCTACTGTATGTACAAAACCTGCAGCTGATGGCTAATATGCCCAAGTTAATTTAATAGATATTTTGAGGTAATTAGGCATAGTTTTGCAACACACGATGTACAACAGCTGTGAGTCGTGAAAAGCCTAAATAGAAGAAGAGAAAAGAGAAAAAGCTGTAAATGAAGGATCCAGCTCCTGCCTTTGCTCCACCGCTGCTATGGAACTCCTGTGCTGCAGGTGGTGTGTGGGCTGGGCTCGACGGGTGTCCCTGGTCTGCAGCGGACCTGTGCACAGCGCTGAACCAGCGCGGAAGGCACTTCCCTGCAGAGGCTCTGACCTTGCAATGTATAGTGCTGAGTGTAGAGGACGCAGTGGTAACAAGCTGCTCTCGTGCTGCCAGTTGCAAGCTTGGGGTTGGAAGACGCCGTTGGTTGTGTTTAGCTTAAATAGTATATTTATTTCTTCTTCTTCTTCTTTTAACAATCCAGCTGACAATGAACTAGAGTTTTATTGTCATCTTCTGAGAGGAAGTTTGAACCCAAAGGAATTTCCAACATATGAATACATAAAATTTGTAGGAAATTTTCGGTCTTACAGCAATGGTAAGCTTTAATTGTTGTATAAATGTTACTTTAGCTGTGTAAAATAAAATATAAGTATTGCTCCATTGAACAAGACAGGCTTATAACTGAAAGGACTGGGAAAAAGGATGGGGTAAAATTTCCTTCACACAGATCTCGCAGCTGATTTGCAATAGCTGGACGAGTACCTTTGAAGAGTGGAATTGCATTAGTTGCTTTTGTTACTGCCCTTCACTTGTTAGCAGTGATCCTGGACTCTGGGTAAGTTTGCAAACAATGGCAGGTTCAGAGGAGGGTTTGTTTGTGCTCACTAATAGTGTGTGTGCTAAGGCTGCATCTATCAGCTGAATAATAAGCTTGCAACCTTATCGGCTGGCTTGCGTTAAACACAAATTCTGTGCCAGAACTGATAATCTGCCAAATCTGCCCTCTCAGCCTTCTCTGCAAAAATTTGGGGAGAGGCAGCAGCATCACACAACTGAGAGCCTGAGCCCCTTGCTGTAGCCAGGGGTCCCCTGCTGCTGGCATCGGAGCGGCTGGGGACACTCCCACCCGCCTCCCTCTCCAGCTGCCACTTTACAGTCCTCTCCAGCACTGCAGAACCTAATGCCCTCAAAAAAAATACCCAGCAGGAAAGCAGCACAGTCAGCATACTTGCTACTGCACCACGGTCAGTCTAGGGGAACTGTCTTTCTAGGGGTGAAGAGCAAATTTCCACCTCACCCGTTCCCTAACAAACAGATTGCTGCATGGCCATTAGTGTCAGAAATGAAATAGTCTTTTATTACTTTCCCTTCTCCTGCCTGCCCAAGTTTGCTGTAGTTACTTGCCTGATTGAACTCCAGAGTGGCATTTCCAAAGTTGCTGGTATTGTTCCAAATAGGTCATCCTCAGCAAAAAACCCCTCCTCACCGTGCTTTCCAAAAACCGCATGCCACACTGTGAAAAAAAATGTCCCTGTCCCCATTTAACTCTCTGCTTTTGCTCCACATGACTAGAATAGAAACCTACGTGCAGGATGGAGATATGTATTTCTTGTTTGGTGCCATCTGATTTGAGGCTTTATTTATATAAAAAATGTAACTGCCTGTATGCTTTCTAGTTTGAGTGAAGCGCAGTGTGGCTGCCTGACAGACGCGCGCACCAAGCTGTTCTGTTTTCTAGAGCAGAAACCGGATTTCAGGTGCTGACTCATAAGGATACATTTCTACCAGGGGAATTTCTGATCCATTTTCTTCAAGGATTTTCAGCCTTTTATTTTGGCATGACCGTAATGGTGCCCTATTACCCGTTAGGATTTCATATCCCAGCATTTGTATCAGTGGCTATTTCTTAGAAGAAAGATAAAACTTGCATTGCTGATATCTTCCTTAGCTTATTGTATATAAACTAAATGGGAACGTATTGTTTTCAGAAGACACCAAATCATTTTCAAAGACCCAGGCTTATAGCTTTCAAATAAGACATGTGCTTTCTGCTTCAATTTTTTTTTTTCCTTTCTGCTACCTTTGTCTAAATCTTCCATTTCATTTTGTCTCTTCCACTTTCTTCCCATCTCTGCTGCAGTCTGACCCTCTGGACAATAAGGAGGGGAGAGCTCTTGCCCCTGCTCTGTGAGATGGTGTCTCCCGGCCCCCTTGCCCTCTCCCCATCACAGAATGGCAGCTTGCCTACCCTGACTTTAGTTTCCAGGGCTCAGTGCAGAGTCTGCTGGTGGTGGACACGCTTCACCGGTATGTCCCCAGCACTGCTCACCCTCAGCCACGGTCCCCTCTGCCACCCCCACCAGCCCGACTCCTAATCTGGCCACAAAACCACCACCCAGCAAAGGTGGAAGCAAGTGCACGAGACTCTCGACGTAGCAGCAGCAAACTCTTGTTTGCTTGGGAGCCTTGTTTGTCCTTGGGCCGAGGACAGCGTGAGCAGCCGGAGGAGGGTGCAGGCCTCTGAAGCGTCTGTCATTAGCTCTGCCGGGCTTCTTGCGTCAGCCGGCTGCACCCTGAGCAAGGCAGGGGGACATCAGGTCAAGCAAGCACCGTATGAATACAGCTGCCCTTTGGGCAGCTTTCCAGCCCCGGGGCTAGGGGCAAGCAGCTGCGCTTTGGCATGGGGACTCGCGACACAGACACCTTTGAGCATCTGATGGGAGCAGCGGTGGGCTGGGCTCCTGCCTCTGCTTGGCTCCCTGCACCCCAGCATGCCCCTTACTGGGCACTGTCCACGCACCCCAGGTCTGTCACCTGCCAGACCTGGCATTAATTGTTCTCTTCTTCCTCCTGTTAAATAACTACCCATTCTCCAGACAGTCCCCCTCTGGGTGTAAGGCCGAGTGAGAGAGAAGGACAGTGGTGGGGAGGCGTGGGAAGGGAGACGTATCACTCACGGGGCAGTGCTCATCCTACATGCGTAGGATTAGCTTGCCTCAAATCCTGCTTTTTGGAGATGTTTGTGGAGGAAGGAGGCTAAGCTAAAGATATGAAAAGAGTTAGCTGGGGGAGAAAGACAGAAATTGCAAATTAAGCTTAATTAGCAGGAGACATTCCTTATGAATGTATTCAAGAATGCTTTTCCCTGTAGCTTTTTACAGCAGTGGAAGTGCAAGCATGTTTTTACACATGGGAAACTGATACAGGATGTTCTTCTCTAAATACAAATTTCTGACGTTCCTTTTTAGCCACCCGATGCAAAATCCTGCCTTTGTTTCCAAGGGTCTGCTGAGTGTACTCTGTGTCCACCCTGCCCGTGCATTCCTGCCACAGGGATGCCAGAGCCCCTGTGGCTGGGAAGACTCTTTTTATCCATCGGCAGGCTGGATCCCGTCAGGATCCTATCAGGATACCTAACTATTCCATTCTTGTTAATGTAGGATCGTGGCAGTGACGGTGACAATCCCAGTGAATCTTTCACCTTTCCTTCTCACTTAAACTTGCTCATTGCTTGTCCAAAGGTGGTGCTTGAGGGAAGGGGCTCACGCATGCAGGGATCCCAGTGACCTTGACCCCCTCCCCCCTCCCTCCTACCTTCTCCGTTAATCCCATTGTGCCTTATGGCTGAGAACATCATATAGGGATAAATTTGAATGGATTAATTTGAAGAACTGAGGCTTAGAAAAGCCAGTTAGGGGCTTAGCTGCTCTCCCTAACTTTAGTGGGAGCTCTGCTTTAAAGGGCATTGTATTGAGATGCCAAAGAGTTGTGTTTTGGATCATTTTTTTTCTTCTAAAGGAGAACAAATACCTGGTATCTACTGAGGGGACTTGTCACCAGGATTGCCATCAGGGAGCCAGATCAAGCACAACCTAAACTGAACTCTTGCTACTCTTGCAGAGCAGCAGTCGCTGTCATCTTCCCCCATCTCAGAAGGGGCAGGGGCAGAAAGAGGACCATGCAGCCCCCAGAAATTGCCCAGGAAAGTTGACCTAGCTGATGGCACGTGTTCAGTCTTTCAGAAGATCACCCTCCCTAGAGCTCCTAGGCTCAGCCATAGCTGGAGGAGCTGCACAGCCCAGAACCAGGGTTAGCAGGAGGGTCCACACTTGGGCTGGTGGCTGGTCCCAGGGATGGTGTGTGGGAGGCTGTCCTCTGTAACCCTTGCTGCAAGGACATTTCTGCAGCTGTATCTACAACAGGGATGTGACGTGAGCCGCCTGCACTTGAGTGAAGCCCCCTGATTAGCCCTGCCCGAGCGAGAGCGGCCGGCCGGTGAAACAGCAATGCAAGCTGTGCGCAGTGACTGCATGAGTCACTGGCTGTGCTAAATCACATACAAGAGATTTGATTTTCCATTTGGGAGGATTATATAATCATCATTAATTAAGCTTCAATGAGAAAAGCAGGACTGTAAGCTGACATGAAGTGTCAGTAGTCCCTTGAGAGGAGGGGAGGTGGCCCATGTGCCACGCAGAAGAGGAAGGTGGAGTTCTCTCTGCTGCTGTGAGANTTTGCAAATAGGAACTCTTTCTGGTTCTGTCCTGTAGTCCAGATTTTTAAAAGAGAGATGAATATATTCAAACATCTGAAAGAGCTGAGTGCCATCACTTGTACCCCTTGACCTGGTAGGGAGCAGAGTCATCCCAGCATCACCAGTGAATCATGCAGTGGCTCCCATCCAGTTTTGCCTGAGGGCTGAAGGAAGGAGGCAAGTAATAAGGGTAACCCTCCAAAAAATCCAAGGAAATGCTTAGCTCCTGGTATAAAGTGTCAAATAAAGTCAGAATAAATTATTTTACAAAGCTGCTTAATAACTTGCTCTGATAAGGGAAGATAAGGAGAGCTGGATTTATCCCTCCTGTGAAAATTGTTTGTAAACAGAAAAAAGATCTCACATAATTATATCACCAAACATTGGCTTTGGTATCCTATTTCTAAGGTGATATACTTGCTTAAAAACTCCTGAAAGGGACAAAGCCAGAGTCCTGCCTTTCAAAGTGTTGACAGGACCATCAGCATCTTTAAAGTGGCAGATTTGTCCTTTCTTCCAGAACGCCTGAAGTTTTCCTCTTGGAGTAGAAAACCATGGAGTGAAAAGAGTTCCCGATCAAGTAATATAAAGAAATTTTATACTGGAATTTCAAATTGTGCATTTTTGCTCCCAATTAAAAGGAAAGTCAGGAAGTATCTGGTTACTGAGTGCTAATAATAGCAGATACTCTACCGTTAGCTGATACATCTCTCAGAGATAAAAATAACCATCATGAAAATCATTACACTGAGGAGAAAAAAAACCTTTTCACTCCCAAACAACTGATTCAACCCAAATTCCTTTTAAAAGGAAATAAACAGCTTTATACAGAAGATACATTGATCCTGAGCCTCTGTAAGCATATGCAACACCACCTGATAACAGCAACTCAAATGGCAATGGATGTTTTGATCAGAACCGACAGCTGCATATTCTTATTTGCTATTAACAGTGTCCTGTAAGCTGCAGCTAGAAATCTGCAGTGCTTATGCTGGGCTCTTGATGGGCATTTAAGAAATAAGGCACCATTCCTGTCTTAAAGAATTTACCTGGGGTTCGTATCAAGCGAGGAGAGCGAGAGGAGAAACAGGGGAAGGAAAGACGAGAGAGTAGATCCAAGCAGACAAGTGATGTATGGACACCATCACTGTTACTCAGCCAGAGCTACTGAGAAGTGCTGTCTGGTTTGCCACTGGCACTTCAGATTTCTTCATTATATATATTTATTGCTGAATATTCTGTTTACCTGTGGTCTGAGTGTATGAAACAATCTACATTTTATTCTGGTGTGTTTGGCTTATGGTTTTTGAAATCACTCTTCAGTGTGACAGCCACTAAGACTGGCTCTTTAAACATTCTCATCTACTGACAAAATAGGAAGGAGGGATTTCTTCTTTCAAATGGCATAAGTGAGAGGTTTACTGCTATAAGAAGAATGTTTTAAACATCCTAAGTTAAAATAGGGTGAAGGAGATGTACTATGTACAGATGACTGTTATCAGTTAACAGAAGAATGTGGCATCTGGGTTTTTTAAACGTGTTTTCATTCATTTTATGTGGCATGGCTTGTATCCCTAAGGTTATATATCTTTTTAGCTATGGTAGTTAAAGGTTTGGTTCCTCATAAATATTACTTATTTTCAAAATCTTGTTCTTAGTGTCCCAGTCTTTCAAAATAAAAATAAAAATAAAACCAAACAACAAAAACCCCAAACCCCTATAAAGGTAGATCAGTTTCTTTCTATCTTCTTATCTGATATCCACAGGAAATTTAATACTTCTACAGAAGAATTTTGTGGTAGCTCTGGGAGCAGCAGGTCTGATAGGTAACTGACAAAGCTATTACAATTCCTGCTAAGGAGCAGCAGCTAATTGATACAAATGAGAGCACTGTTTCGCCTTTCTGATTACGCATTTAGCTCTGTCACGTGTCCTTCTAATTTCCCACTCAAGATATTTTGTCTAGATCATTTAATTGTGAAGCACACAAGCCCTGGTTTGCCCAAGCCCACCTGTTTATAGCCAGCTTAACACTTTCATCAGGTGCCTCTGACGAAAACAGTCCAAGACCTGTAGGTTAGACTTACAAATGTTCATATCATCATACCCTCAACCTTCAGCCTAGAGTTTCCATTCAGCTATTTTTCTGTGGTGCCCTCAGAAAGTTCTCTACTGAACTTTGCTACTTCAAGATGTTGTCTCTTTCTTTTAAAGAGACTCAGAAAATGATCAAGTGCCATTTTTCAGAAGTCATACTTAAAAATTATGCCAGGATTGATTTCTTTGATCTTTTTTTTTATTCATATCACGATCTCTTTTTTTAACTACATTTTAAAATTCATCAGCAAAAAAAAGTTGGCATTTGCTGACCAGCTGCAAGGGCAGAGCAAACCAGGCTACGCTGCCTGCTGTGGAAAGAGCAGATATCAACAAACTAAGTCAGGCAGCAGAGTAATTCAGATACAAATGTGGGATTTTTTTCTCCTAGCTATGGTAGTTTTTATTTTCAGATCAAGGTGTACATTTCAAGGCAGTGGCTCCCTGCCTGCGTCACTGAGGCTTTTAATGCTCTGGACTTTGCCAAAGGCATCTGAGTATGGAGGTGACACAGTAGCTGTTCAAAGATGGGATGACTGTCAGCCAGGCCAGTTCTGTCTCATCTCCTTGGGCTTATTCATTCACTGGCAGTTAAGTTCAACATTTCCCAACCTTGTCATAAAATCCCAAATTTACTCCATAGCTGTCCAACATGGTAATTATTACCCCTTCAGCATTGCATTTACCCCTTGGAAATAGAAAGCTATTTGTAAATGCCATTCAGGGATGTATCCTGCTCTCTTGTGTGAACAGGTCTCAGACTCATGGCCATTTCCATCAGACAGCTGACCTAAAAAAGCCCTCTCTCTGCTGCAGCTTGGTCTCCGCTCTGTCTCCCGTTCCTTCTGCAGCCGGTGTCATTTGCAAGCCCGTGGGTTTAGGTTAACTTAGCACCTGTACTTTCTGAGGCTGAATGCACTTCTCTTACTGTCATGTCTTAGAGCCCAGCCTGCAAACATTTGCTACTGAACTTGGCTATTGGAGAGAGAAATGGCCCCATCCACTTCAGATGTGACAACGAATTACATAGTAAACTTGGAAGTAACTTTTTACAGTGCCCTTAATGTGGGTTTATAGCAATCTCATTCATTTTTAAACAGGACTGACTACAGAAATCAACAGACTTGCATAAAATAATCACATCAGAGATGAACCAATAACTCTTTACTCCTGTTTCCTGTGGCTCCTAACTTTCTTCTTTTTTTCTCCCACCTCTTGTATTAATAATCCCATAGAAGCCCTCATATATGCACATAACCCCAGGAGCAGAACAGGAATACATATTCCTAGGAAGTCCCCAGAGCAAGTGTGCTTTGCTGGTGAAAGGAGGGGAATTTTGCCCATATTTTTTATCTCAATATCCAGTCAGCCATGCCCTCCAGACTCAACTGCAAGAGAGGGCTGTAATCTCTGCGGATGTTCACTCCTGTGCTGCCTTCTCAGATGAGGATTCTTTCTTCCCCTTTTTGGTGCAATATGTATTGTGCACACAGTGGCCTAAACCAGTTAATCACATGTGTGGTATCTCCTCAGAGTACTTTATTTTTTCTGTCTCATACCCTGTTATCCTTGTTATCAGATATGTACCTTTATTCTAAGGCTTTTAACAGCTTGGACTGGGTTCCAAAAGCCCGTGTAATATTTTGAGACTTCTTCCCTCTCTTCATTTTACGCTGGTGAATTAAAGCCCAGAGCAGAACCACCCCAGAATAAAAATTGCTAGTTATCTCCTCCCCAGATAAATAGAAAACTCTTCATTTTTCACAGGAATAGATGTGCTTATCCTTGCTTTGTCCTGTGCAGAAGACACAAACTGTAGGAAACTTCATCACGTTGGATTTAGGGGATTAATAGTAAGGAAAGATAGTTTATTATCAGCATTTATCTCTGTTAGCACTGGATTAACTCGTATTGGTGAACTCTGGCTGCGAGATGGGACCTTCTCTGTTCCCATGGGCTACAGTTGGCTTAGCAGGGCAAGAGCCTATGGGGCCAGCCCAGTTCCCACTGCAGTTTAGCACGCAGTTTTCTTTCACTGCTGGGGTAGTGGGATGACAATCTCCAAACAGCTTGAGTTTGGATGAAGAATTTGCATTATGTCATTCTAACATGGGACTGCAGGCTAGCTTAAGGCAACGGGTTCTTTTGGCAGCACATCTCTGGGGCAGGAGGGCTCTCAAAGCAACACGAGAGCCATGCAATCATGAAAAGACACAGATAAAAAAACATACACAAAATCTGCAGCTGCATCGCATCCAGTTTTTCCTTCTGCCCAGTGTTCCAGCAGACAGCAGGCCATCTGCAGACTGACCAGAAATGCCCAGGTCTAGAAGCCCCTTTGCTCTTCTTCAGAACAAGGAGAGCTTGTGCATGCTGGGGATGGTTCTCCTTAGATGCAGAAGGGGAAGGTGCACTTCAGCAGCTGAAAATCACAGTCAGCCCCTTGCTAGCTCGATGAAGCCTTGCTGGCTGTGGGCCCCAGTGTTTTGCCACTGATGACTTGACAAACGCTCTTCAGCTACCTCCCTTGCCAATGCTTTTTTTCACTGCCTGATGGAAGTTGGGCTGATAGGCGTGCTGCAACATATTTTTATTTTTTTTCTTGTGAGTGGTGAAAAAGAGCAATTGGACGCATGGGGTTTCTTTCCAGAAAGCTGGTTTATTCTCTGTAATAAGGTTTGGCCTTATTTTTATCAGGATTAACCTATAAGAGTCATACTTGAAGTTAAGCTCTGATGTCTTTCTGCCTAACATGACTGACTTGGATTTAAATATTGCATATCAGCTTTAAAAGCTTTTAGAGCACTTCTCTGAATAAAATGAGTATTAGTACGCTTCAAGTGTGCAAAATATTCAAGAAGAGCAAATCTCGTACAAGGCGTGACTCTGGGTCCCCTTTTTTTCCCCTCCCTAGTGCCTAACTCCACTTGCAATGGCTTTGACGAGGCTGTCCCAAGGGCTTACAGAGCATCCCCAGGAAAGCAGATGTGCTTCGTTGCGACCGTTCGCTTGGCAACGCCTCAGTTTTTGAAGGTAGGTGTGTAGCCTGGGTCCCATTCTTTTCAGAACTTCTCAACACACCCTCAGCGAGGGTGACACACAAAGTTCTTCGTTTTGCTAATTGAATGGATTACAGATATCACATTTCATGCATAAAAATCCAGTGAAGAGGATTATCAGTGCGAGCCAGGATCTGCGGAAGCAGTGGCACTTCTGCCCCCCTTGCATGGGAAGTGGAAGCCCTCGCATTAGGAATTGCAAAGTCATCTCGAAATTGGGCTCCTCAGTACTGATTTCTGTTTGTTTGATGGACAGTGTACAGAAGGCCAACACCACTTCCATTTGTGCCACTCAGTGTCTCCAGGTGACTGCTGCCGTTTTCCCTCCTCCCTAATCCTGTTAGTAAGACAGCTGCTTGTGGAAACAGGGATGGACCACCCAACCTTGTGCCTGGCACTGGGCCTTCCTAATTGACAAATGTGAACTACTGCATCAGGTGTCTCGTCCTCAGAGGCTAAGACAATTTTAGTCACATTGAGACCCAGCTGCTGAGAAGTCACTGGGTCCATTACTGCTCTGGGACTTGCAGGGCACCCTCGACTGATTCATAGCCCTGGAAGGCAAGTAGAGTCCTTCCTGGGTAAGTGAGGACACTTCCCATAAATCTTAACCACAGTAATCATATTAGCAGGAGGGTCTGGAGTTAAGGTTCTCCAGGAATCCTGAAAGCAAAGTCTTGGTAGCTAGCATCTCAAATTCAACAGGGAAAAGAAATGGGCTGCACATGGCAAGGAGATGCAGAGTGCAATGAAGGAAGCAGCTGCTGAACAAACTGGAGAGGTTGTAGGTGCAACGACACCCATCTCTGCAGCTCACCTGGGTGACTCAACCCCACCTCTTCACTTCCTCCTCTAAAAGGACAGCACAAATCTGACTGGCTAAGGAATCAGCATTTGGTTGCACACAGCAGTGTTTGCATGTTGCATCTTGAATTTTAGGGTATGTCCTTGGCACCAGCAAGAATCTTGGCATAAACTGGAGAGGCGGGAAGAGAGGCATTTAAGGTACACATGAAGCCTTTTGCCTCTGTACTGACAGCAACTTTAATTGGCTTTGTAAGCATTGACATGTATCGAAGAAACACTTGATGACAGTGCCCTTCACCTTGTCTTCTCATCCCAAGAGGGTTTAAAACATTGGTGGTCTGAAAGATGGCAGAGAGAGAAGTGGCAGTGGAGATGATGGGAGAGTGTCAATGAATCCACAGCACAGGGGGACAGCAGCACTGGGGGATGTGGGCAGGTTGTCCTTATCTGTGATGATGGAGACCCTCCTGCAAGAGACACACTGGGGACATGGTAACCTTGGATGCTGCCAAATCCTGAGCACCCTGNAGCCCACACATGCATGTCTACCACAGTGCCATCATTCCTCCCCCCTCCAACTAATCACCATCCATTGCCTCCTGATCCTCATCTCCCTGGGGCAGAGGATGTCCTGCCTCACAGACAGCCCTATGCCTTGCCTCCCGTAAATCGCTTCATCATTCTCACAAGTGCTGAGGGCCATGCAAGATATCTTTAGTAAAACAAAAAGAGCAAGCAAAGAAGTGGGAAACCCAGGAGGTCCCAAACACAGACTGGATGCTTGGAATGGGTGTTGCTCCTCAGGGCCATGGGCAGCACAGCCATGACACCCTAGGTACTACTTCAAAACCATAGAACTTTGGCACCCCATGGAAGTCTCAGCTCTTAAGTCCAAGTGCATCACACCTTCTTCTGCCCAGCTCCTGCAAAATGTGCTGGCATTAATAAATACAATGGTTTGCTCTCTGTAATTTCCAGGAAACATGTGAATCCTCTGTTTTATCCTCTTATGCATGGTGTATTTATAGCTAATGGAAGCTAGATGAAGCAGAGGGGTGAAGCTGCAACTCAGTAAGTTGTTTTTTTTCACCATACAGGAGATGTGCATCGTGGAAGAACCTCTAGAGGAATTCACGTCAAGACATAGTCTGGAGTGGAAATTTTTATTCCTGGACCACAGGTTGGTGACAAGGAAAACTCTTCTGGTTGTGTTGGGTGCTTCTCCGCTGCTATTTTCCGAAGTGCAGTTCTCTCCAGTAGTGTTACTCTTCACATCTAAATTACATAAACAACCACTACATTTCCTGCAAAAGGTGATATTTACTATTTTGCCCTGCATTTATTTTTATCAGTCTTTTAAAACAAAACTACTGTTTCTCAGGCCAGATTTGTGATTAGCTTGTTCTTGTTTTCTTTTAAATTATCGATGGGCAAAGCCTGCCACATGATAGAATCGCGTAGTTATTATCCAGCTGCAGACATCGTTCTTTCCAAACCCAGGCACTGATGGTGTGTCTGCAATTCCCACCGAGTTATGGAGGGGAAATCTGTGCTGCTGTGCTGGCAGAGGTACAGAGCAACTGCTTCCATGCACCACAGATGAGCTCTGCGGGCACCCAAAGGGAAGCAGCACAGATGATCTTCCCTCTTCCCCCCTGTTGCCAGCAGCCAATGTCTCACCACACATTTCCCCCTGGCAGGGACTGCAGGAGCCACAGCAGAGCCCCTGACCAAGGAACAGCCAGAGAACAGCTCCCTCACAGCAGGTTCTTGTGTGAAGGGCCCTGAGGAGCTGAGTTGCTTTCCCCAGCCGTATTTTCCCTGGAATGCTGAGGTTGTCGTGGCCTTGTCCTGGGGGCGACAGCACCTGCAAGTGCTGCCATGGCCAGCTGGGCATCCCCAGGACAGGGTGAGGGAAGGTCAGGATCTGGTCCCCTGGGGTGGACACCAATGAGCAAGAGTAGGTCTGGTCTTTCTGCATGATCCTGTCAACATGCAGAACTGCTTGGGTTTTGGTTTATGAATTCATTTTTATTATGCCTAACTGCAGAGCACCACCAATTATAGGATACTTGCCTTTTGAAGTGCTGGGTACTTCTGGCTACGACTATTACCATATAGATGACCTAGAGCTGCTAGCAAGGTGCCATGAACACTGTAAGTATCAAGATGGCCCAGGTTCCTGTCTGGTATCACTGGGACACCTCTTTTCCGTGAAATGTGGTTTAGTTAAAAATTGGTTTAAACCTGGAAGGGGAGGCTTGACCCTTGCCTCACACCTGCGTGTCTTAGTGGAGTTAAGGCAGACTGGGGGCACTGCAGCTGATTGGCATCTGGACCAGACTTAGCAAGCTCTGAAAAATACAATTTTCCCTTCTGTATCCCCAGAAGCACTCAGCCAGACTCACTGAATGGATAAATTGCACCAGATCTACTAGTAAAGAATATACAGGAATAGTTCAAGCAACCTCAGAGGAGACTCTGTTTTGTAAAATTCTTGCAGATTATTTACCCTAATGTTGTTCACTGTGGATTTGGGATTATCTGTGATTATTTAAATACAATCTATTAAGATTTAAATGAAAAACTCTTTTACTAAGTAAAGAAAAATGAGGCAAAGCTTTTCAAGTATTTGCTTACAGAACTGGCTGGAACATCTCAGTTTAGCACCTCAGGGTGGTAAGAAAATATCCCATCAACTTTGGTTCTTATACATTGACACTAACATATAGAAAGGCTAAATGTGTGTGCATTTGGGAGCCCTTTGAAATCACTTGGGGGCGGAAAGGAGAGATTAATTTTCTCAGTGAATCTTTAAAACCTTTAATAACCCCAGTTTACTGCGCTTTGAATTCTTGTCAGTCTGGGAATTTTCCTTCAGTTCCAAATGACTTTTGTCTTTGTACAACGTTATCTCCTATACTCACTTCATTCTGAATCCATCTGCACACAGTACTCATCTCTTCAAGCATTTTTATCCTGTACTTTTCTGCTATAGAGCTTAAGATGTTCACTGTTAGAAATTAATCCCAGATGCCTAATTAAGCAGTGTGTGATCAGCACATAAATCAGGGTAAAATCTGTGTTTGAGTTAATGCACTAGTGTCCAAAGTTCAGGTTAATTGTACCGGGTAGGAACAAACCATTTGAAGTGTCAGAAGAAGACACCTACTGATCTTTGTGATATTTGCACTCTCCTAAAACGCCACGGCCGCTCAGTCGACGGGTGGTTAGACACCTGCCTCCCTTGGGACTCAATTGGGCCATAGATACTTCTGTCAGACTTTTCACATTTCATGGATTTTTCCCATCATAAGTAGTGCTACAAGCTGTGTGTATTTTCTGCTGACAGTGATGCAGTTTGGCAAGGGGAAGTCGTGCTGCTATCGGTTTCTGACCAAAGGACAGCAGTGGATCTGGCTCCAGACCCATTACTATATCACCTACCACCAGTGGAACTCCAAGCCCGAGTTCATTGTGTGCACACACATGGTGGTAAGGTATGGACAATCCTCTCAACCGGCGGGGACATGTAGGACAGTAAGATAAGGGCACTCTTGTGACTGCCAACATTTTCTCTTAGAAAAATATGTCTCCTATGTAACAATAAAGAGCGACTGAACTCTTTGAAGAATATTTGTTCATTATAGAAAAATGATCCAACTAAACCTTACTTTACCCTAAGCTTGATTTGTCAGTCAGGAGTTCAGGGGCAGACTAACTGCTGCCTTATTACATTTTGTGAAACAAGAGGGAATAGACAGATCTCTTCACTATTCTAATAACCAGATATGCTCTAATCCTTCCCTTGTTTTTTAAAGACACATGTGGAAGCTTAACAGCGAAGTTATAAAGTGGTTGAAGGCTGTGAACTTGACCTTGATATATACTGCTTTAATGGATTAACCTGTAATTTAACCTGTAAAGTGTTACAGTAATTTGCTCCTCTGTTTGCTTGCACATTTTATGAGATATATCGATACCATGTTGAAACATACAATTATATTTTGCATCCAGTTATTCAGATGTTCGGGTGGAGAGGAGACAGGAGATGGGCTTGGTAGAAGTGTCCTCAGAGGTTGTGTCCTCAGCACTAAAGGTACAACGAGAAAAGTTTGGTTTTCCTGAATATGTGTAGTAATCACAGCTTGTTCCTATGTTAACATCCCTGGAGATTCCAGCATTGTCTTCTGGGTGGATTCCCTCAGCTTCAGAATTCATTGCTCACTTGAGTTATTTTGAAGTAAATTGGATAAGCTCATGAAAGGATAAATCTGGAGATCAGTGACAGCCACAAATTAACTGGAACATGGGTAGGGGCAATGTGAGCTATCTCCACCTTTCCTTGGCAAGGTACTACTGTTTAAAGTTTCATTTGGACATGTTCTGGCAGTCAGCCTTCTTGGCTACATCTCCGTGATCTGCTGAAGGAAGAAAGGGAAACTCCCCCTGGGTGCAGGCCCGAGTGTCTCACGGAGGTTGCAGTTGCTGCCACATCCAGCTGATGGCAAAAGAAAGGTTCAGAAAAACTTCTGAAGGCACAAAATGATTGTGGCTGTAGCTTGCTATTTATTTCCAACTCCGTGACAGCTCTTTATAAAATGCTTTACTTAGATGCTGTTTGGAATGGACAGTGACACCTGTGCTCAGGTCTTCTGCTGGCTACCTGGGATTAGGTCTGCTTGAGTCATTTTAGGCCAAGCAAAGAACTGGGCGTGCAAACATTTCTAGATGCATTTCAAAATGTTTTTACTCTGACAGATGCAGTAGCTATTCCTTGGGTTTTTTGTTTGTTTTAGGACAGTGGTGCCAGCTTGGACCCTGAACAGCACTTTAATGCACTCGATATTGGTGCCTCAATCCTCAGCACTAGTCGGACACCCTCAGTATCGTCCAGAAGCTCACCAAAATCTTCCCACACCCCCAAGTCAGACCCAGCATGTGAGTGGCATTCCTGGTTACTGCATTGCTTTTAATTTACCCAAGTTACAGACGTCTGGCAGCACGTCTTTAGGCGGTATTGGTGACCATGTTTGTCACCAGTCATTTGAAATGGTAATGTGCAAGAGGGAAGGTTCTAGTGCAACCACCTCTGCACTGGACAATGAGCAGTGGGACTAGCTGTGAGACCTGCTGCTTCGATCTGTTATGAAAATGAGGGCTTCTGTCTTCATGTTTGAGGACATCAGTATGAGCAGTATGACTAGATTTAGGTGAGTAATAACAGCTGGGGGGGATTCTCTTCTGGCCAAGATTCAGGATGCTCCAGCGTTGACTTGGGCACACACTGTACACTCTTTCTGCTCCCTCGTCTGGAAGAAAAGCCAATGAACTAACTAAATTTATTTGGCCCATGTGAAGGGAGCTCCAGCTGTTTTAGAGGAGTTCCTGGGTCCTTTTGCTCCATTCATTGGAGCACAGAGTCATAATCTGTCTCATTTACTTATATTTTAGCCATGACCCTCCTTACCAGTTTAATTTTGCTGCCACTGAAGTCAACAGGAACATCCCAACAGGAACTCCTGCTGGAATTTAACCAGTCCATAATCATTTCTAGCTAGATCTCGTAACTCCCACTTCAAATGGGGATGGTTTCCAGTGAGAACTCACTGGTACTTTTCTTGCAGCTACACCAACCAAGCTGATTGCAGAGTCCAGCACTCCCTTGCCAAGAACACCAAGCGCGCAGCAGCAGGATTTATCCGTGCACAGACTCGGTCAGCCTGCTACTCTCCAGGTAACTTCTGCAGAGTCATGGAAAGAGGCAGGTGGGGTCAAGCATGTGCCACATACGCTGTTCAGTAAATAGAAATGACTTCGACAGAAGCCATAGCATTAAAAGAAACCTAAAATTTTAAGGGGCTAAACTTATAAATAAAGTCTCCTTTTTTTAACCTAGGTTTCTTTGCCTTCTCAGCCTCCGTGTGAGCTTCTCCCACAGCAGCTGCTGCCTCAAGCAACTCTGCAAAACCAACCTGCACCTCTGGCACAGGTTAGTTGGGAATTTGGAAGTGGAATAGGTCACTTGCCTATTTCCTGATATTTTCCCTTTTCATCTAGGAAATTAATTAATTAATAGGGATCAGGGCTTTGGGGGCTTTTTGGTTATCTCGTTAGTAGCTAATATCTCCAAATCTACCATATCTGAAAGGCTTAAGATATTGTGGGGAAGTAATCTGAACTGAACACTTGTGTGTCTAAACATGTAACTACGTACAGGTGTCTGGAGCAAAAGCCCAGGCACGCACACATGCCTATTTTACAGGAGAACAAAAACCACCTGGAGAAAGAGTTTTCAACCTTTCTTCTGCAGAATTGGGTCCCATCAAAATCAAGGCCACAATGAGAATTAAGCTGAAAAAGACCCAGTCCTCCCAAGAACACCCATTTGTTTGTGCTGATGCAGAACTAACAGACAGCAAGGGAGGCACGAGTTCAACAGAACCCATTTTGTGAGGGTGCTGATAGAAACAGTGAAGTCTATTAACCTATATCTCAAAAGTGGGTGATGGCCCCAAATCCATCTTAGTGTTTTATTTGCAGTGGATTTTGAAAGAACAAATTTGACTACCATGTCCCCAGCACATTATTTCTCTCCTGTGGTCATGCACCCCATCATCCATGGATTTTAGAAATGACAGGGGAGTCCTGGACCTAGCCTGCTTCTCCTGCTGGTACCTCATACTCCCTCACAAGAAGCCAGTTTCTTCCTGTAGCACAGAAAACACAGAAAGCAGTGAGGATCCCTGCTTTAAAATAACAAATTCTCATTTATCTTCTATGTTTAATATTCTTTTCACGACTCCACACCAGCATGCAGTGAAGAAACAGCATATCAATTATCTGCTCTGAGCAGTCATTTTCTTTTACAGCTATTTCTCTCCGTTATTCATTAATGTGTTTCCAAAAAGAATTTAGTTTATTTATTATAAGGCCACGTGTGTTTTGTTTGACTTTTTTCTTCCTCCCTTTATTCTCCATCGAAGATGCTCCAGTTGTTTACTGAGAGCCCCGCTGCCTTTCCCCTCCCTAGTAAACCGCATGTCAGCTCCACTTCTCCTCCACCAAATCAAAGCACTGTCCAGTTGCATGGCCACTGGTCAAGCCTCTTTGGGCTGGCTAAATCTCGGTGAAAGGAAGAGGGCTGACTCCAGTCTTTCTCCACAGGCAGCCCTCTTCCCAGCTGGTGGCAGAGCCACCGCAGTGCTCCTGGCGAAGCTCACGATGAAGCTTCCCTTGATGTGGAGCAGGGAAATAGCACAAGGACGTTGCGGCTCAGGTCGCTGAGGCTCACACCCCATAGCAACAACTTCTGGGAAGGGTAGCAGTTCTCCACAGGCTTGGGTGACTTTCATAACCTCTTAATTACTCTCTTCGATTGCCTACCTGAAACAATAGCAAGAGGATCCATTATTTAAAAGCCAAGGTGCCTGCAGAGCTAAGGAAAGGAGCGATGAGCCCCGGTACGCGGGGTTCCCACCACGAGCATTTCCTCAGTTCCCCAGTCCCCAGCCAGAACACAAGCTCATCACTTCTAGCTGTAGTGTGGCCAGGCACCCTGCTGCCAGCCCGTGAGGAGGAGCTGTGCAGCTCGCTCCCCACTCGCTGCCTTTCTGCTGCTCGCCCTCAGCAGAAGGTGACCACTGGCAGGAGCCAAAACGCAGCATCGTGCTGAGCTGTGGGTTGGCAGCGGGGTGGGGGTGGGGGAAGGACATTTTAAGCAGCCTCAATCGCATCTGCAGTGAGCAGCCAGCTCCTGCCTCAGGCACCATCTGCTTGAACTTTGATTAGTTTTATTTCAAGCAAAGGCTGCGATGGTTTCGCCTCTGCCGAAACGTGGTTTGAGCTCCTGCCTTGCTCAGCTTAATGACCAGACAGCACAGTGCTAGATGGCACCTGAATCTAAATGGTTTACTTTAAACCAAGTTCTCCCTACTAGAATATTTGTTTGTTTGCCTTCCTCATTGTAATAAATTAAACCCCCCTACAACACAGCGGATGTTGACGGTTGAATAATAATTAGCAGTAATAATCCGTTTGGGATTGTGCAGGTGTTATTCAGAGGACAGAACGAAGGAACAAGTTGTTCAGGGAGCGGCAGAGCTAATGAAATGTGCTTTCCTAAGGACTGCACCTTGACAGGCTGGTGCATGGACCCAGCCTTTCCCACAGAAGGAGGGGACCAGAGGCTCCTTCTCTCCTTCGCTCAGCTAGAGCTTTCGTGAAATGACAGCAACTCGGCGTTTTTGAGCCCCTGACAATTCTGTTGCATGTCTCTAGCACTGGCCAGAAGGATTGAAAGTTGGAAGGCAGGCAGAAAAGAAAGGTTTAAGGGAAACTGAGCTAAAAAATCCAGCTACCATCCAACTAGAGTCCAACTACTATCCAACTACCTATCATCAGGAAACTTGTAGGAACAGAATGTTTTTGAGGTGTCCATCTTCCTGTTCCTCACATCTGAAAGGAAGGACCATCCCAACAGCCACAGGGGCCATCGGTCCCCTCCCCTGGCTGCAGCCGCCCAGCACCTACAGTGAAGGAGTAGCCCTGACACCCTGAGGTGGCACCCAGTGAAAAGATGCACAAGTCACATGGCCTCTTTCAGAAGACCATGCTGGTGGAGAGGTTTCACAGCCCAGAAGTGCTGGTCCCTCTCCCTGGGCTGTGCAGCCCGGAGGATTGTGCCCATCCTTACCTAAACACCTGCCGACTTGACCCCAAAAGCATCTGGTTCTTTGAGAAACCAGGCAAAAATTATTACTGCTGTGGTTTCTTTTAGTCTGTTGACAAACCTTGATTAAACCTGCAGTTACAGGTACCTCACGGGTTTAGTCGTCCCCCTTTGAGGGGGTGTGGAAAGATGGCACTTTTCTGTGTGTAACGTGCACTCTTCTCGGGGTCCCACAGAAGTCTGGAAATACCTGGGTGAGACAGATAGCAACTCCATCTGATGCCAGGGGCAAAATGAAAGCTGTTCAGTGTTTTGTGGAACACTTTGAGTTAAGTTCTTTTAAGTTATTTACAATTACAGATTTCTTCCCTAATTAGTAGAGCAGTTAATGATCTTGGTTGTCTGACCAACCTAGTGGCTTTCTACAATGGAGTGACCATGGCAATGGACAAAGGACGGCCTGTGATCTGTCTGGACCTCTGCAGGTCCTTTGACATAGTCCCCCACAACATCCTGCTTGCCAAGTTGAAGAGACAGGGATTTGATGGGTGGACTGTTCAGTGGATAAGGAATTGTCTGGATGGTCACATCCAGAGGGTAGTGGGCAATAGCTCAAAGTGCAGATGGAGGCAGTGACAAGTGGTGTCTCTCAGGGATCCATACAAGGACTGCTTGGGGGGACAGTGGGGAACAACCCCCACTGTCAGTCCAGGCTGGGGGAGGAGGTGACAGAGAGCAGCCCTGCAAAGAAGGACTTGGGGGTGCAGGTGGACAGAAGCTGGACATGAGCCAACAATGTGCACTTGCAGCCCAGAAGGCCAATCCCATCCTGGGCTGTATCAGAAGAAGTGTGGCCAGCAGATGGAGAGAGGGGATTCTGCTGCTCTACTCTGCTCTGGTCAGACCTCACCTGGAGTTCTGTGTCCAGCTCTGGAGCCCTCAGCACAGGAAGGACATGGACCTGAGGAGGACACAGAAATGATCAGGGGCTGGAGCACCTCTCCTGCGAGGACAGGCTGAGGCAGTTGGGTCTGTTCAGCCAGGGGAAGAGAAGGCTCTGGGGAGACCTTGTAGCACCCTTCCAGTAGCTGAAAAGAGCCTACAGAAAGCTGGGGGGGGTGTTTCCAAGGGCATGTGGTGATAGGACAAGGGGCAATGGTTTTAAACTAGAGCAGGGCAGATTTAAACTGGACATTAGGAAGAAGTTCTTTACCAGGAGAGTGGTGGAGCACTGGAACAGGTTGCCCAGGGAGGGGGTTGAGGCCCCATCCCTGGAGACATTCAAGGTGGGGCTGACAGAGCTCTGAGCACCCTGCTCTAGCTGAGGCTGTCCCTGCTCTCAGCAGGGGGGTTGGACTGGATGGTCTCTGGAGGTCCCTTCCAACCCAGGGCATTCCATGATTCCATGATTCTATGATGTTGAGATAAATACTCTCTGGTGCAGGTTAGTTGCTGTTAGTGCCTCATACAACAGCAGAAGCTCTGTAACCACAGGGGTCACAGACAGAGTGATCAACAAATTTGGGGGATAGAGTGGGAAAGGAAAGAAATCAAAAGAGAAGGTTTCTTGTCTTCTTCCATAACGGCTCTCACTCTAGTAGAGCAGCTAATTGTTGTTAAGTGTATTAAAACAAAAAGCACATGGAAAAGAGAAGAAAAAGACACTGCTAGATGAACATATTAAATATAAGAAGGTGCTGGGATAAAAAGAAAAAGGAGTAATAATTTAAAATTAGCAGCAATATATTTTTGCGTGCAACTTTCCAAAGCAAATTCAGAAGCAAGGGCTGGAAATGGATTTTGTTTCTTATTGAAGTACAAAATGATTATAAAATTATCTGTTAAAAAAGCCCTTAGATTTTTTAATTGAAGCAAATCAGATTCTTTTCCCAAAGTGTCTTAAGGAGCTTGCACATTAATGACACGTCTGTTGTCAGCAAGGCAGGCAGTTAAAATGAAGCTTTTCTCTAACATTGTTTTTAATTCCTTGCTAATAAGTACCTTTTTATAGACTTAAGTGGTCTTGACTAACAGAGTTCACTCACAGAACTGGGTTGCAAGGCTCAGCTTTTTAAAAAGACTCCTGTATAGACACAGGTTAAAGCAGGACTGAGCTGCACCACAGCAAAACCATTGTGCCATGCTGCTCCTAAAGTCCGGGCACCTGGGACTCTTCAGGAACACAGAGCTGGGCTACCACAAGCATCACCAGACACCCCACTGAGTCACTTGTCCTTGTTCCAAACATCAGAGCTTTCCACTCATCCATCCCTTGGGTTAATACTTTATACCAGAAACAGAGAGACCCTACTCTGACTTCTCCCCTTGAACACCAAGTAGAAGTGACACAAACTTCCCCTGGGGAGCTTTGACACCATTTTTTTTGCTCTGGGTGGCTGTCACCTGGTGGCTGATGACAGCGCTGCTGTCTGAAGGCAAAAGCTCCATGAGTCATGGTGCTGGAGGACAAGTGCTCACATTATCTCCTTGGGCAGACAGTGCAGGCTGTGACCTCTAGCAGATGCCTTTGCCACTAAAGTGAGCTCTGAGGGCTTCTGCCAGCAGTGAGTGCATGGGCCACCTTAGCAGCCCTCCTTCTGCCTAGGCAGGGCTGGCCATGAAACTCCCCACTACGAGCAGTGGCCTCATGGACTGGGTGGGGTGGGGGGAAAGCCACCCTCCACCTGGTAGATAGAAATAAACCCTGTGAAGGTCGCCTCCTTCCTCACCTAAAGGCACTTATACAGAGATCTCAGCTCTGCTGGAGGGAATGTGAAGGTATTTCATGTACTTGGCTGGTTTAAGGCAAAGCAGTTAGCCAATACAAATCTGACCTGGCACACTGAGATTTCTCTAAGCAGCTAGAAGTTTCTGTTTCCCTATTAAAAAGCCAGAAATGGGGTAATCAAGTGCACGTCCATGGAGCAGGAAGACTCCAGCAGCATGCATCAGTTCACCCATTAGCACAGAGCCACTGGAACAGCCACAGGAACAGGGCACCTCTTGCAACTCATAGCAAAGTTATGATATTTCTTTTTCCTGGACACTCACAGCACCATATATTTTCAGAGAGGTTTGGATGCCTCGATAACAGAAAAGCTTACAGATTTTAAGTGTTGAGGGTTTTTTTTTTCCAAAGACTGTTTTTTTGCTGTTGGATTATGAGCTCACGTGAAGCAACTTTTCCAAAGCCTATTAAAGTAATAATTAACTCTGGTGGACTTTGTGTCATACCCAAGAACACCACATAAAAATAGGAATGTATTGCTGTCCCCTCCACACTTCCTGAATGACTCCACTTTGTGCCAGGTATTGCTGCTAATGAAGGTTACACTTGCTTCTTGACCCTGATCAGTGATCTCCATTTAATATTCTCATTTAGAATAGCCCTTCTCCCCCTGAGCTGAGCTATTCATTTCACATCACCTATAAACATAACTTAATGAGTAATCCTGGTAGCTTGACTGCTACTCAGCTGTAGAAATCTAGAAAATGTTCATGGTGGTCAGCAGTTGTGTGATGCTATAGCAAAGGTAGCAGCAGAAAAAGGCACTGCAGCACTGCTCTTTCTGGGTGGAAGAAGGAAGGTGTTAGTAAAACACCTGCAGAATATACAGTTATGCTCCACTAAGGGCTCCAGACTACAGGCTAATAAAAATAATGCACTCGTTTGCCATCCAATTAAGAGACTCTTGATATTTTCAAGTAGCATACTTTCAAAAACAGCCCTTCTGATAATTCCCTAACAGAAGAGGGTCAGTTGTAAGCAGATCACTCTAACTGAGGCAATTTAATATATGTGCCTAAAATTGAAAATGGACAAGTTTTATCTCTGCCTAGATGTTAATACATTACAAGCATGTCTTTTACTCCTTTGGCTGTGCTTTACAATCAAGAAACCAGTAGCTCCTGCAAGAACAACTGAGGGCTGTTTGTATTCCAATGACTGATTTTTCCTTCTTTTTTCTCAGTTCTCAGCACAGTTCAGCATGTTCCAGACTATCAAGGACCAGCTGGAGCAGCGGACTCGAATCCTGCAGGCCAACATCCGGTGGCAGCAGGAGGAGCTCCAGAAGATACAGGAACAACTCTGCCTGGTCCAGGACTCCAGTGTACAGGTGTGTTACTGCTGGGAGGGGCAGAGTGGAGCATCCTCTCTTCTGTGGCCGTTGATAGGGTTGGCAACTTAAAATTAGCTCCAGGGTCCAGGAAATCTGGACGCCTGGAAACCAGCTCATCTGAATGAGGATGCTGCCATCTGAAAGCCTCATGTAGCCTATGTCAGGAAACAGTTAAGAGCTCTCTGTAAGAACAGAATAAAGAAATATCTCAGTCTTAGGAGGAGGAAGAGGAGGAGAAAATTTGGGTCATTTACAGTAGCATTTTAATACATTATCTACTGAGTTTTCAGACTGAGCAGCTGTAGTAGAAAAATGTTCAAGTTCAGACTCGCCAATGATTAGATCTCTCCGGTTCATTGGCTTCCATCCAGTCACTGTTTGCTTCATGTGAGCATCACTCATACTCAGCATCTTGTCTGTCCAACTCTTCTTTGGCCAACAGCTCCTCTTAGAGCATTGCTCATCTCATTCATACGCTCCCTCTTTTCCTGACCCTACCCCAGCCTGGATACAGAGCACAAGAGATTAATTTCCTTGTCATGTTACCCCCCCCAGACCTCTGCTGATGTTCATTTGTTCACACCAGCGGGGTGTCTGAGCTTGTTCTTCACTGGACCACCTTAAGCCTTTAGGGTGAAGCTGGCTGCACCTGCTCTTCTGGAGCTAGAATTCACTAAGGATGGTATCTGCATTCAGCTCCCCAAGTGCAGTATCTGCTTTGTATTACGTCTGCCAAGGCTCGGGGATAATAGCAAGTGCTGCTCGGTACAGGGCAGGTTTCACTCGGCAACAAATGGACAAATCATCCAGTTTTATGGAAGTTTTCTAAATGCAGAGTGATTACTGCTTCCTTCCTCATAATTTAACTCTAAATGGCACAATAGATGACCCTTGATAGAAATGTTGCATTGGGGACCCACTGTGGGCATTGTACTAACAAGAGTTTTTTAGAAGACAAGCTCTGTCACAGAAACAAATGCCTCAAAGGATGTTTTAAGCACAGGATGAAAACCTGAGAGCTGCTGAAGTTAGTGGGAAATTTGCTCCCAACTTCCACAGAAACAGCCTCTCACCCATCAGCAGCAACTGTGAAATGCAGTTTCACATAGTAAAGTAAACTGGGATTATAAATTTAGGCAATTAAAGGATCGGTGAAGCCAAATCAGAAACTTTGCCACTGAAGCTGCCGCACACGCACTGCTTTAAGACAGCACATCAGGGGTGGGTCCCAAAACCAGGACTCTCTGCTCCTGAAGCCATAGGTAGACCAGCACATTTCTTCTCTTGGTTCTGAGGTGACTTGGATTAATGGGAAGGGAAAGTCACTCTGCAATTAACTGGCCTTCAGTTCAGAACCATGTCAGATGTCCGAAATCTATTATTGTTATTATGAATATAAAGAGACACGATATTCTCACTTCCTCTCTGTTTAATTGGGTGAAAACCATTACCTTCTCCTGGTGAAGTCTTCTGTAGTCATGTATACTCAATTTTTAATTTTTTTTTCATAATTTAGGCAAAAATAGAAGATGAGAGCACATTCTTATATGCAGGAAATCGATTTTATTTTGGCATAACTGTCTCCAGTATGCACCAGGGTGCATTAATAAGCCAAAGACCGTGGGACGGATTTTCAGATACTCTCCTAGGCAGCTCAGGCAGAGAGGAGTGGAGGCCCAATGGGTAAATGGCTGGTAGTTCTGTACTGCCCATCCCATCCCAATCTGTAGCTGTGAGTTGCACCATTTGGGTGATCTTCTCACCCATGAAGACTGTACCAGGTTGGATCAAGTATTTTCAGACCAGTACAACTCTCTGGTGTCAGGACTGACCATTTTCCAGCTTCCTGCAGATGCTGAACTGAAAGGCAGGGGGAATGGAGAGCAACTCAGAAATCTAGAGGCTACATATCTGTCTGAGGGGGTAATGCAGGATGGGAAGGATCATCCTCTGTAGTTCAGGTGCCTTTTAGTCTCCTCAAATCAAACAAGATGTGAGCAGTGACACTGACTCACAACAAGGGCCTTTGCCATCTCCCACTTCCTCTTGGTTAAAGAAATTACTGCGCTGTTGCTGGCATAGAGTGATACCAGGCATTAGATTCATCTTATTTGGCTAGAGACAACTGGAGAGAAAGCCTCACACTTTTTGCATGCAGCACTTTTGTGACTCACAGCCAGCAAGGAGTAAACTGTGAAATCAGAAATCCAGCCACGTGCTTTGCGGCACAGATTTCATCATTCCGGGAGCTGGATGTCTGCAGACATCGATCCGTATCTATTATCAGAGCTCCAAAGCACAGTAGCAAACAGGCGAGCATTACTACCAAGCAGATATCTCATCTCTTTAATATTCTGTGTGGAAGGGCTGTAAGCATGGGGGAGTGCCATCGGCTGTCTGAAAAGGAGGAAGTGTTCTCTGGTTTTCCCTCATTAGCCGATTGATTAGCATATCTTCCCCTCTGGTTCACTCCCTTCCACACAGAAGTGTGCAGGTAGCTCTGTGGAGAATTAAGCTCCATTTCCTTCAGAGATCTTCAAAACTGTAGTGCAGCGAGTCCACCAAGAAAAGCTTTCCCAACCAGATGCTGAGCACGGTAATCTGCTTTAGAAACCATTTCCAGGAGCCTTCTGCAATGAAAGAAGAAAGAGGCAGGAGGGTTGTGGGCCCTGAACAAAAGTGTTCAAAACTCCATTAAATCCCTGTTACTGCTTTCCTGACAAATGAAAGTATGAAGGACTAGAGCAGCAAGAGTAACCTCAGAAGTCTGAAGGATGCTGTGTCTGCTCCAGATTTAACAGTCTAGCTAATGAATTGCAGACAGGGAGGAAGGCAGAAGGGCTGAGCCTGACCAGCCTGCAGAACTGCAAATGAGACCATCCACAGCCACCCATCATTTGCAAACCAGGCTCCCTTCGAAGTCAGTGAATCTCAGCTTCCCAGTGCTGTGCTTCTCATCTTTCTGTATTTTACATAAAGAAAGTGTCTTGATGTCTGTAATGATGAGCCCGGAGGCTGTAATCCCCTGATTATCCAAAGGACAGGTAGAGTCAAAGAGCCGTTTTCCTCGCGATGTCTTGGCAATGTGATTCATCCGTTAGCTGTAGGGACCATCTATCTTGGAAGGAGGTGGCAGCAGTGTCAGAGGGTCCCTCCCCTCCCTCGCTGCTTTCCTGCGTATGTTAACAAGCTGGCCAATTAAAAAATATTTGTAGGATGCTTCACTGACCTTGCAGTCCACAAAATCAGCCACGAGGCATGTCATTAGCAGCGGTGCGGTTAGGGGGCTGATAATTTATCTACTTGGATTTGCTCAGACAGGGAAAGATTTCATTCTTTATTAGGGGTTTTCTGTAATCTAAAGCTCCTGTATTTCTGTGTTCTAGGGGATTTCAGGCAGGACAACACAAAAGAGGCACGTTATGAAAAAAAGCTGTTAAGTTTTGTACAAAGGAAGCGTGGTATCGCTTCCAGGCTTAACTGGAAGGTAGAAATTCCACACTCTGACCCTCTCTCAGGTTAACTCTTGTTTTGATGAGGCACCTTGAGTCTTCCAGTTCTGCAGGGACATGGGTTAAATGGCACCATCACTTCCTGCCCTGAGATTGCTTTTTCCAGGGCATTTATTTTCAGACAGTAATAATGCTGCTTTGGCTACTATAAAGCAACAGAGGGTTCCTGGATACGAAACACTCAGAATCCTCTCCAGGTGCGAACACATGAGAAAAAGAAATTGGTTTACTGGGATAAAATTGGTTGTAAATGTATAAAGTGTTAGCTGCCAACCATTGACCGTGCCGTTCCTATCCAGCATCACACTCTGGTAGTTGCAAAGTAGGTTACTCTGCTTTCTTTCGAGGAGAAGATCCTCGGCCTTCATCTGGAAGTGAGGCAAGCACCCAGGCAGGTCCATGCAGAGCAAGTCACTCACTGCAAGTTCATGCCCTGCCTGACATTCACACTGACAGGTGCTGACTTTGTGTTGGGTGAACTTCGTATTTCTCCAGCACTGTGCGCCTTGTACAGTGAGGTCATCTTCCTGAAGGTCTTAAGATCATCTTCCTAAAGGTCTTAATTTGTGGTGATCTGGGAAGTACCAGTTGGCTCACACTCCCCATCAAAGTTTTGAAGTGCCCTACTTGCTGATGTGAGTTTTATAGCAATGTTTTAAATATCAAATTCTACACCAGTGGTGACCAGTTTCATTGCTAGAGCTGATCAAGGGAGTTGATTTCCCCAACATGACCAAGGCTTATCTTCTATATATAGAAAATAAACAAGAAAATGAATTTTCATAATTCCTGTCTTTGATTTATTCATAATAAGACTTATTTACTTGGCAGAAGTTGTGAGACCATCTGTCTTTCTGATATGTAATGGCTCCAAACTCAGTGAGCAGTGTTTTTAAGAGAAAGCACTCGGAGCTAGTTTCAGACCTGCTGCAAGAAGCCCCAGCTCTGTTCCTTGACCCATTTATTTCTACCAGACATCTCTGAGATGTGGTTAGCCTACAGCACCTGAAACAAGCCGTTGCTTTAGCTCCATTAACATTTTCATTAATTGCTCCCCTCTCCCAGCTGATCTGCGAGAGCTTTGTCTGTACCTTTTTTCTGAGTAGAATCTTGGCACGCAGTAATTAATTAAAAATGTATCATATTTAAATACAAACTGTGTTTTAAAAGCTAGATAAATAAGTCCAATCATGATGGATCGACCCATACTTTATGCAGAGAAAAGCAGTGCATTGTGCTGGTCCTTTGAAGAGCAGTAGGGTTTTTTCCCCCAAGAAAAACTAAAGGGGACATGATAGTTTAGGGAATTGTTAATATAGCAATAAGCTGCAGAAAGGTGTACTAATTACTGGGTGTACCTCAAACGTACTGCTAGGCATGAGGCCGATGGATGAATAATGAACAGAATAATTGTGACTCTGATTTCATGTAAACCCTAAGCAGCCCTGTTAAATTAATGGAGATCCACACGTGTAGCGGCGGTGTGGAATCCGAATCAGATCCAAAAAATACTTCAAATATGTGGGCTGCGTACAGTCCTCGGTGGCAAGAGGCTAGGTTTGAAATACTGCAAAGAGAGCTTGTAGCATTAATAATTCATAGTTTTAAAAGATGCCTTTTTCCTCTGTACAGCTATAAAAAAAGGAATAGCCCTTAGAAAAGCAAAAATTCCCAAGCCCTGCAACTTTGAAAGATGAAAGCCTCATCTTGCAATGTAAGGACAGAGAGAGTATCATTTAGAGAAACACTAACAGAGGAGCTGCTAGCATTTCTGCACAAGTCAAATGCGTGGCACGGTCCGGAAGAACACCGGGTGACAGTTACCTGATGGGAGATCAGATAAATGACAGCGACTCTGTTTACACGTATTCTCGATGATAAGGGCACGGCCATTCAGCACGGGTTGCTCTGGCCTGACTGTGGCCTCATTAAAAACAGTCGACAGTCCAACTGTACATAAGGTGTAGAATTTCCAGAGAGAAATTCAAAAAAAGCAGCCCTCTCTGAAAAGTGGGCTGATTTTGTTGACAGGAAATGAAAGGACAGAGAAGACAGGGAGTTGCTGATCTCTTCTTTCTGGTCAGCATGCCCCAGAACACAGTGAATGTACAGGGAACTGCTCCTACGAGAGCTGTGCCTGCCCCACGGGGAGAGGACCTGTGCCTTCAGGACACATTTCATGAGTAATGAGTGCACTTGCAGAACAAGAAATGAAGAAACTAGGGACAGTAGAACTGTTAATGTAGGAAAGATGGGTGATGACCAACTGCAAATGCACAGTGAATCCAGGAACATGGTAACTTTATTTTGGAATATATCTTTGGATTTAATTCTGTCACCTTCAGCATCCAAGACAGCTGGGCTAGGTAAATAAATAAACCTTCCTCCCTTCTTCTCCAGATGTTCCTACAGCAGCCAACGGTGTCCCTGAGCTTCAGCAATACTCAGCAGCCAGAGCCACAACAGCTACAGCAGAGGTCAGGGGCTATTTCACAGCAGCAGCTTGTCCCCAGTCCTCAACTTCAAGGGCAAATTGCACCTTCGCAAACAGCGAACCAGCAAGCGCTGAGGGAATCGAGTGGGATATCAAGCCAGGTAATCATTTCTTTGAATAGAGAAGCATTTATACTGAAAGAAGGCACTGAGCTGTTATTAAGCAGGCAGGTAGAATCTCGTCAGTCCTGCAAGCGTGCCTTTGCCTTTCCTTCCCTATTCTCCTTTATATGGGCAGCCTGTATAAACATTTACTTTGCCTTAAAACCCTTTTCTAAGACCTCAGCCGTGAGGGTTACTTTAGCAGCTGTTTCAGGTTGAAAACTGAGTGGGGGGCATGCAAAAAGTGTGGGTGACATACTGTTCTGCAGTTGATCCCGAAAGAAACCCAACCAACCACCCTGGCAAGCAGCAATAGCGGTGTTGGCGGTGTGACCTCACAGAATATGCTTTAGTCCGGCTTGCCCCCTGACTCCAGTCGGACACCACCAGTAGAACAAAGCCTGTCTGCTGTGGTGGCACACAGCTGGAGTACACTGAGATGTGGGTGAGACCCCCGGGTTGTGAGCGTAACAGATTCCTGCACCAGGAAATAAAGTTCAGCCTCAGCGAGTAGCAAGTGAGGTCTGTGAAAGCTGGTAGGTTTTGCACAGGACTTTGGCTGATTTTTTTATTGCCAGTTTCTCACACTTCCAGAGTTTGCTCTTCTGGTACCCATCTGTTTGCTGTACCTCCCTCCACAGCAAACTTAGCTTCTGTTTCTGCCACCCGATTGTGTGGCAAACATAGCTTCATCATTAGAAGTCTTACAAACGAGTCTTATGAGGAAGGGCTGAGGGAGCTGGGGTTGTTTAGTCTAGAGAAAAGGAGGCTGAGAAGGGAGACTTCATCGCTCTCTACAGCTGCCTGAAAAGAGGTTGTAGAGAGATGAGTGCTGGTCTCTTCTCACAGGTAACAAAGACAAGAAGAAATGGCCTCAAGTTGCACCTGCGGAGGTGTAGGTTGGGCATTAAGAATTTGTTCACTGAAAGGGTTTTCAAGCAGTGGGCCAGGCTGCCCAGGGAAGTGGCTGAATCACCCTCCCTGGCTGTGTTTAAGTCGTGTAGATGTGGCGCTTGGGGATGTGGTTTAGCAGTGGACATGTAGAATAGGCTTAATGGTTGGACTTGATCTAGGTCTTTTCCAACCTAGGTGATTCTGTGATTACCTGCAGACCCCTCAGCTGCAGCTTCTAACTGCCTACGTACCTGTAAAGACTCTGTTACAATGAAAAGTGTATCCATAAAAAGCCACCTTTTTATTTCAGAATCACAGAATGGTTTGGGTTGGAAGACACCTTAAAGTTCCTCTAGTTCCAACCCCCTGCCATGGGCAGGGACATCTACTAGATCTAGCTGCTCGAAGTCCCAT
>VWZY01007491.1:91005-135754 GCA_013399075.1 Chloroceryle aenea | reverse complement strand
TTGTCGGGAGGATGAGTGTGAGCCCTTTGTGATGATGAAAAGTGAATGTTTAAAATCTTTTAACTGCTGCGACCCTGGGAATGAATCGTGCTTATTTTTAAGTTCCTGCATGTGTGGCTTGGAAGGAACTGGGAGCAGTGTGGGAGGGAAGGGGACGGGGGAAAGCCTGAGGGAAGCCGGGGCTGCGTTTGACGCATGCATGGGTGCTTTTCAGCATTGCTTAGATGGCTCCTGCAAAGAAAGGTGGCGAGAAGAAGAAGGGCCGCTCTGCCATCAACGAGGTGGTGACTAGAGAATATACCATCAACATTCACAAGCGGATCCATGGCGTGTAAGTTCTCTTTATGGCTGAAATCGGCCTTACGTAAAGGGGCGTTTGGAAGGGGGCTCGGTAGGTTTGAAAGGGCAGACAGTCCTTACCAGCACCAGTGCCGACTTTGTCCCTTGTGCTACGGTTGTGTCCTGAGGAGGCACCTGTGTGCACCTCCACACTTAGCATATGGTTTGGCTCCTCTTTTGTGAGTGTTCCTGCATGCGGTTCAAGTTTGATCCGTAAACCCCCGTGTGTGTCATCGTTCTTTCTCACAAAGTTTAAAGTTTAGCTCACTTCAGTAAGTTTTAGAAATGAAAAGTTGTTGTAATTGAGCGATTGGTTCTGTGCTTGTGGCTGAATCATGTGAGGTGTAAATTGGGCCGTGACTTGAGTTAGGCAATATTCTCTGTGTGTAGATGAGAGTAACTTTTTACCTGACAATGCTGAACCTCATACAGCTGTATAGTAATGAACTTGAGAGGACTTGCTGAGAAACTGCATCTCCCTTTGCTTCTCTTTGGATGTGTTTGGCTGCAGTCATGTGGAAGAAAAATATCTCCAAAGCAACTGTTGAAATGGCTGAGGTTAACTTAGACTGGGAGAGAAACTGGACTAATTGCAAAAGTGTGGGATGGGAGGCCATGGTTTCTTTAAATGGCAGTGAGAGATCCTGGCATTGCCTGTTGGGTGTTCATAGAATTGTCAGGGCTGGAAGGGACCTTAGAGATCATCTGATTCCAACCCCCTTGCCAATGGCAGGGACACCTCCCACTACAGCAGGTTCCTCAGAGCCCCATCTTGACCTTAAAAGCTTCCAGGGATGGGTGCTCCACCACCTCTCTGGGCAACCTGTTCCAGTGTCTCCCCACCCTCGTGGTGAGGAAATTCTTCCTAATGTCTGACCTGAATCAACCTCTCTCTAGTTTTATTCCAGTCCCATCGCTGCCCCACAGTCTAAAAAGTCTCTCCCCAGCTTTTTTGTAGCCCCCTTCAGATACTGGAAGGCCACAATAAGGTCTCCTGGAGCCTTCTCTTCTCCAGACTGAACAACCCCAACTCCCTCAGCCTGTCCTCATGGGAGAGGTGCTCCAGCCCCCCCGTTTATGGTAACTCGGTCTGGCTTTAATGCTGATCACCTTGCTATCCACTCATCTTTTGGGGCATGAAGTACTAGGGGCAAAATGCTTTCTGTTTAATACTTGTCTCGCTTGTAATCACTCACCCACTCCCGATTTCTAGCACTAAAAAGCAGCAACAGGGTGCAAATAATACTAAATAGAACCCCCGTGGGACCTCGGACACCACTGTCCCGTGTCACAGAGTGGGTATAATATATATGGCAAGAATACTCTAGCCTGAGTGCCTGGTCGTGCAGAATCTGTCCATAGTGGATAGGAGACAACCTAGACCTGCTAAAAGCCAGTTCTGACAGTGGTTTTGGTGCAGTGGTCCTAATGTGAAGGAAGTAATCATCAGATACTGTCCAGCAGCTGTTACTCAGAACAGGTTTTGCTCTTCTGCTGTTGGCTTCCATACAGATACAGTCCTGTCGAGCTTGTGTTCCTGTTGCTCTGCTTTTCTCACAGGCCTTTTATTCAGAGTAGCTGAAGGCCCTGAGCTCTGCAGTAATATTACAGGAAGTTTCAATCTCAATGTTTGAATAAGAATTAAGACCCAGGAGATCTTATAGTTGCAAACTTTACTGAAATTATTCTACCTAAGTATATGTGGTTTCTCTTAGGCATGGACATTAAGGTTAGCAGCTACCTACCAGAGCACAGGTCTAGTCACAGAATTGTTACAGCTGGAAAAGACCTCCAAGATCATCAAGTCCACTGTCTACCCAGCATTCTCATGACCACTAAACTACATCCTGAAGTGCCACATCCAGATGTTTTTTTGAACCCCTCCAGGGATGGTGACTCCACCCCTCCCTGGGCAGCCTGCTCCAAGGCCTCACCACTCTTTCCAGTAAAGAAATTTTTCCTAATATCCAACCTAAACCTCCTCTGGCACAAGTTAAGCCCATTTCCACTGTCCTCTCACTGGTCACCAGGGAGAAGAGACCAACCCCCCCTCCCTACACCCTCCCTTCAGGGAGCTGTGGAGAGCAGTAAGGTCTCCTCTCAGCCTCCTCTGCTCCAGACAAACCAACCCCAGCTCCGTCAGCCGGTCTTGCCACGCTGCAGCTATCGAACTGTTGCTGGGTACAGCTCTTTGGATGGTATGTTTGTCAGTGGTTGAATGCTACAACCAGTGTGAAGTGCTGACAGTTTCTTGAAGTTAAACAAAGGGCTTTTCTTCTTGCCCTAGGGGCTTCAAGAAGCGAGCACCGCGTGCTCTGAAGGAAATCCGTAAGTTTGCGATGAAGGAAATGGGTACTCCTGACGTTCGCATCGACACCAGGTTGAACAAAGCAGTCTGGGCTAAAGGAATAAGGTAGGGTTATGCAGCTTGCTTTACTGGGTGAGCAACAACCTTGTGATTGTGTGAGTGGAGGTGCAGGACTTGGAGGGGCAGAAATATTTGTATCTTAGAGTATTTGCATTTTCTTTGCAAAGCCTTCCTCTCTTACAGTGTGTGTGGCAAGCTGATATTTTTGTCAGCTCCCTCGGTGGGTATGTCACAAAGCTTCACTAAACTGCAACTGAAAGAACTTCCTTCTGCCTCTAGTGAGAGCAAAGCAAAGGAAGAAAGAAATGCAGGTGTGGTGGGGGAGAAAGGACTTGGGCCATTGTAATACCATAGCACCCCTGTTGCAGCAAACAGGTCTTAGAAACGTGGCTTTTGAGTGGTACCTGTGGAGCCCCAGACTAGGACGTGGGATGTGTGCAATCTGTCTGAACACAGTGTGGTTTCAAAGCACACTGAGCTGACAAATGCTGCACGAGGAAATAGTGAGGTGTGGTAGTAGTCATCTTGTCTTGAAAGTATGAACAGTAAGTAGTTTGGGGCCCAAAAAATGACGACTTCCGTTCAGTCACTGCCACAGAGGCAGCTGATTTGGCGTTTGACACGTGTGAAGGTGGTCCAGAAGAACTCCTGTGAGAAGTGGGGCCTCTTAAACCATCATAAAAAGTTAACTGGTAGGGATTCATACTGTGGGTGGTACACTGATACGCATGAACCCTTGCTTTAAACTGTGTCTTCTAGAACTGGCTTCCTCAGTCTAGCCCAAGACATATCCTGGACAATCCTTTCCCTGGAGCTGTGTGCTCAGGCCAACCCTCCTTTCAAAAACAAAGTGGGAAGATGGGACTAAGTGGCTGGGTCTTCTGGGCAGGGGTTCTCTGTCCTTGCTGTTCAGCTGTTCCAGTTCACATGCAGTGAAGAAGTAGCAGTTTAGCCGGGTGACTTCAGAGCTTAGTATTAAGGTTACCCAGCCAAGACTTCCTGCAGTCTTCCTGTGGAGCTAAAGGAGTCATTCCATCTGTCTTTCCAGTGTAACTGCAGTTTTCACTAGTTAAGAATAGGTAATGTATGCAAAGTAGAATATTTTCCCCTGGAATGGTCAGGAGGGGCTAAAATCCTCCTGTCGGCTAGTGTCAGTGATCCGAGTATGGGGAAAATGCTTAAGACTTGTTTCAAGAGGGGGTAAATCCAGGCAGGCTCCTGTGTCTTAATTACAGCATCCACCTGATTTACTAAGTATGCTCTTAAAAATGTACATCAGGGATGAAGTTCCTTCATGCATTCTGTGGAGCAAAGTACTTTGAGGAGTTTCCCAAAACCCAGAGGTCATTTGGGGTGGGAAATTACTTGAAAAATGGTGTGGACAAAGAATGTTATGCCTTCCCTCAACAGCATGTTTTGGGCAGTATTAGGGGAGGATGCTCAGGTGTGGCCTGTCTAGTGCAGAGTCATCTGAGCAATTTAGTTGTGGTTCCATGGGCTTTGTGAGGAAGAAATCTTCATTGTATGCCCATGAAGAAGATCTTGGTTCAGGTCTGAAGGTCACTAGAATTCCCACGTGACTTCCCATGCACAGGTTGGGCAGTACTCTGACAATCGACAGGGGATCGGGCTTTCAGAACGGAATGCTGGTTGGGTTTTTCCTTGCTGTTTTCCATCCTAGTAAAAAATGCTTGTTGGTAACAGCTGCTTGCTGATCATATTCACACTGTGCTTCGTGACCATCTTCATGGCGTGCCTCCTGGACTGAAGATGTACTTCTGACTTTATGCTCCCCTGGATTATAGCTTCATCTTAGTCACGGCTCTGTTAAATCTTACCTGCTCACCTTAAAAAATAATTACAGAAGAATTGCCTCTTCCTTTCCTTTGTACAAACAGGGAGAGCTTAAAAGCTCGAGGGGAGGTAGTAATGGTGGAGTAAGGAACTTTTCTTTTGTATGAATTAGCAGGTTTCAGTATGTCACTTACTGAAAATGTCTCTGTCACCTTCACCTTAGGAATGTTCCTTACCGTATCCGGGTGCGTTTGTCCAGAAAGCGCAACGAGGACGAGGATTCACCAAACAAACTCTACACACTGGTTACCTACGTACCAGTCACAACCTTCAAAGGTAAGGTCGCCTGCCAGTCTCTCCTGGCCTCTGTGTGGCCTTTCTCTGAGCAAGGGGCAAAGTGGGGAGAGCTCCTGTGGCAACCAGCGTGCTGAAGGGGTCAGGCTCTGCTGGAGAGGGCAGGGCTTCTTGCTTGCCTGATCACCTTTCTGCTTGTCACCTGGGAAGCAGCTTGCTCACAGAACTGATTTAACAGCAAGTTTTGGGTTTACCATTTGGTGAAATAGTTGCCTGTAGAGTTTGCTCTTCCAGCAGTAGATGAACAAACTAGTTTTGGAACTGTAGGTGGACTTTCTTGCACATACATCGAGGGAATTGCCCTAGTGATGATTCAATTTCTTGTTTTGCAGGCCTACAGACAGTCAATGTGGATGAAAATTAAACTGATTGCCATTACAATAAAAGGCTAAAAGGAAATTTTACTCCTGAGTTGATCTTTTTTATTGTCCAGCCTCTTCAAGCTCTGATCTGTGAAGCGTTGCATTGAACAGGTGACAACATCATAAAGTACCTTGCTTTTGTTGGGCTTGTACATAATGGTGTCGTTTTCTGACAGATTCTGCAGACTTCTTTTACCTGTGAGGGGAACAGGAAGATGTGAGTGGTGCCAGGGGGGTGGCAGGGGCCCAGGGGCCTTGTTCTGTTGCTACAGGAATAGAGCTGCTGCACAGGTATTGCAAGTTAGGGCCAAGTTTGTTTACAGACCACCACCCAGCCCTCCCCCCACACTGTTAGATCAACACTCGGTGGATTTAACCCTTTGTGGATAAACTAAACTGCCTGTATTTGGCCTCCTGGGCAGGTCTGTGCCCTAGCCTGAAGTGTGGGGTTGTGACTGGTGAATTAACTGAGTGCACCAGCTCGGGGAATTTGCTGAAGGAAGCAGGGACTAACCCTCTGGAACTCGATAAGCACTGCCAGGGGCAGTCCAGTACAAAAAGGGTTTATTGAAAAGTGCGTGTTTTCACAGACCAACATGAGAAGCAGAGTCCACGTACACTTAATTCAGCAAGACATCCAACGTGGAATACAATCAAATATATTAAAATAGTTTCAATTACCAGCATTGAAACAGTTTTCAGTATTAGTGCAAAAAAGGCAACCCAAACAAACTGCGGACAGTAGCTGAGAAGTGTTTTCCCCTGTTAAAAAAAAAAAAGAAACCAAAACAAAGCAAAAAAAACCCAACAACCCAGGACAACTGGAGCCAGCCTCTGCTGTCCCACTGCGGAAGGGAGCTTCAGTGTCTTTGTGTCTTCACACTGTAGACAGAGAATTCCTTTTACATTCAAAAGAAGAGCATAATAAACCAGTGGCACAAAACAAACCCACACACCCTTTAGCTTTTAAAGCTCGTAAACTGAAAACTACAGACCAACAAATGAGCAGAAAGTCCCCTGACTATCCAGAAAGCCTTTCAGAGTATGTGCTTTTGGCATCCTTGCAGTGCATTCTATCTTTGACAGGTTTGCTACCACTGCGTGTTTAGTTTTGTATGTTCACCCCGTGACTGGCAGCTCGTTCCATTTGTTCTGAGACTGTACTGATGTAACTTGGCATTTTCAAGTTTTGGCTTCAGTTCCAAGGGTTTCTCAAAGAAGTTCACTAAGGACTGTTCAGTCAAGAGGGATGCTAAAATGTGTTCAAAAGAGACCGTCCAGTCCCCCTCGGTCACGGGTGAAGGTTGCGAGTCTTTCTGAGGGCTCTTCACAGTGTCAGTAAAAACAGCATCCTGGTCTGAAACGGAGGCCTCGGGCTGCAAGTCCTCAGAGAACTCGTCCGAGCTGCTCCCCAGGCTGATGCTTCTTTGTCCTACCTCTCCAATCTGAAGTAACAGTGTGGTCACAGTGGCGATGGCTTGGTACAAATCGTTCTCCTCCGGATCTTCATGGAACATGCTATACAAGGTTTTGCAGAACTGAATGAACTCCCTCTGGAAAGGATGAAAATCCAGAATCAAAGGACTCGAACAGCCACACCTAGGGTAGCAATTCGAAAAGGGAACAGCAGAGAACTCTATTTGCTGCTTTGATGAAGGAGATCTGGACCTCACAGATGACCAAGGGGAATTGAGAGTCAAGGTAAAGGACACAACCTGTTACTGGTGGGAAAGTGGGGGCTGTCACACAGAACGAGTTACAACCAAAGCAGCCATCCGCGGGCCTGCGGGCAACTTCCCTCCTGCAGTTTTGCTCCTGTCTTTCCCCAGATCTTTTTCTTCTACTAATAAAATTTGGGTATCTTCCCATTCTCAACCCTTTTCTCTCCTTCCTTCCCTTGCTCACCCATCACAGATGGTTTCAGGCTAGAGAGGATGCGTCCAAACCCAGTGATATCTGTGAGCCCTCCAGTGTCACACAGTTGTGGTTAATTCAGGATGGAGGGGACTGTAAGAACTTCAGTCCAGTGATCCCTGTATGAGATTATGTGGCCCGGCCAAGCTGACAGGTTAGGTCTGTGCCACCCACTTCAAACTCCTACCTACCAACGCCAGCACAGAAGGGGCTCCAGGTGTAGTCTCATCTTTCTCTGTGTCTCTACATCCCTTTCACTAATATGGGGGGGCTCTTTTCCCTCCAGGAGATTTCCTTATGCCAACAACATACCCAAAGCTCTATGGGCAGTAGGGAGGAGATGGTAAAATGAGGAGAGCCTTCAGCTCTCTTGCTTCATGCAGTTCTAGTCAGCATGTGATTATGAGAGAGCAAGTCCCAGCTGGTGATGGACTAGGAAGCTACGGGTTTGGTGGAGAGGAGATGAGTGAAGACAGAACAGCAGTATGCACTGTGGGGAGTTCACGCTTTGTCCGGCCTGCATGAGCCTGTTTTCCAGCTTGTTATGCTGCAGGTGAGGGTGAGTCTGAAATTCTTTCTATTCACCAGGCAGTCTGAGGAGAGGGAGCTGCTAGAAAAGCAGCTGAGAGCTTTTAAACACCTGCTCCCTGGATCAGAAGAGCCCAGTCCTTGCTACCTAAAGAACTAAACAAGCTCAGGCTGGAGTTACACTCTCTCAGAAGAGCTGAGCTGCCCTATTCAGTCATTTCATTTTCAAGTTCTCTCCACTGCTTCAGAAACAGACCTCAGCCTCTCATGTGCGTACCTGGCTCATTTTTGGCAATTCCTTTTCAGTTTTAGTATCCTTTTCTTTGGCCAGATCTTTCAGCATCTGCTTCAACTGCTTTTGGTAATCTACTGCATCACCTTTTTTGGTGCAGACACAAAAAGGAGAATTAGTTTTTAAGTCACTGGAGCAGAACTGACATTTCAAAATAAACCCCCAGAGAGCAGAGATGACAGAGCAGGGTTAACACAAGGAAAGTTGCTTATCTCACATGCCTGTGTTGGAGAACACTTTGGACATACCATTTGACTTTCCAATGACGAGGGGTCTGGAAGTCGACAGCAAAGGATTCTTCAATGGTGAGTGGCTGTCTCGCTCATCTTCTGTGAGAGCTGGCAAAAGACAATAACAAATGCAGCAGTGATTAACCTAACCCTTCTTCCTGCTTTGAAAATGTACGTAGATGAAGAAAGCAAGGGAACTGGGCAAAGATGTTTCTAAACATTATTCCATTCACTCCTAAGTGACATTAATACGCAAGGCCGGTGCTGCAGCAAGAGTCGGGAGTTTGCTGAGAACAGCACATTTCATTAAGAACTTTGTACCACAGAATTCTGTCTCATAACCAGAACTGGATCAAGATGGGATAGGGAGATTTCTACAGCACGTGGAGCACGAGCCATCTGAAAATGTTACTTCAGCTGGTATCTCCTCCAGAAGTAACCATCTAATTGGCTGCAGAAGAGCTCTGAATGTGGCAGGTTCGAGTCTTCTATACATTTCATCCAAAAAGTTCCTGCCTGGAGTCATTCATGGAACGCAGGGAGAAGCAGTAGAAATGTACATTCTGTATTCTCCCAGCTGAAGGCAGCACGATGGGGTTGTTCAATAAGCAGCCTTTTCCCAAAGGCTTTAAGTGGGATTTTTTTGGCAAACTGAGGTATTCATTCCCTTCCAGCTTTCTTACCCGGTGGGATATGCAGCTTATAGAGTAACTTGATCTTTTCATTCATTTCTCCATTATACATAACATCTGCAAGGAAGAAAAAAAAAGAACAAGGAGGAAGTGGACCATGGGATTTTCTGTCACAGTTAAAAATAAATCAGGCATATCTCTGTGCACAAAAGATAATTGTTTGCATGGACAATGCACGAAAGCATATGGCTTTTATATCACACCCAAATATTTTAAGTTGTGCCTGTCGATGAAGAACAGCAGGTGAGAGCCATCTGGTTTGGTGCTTGTTGTTGGAAAATAAACTGGGAGTTCTTTACCCTGTGGAGCTTCAGCAGCATTTTAAAATACCAAGGAGGACAGCAGGGAATCTAGCAAAGGCTGTTCACTGCCACAGGAGAACAGGAAGGGCAGAGACAGAAAACTCTGTCTGGGGCCATCGTGTCTTTAATATTTCTCCCCTTCAGCCCTTACTGCTGCTCAGGAATAGGGCCAAAGGAAAGAATTACTTCACATCATTCATCTTTTCAATGAGCAGGAGAAATGAGATTCTAGATTTTCAAATGCACTGAAATCCTGTGAAGAACTTTTGTGTTGTTTTTTTTTACTATTATTAGTATTATTTAAAGGCATATCCCTCTTAGAATCAAACTCAAGTACCAATACACTGCAGTGTGCCTTGGTTCACAGCAAAAAATTCTAAAGAGCTTGAGTGGTAAGAGTACAGATTTACTGCTTTTTACTGAAGCTCTGAACGTTGACTCAGTTTTTTTCATGTGGGGCCCAGCAACAGCTGAGGCACGGCACCACCTTCTTCAGCCAGACTTGGGAGGGACAGCCTGGTCCCATTAGAACAGCCCCCAGTGCCTGCTGCCCAGGTCTTGTGTCTTCTGCTTATTGTTAACATGCAAGGCAAGCCACGGGTAGCTCTCTGAGGTTACGTCTTCAAGCAGCAGTCCCAAAGAGGTATACTGGAGATTTCCAAGGCATACTGAGAGTAACAATCTCAAGTAGGGAGGATTTCCTAGCACTCCATGCAGGCCCAAGTACCCTTTTAATTCATAAAATATTTGCAACAAAATTTGTCTAAGAAATGGGATATTTTAATACAATCACGTAAGGATGTGATTTCCGTCTTTCTAATCAACTTTGGGTGATTGGAGCACAAAAAACCCAGCACAGGTCACTGGTTAGGCTAATTACAAGCCTGAGAAAACCATCTGCCCGCAGCCTCCCCTGCCAGCCACGTGGCATTATCCCATCTATGTCTCACCCCCGCGCCACTCCCCCTCTGCCCACCTTCCACCCCAGCGGGGGGCCGATACCTAAGCAGCTGGCGAGCCCCTTGAATTCAATCAGCCGGTCCATGTTCTCATCCAGCAGCCGGAAGGCCCTTTGGGCGAGGACGCCGGTGTGGTCCCCGCAGGTCCAGGGGGCGAGCAGCCTGTAGAGGGTGGCGAACTGCTGGGCGTCGATGCGGTACTGCTCCGCGTAGGCTCTGCTGGGGTCGTGGCGCTCCGCGGCCGGGCGCGGCGTTTCCCAGTAGCACCGCAGTAAGTGCTCCCTCTGGGAGAAATCGGAGAGGGCGGATGGCAGCGTGCAGGGGCAGAGAGAGAAAGCACAACCAGAAAAAGGCGTTCGCATCAAACTGTGCTGGGCGTGCTCAACACTCTCTTGGTGCCAGGTGGTGAAATGATACCAGGAAGCATCCCCGGGAGAGAAAAAGCAAGGTGTGCACCTGCAATGACAACTGCCGAGCGCTCTCACGACTTCCAAGATACAAGGAATGAACTAAAAGGGAGACTGGGCAGATTCTTGGAAGAAATCCACCACAGGCTACTGAAACTCCTGGCCACATCTGGCCCAGGATGTCTCCAACCAGTCAAAAGTACAAAGGATCAGAGAAAAGTAAGTGTTCCACAGGCTTGACCTGCTCATTTCTTCTCTTTCACACCTCTCCATTCAGATCCTGTCCTTATTAGTCCTCCCTTAGGGCAGGAGTCCTAACAAAATGAGTTGTCCCAGGGAGCCAACGATAAAGAAACCACCACCAAAACATGAAATGAGGAAAGGGGAGGAGTTCGGGCCAGCCAAAGCTCAAAAACAGAGCAGCAAGGAGCAGGAGGGAAGCACTGCAGGGCAACTCCCAGCAGCATTGTCTTACAAACCACTAGCAGAAGGAGAACACAGCTGCTCTCAGCTGTAAAGCTACGTAACACAAACACCACACCACTGTCATATTCTCAGTACCTGATATTTATGGCCATGAACAATACACAAAAGAAATGGTCTGTTAGGGACAATAATGACATTCCTGGGCTTCTGGATCGGGATATCCCTGCCTCCAAGTAACTTTAACAATATTTCTTTCAAGCATTGGCTTGATGGAAAGGAACTGAAGTAGAAACTGCTTTTAGTTCTAACCAAAAATTAAAACTATCAGAAAATTAGGAACAAGTAGGAAGGACACAAGGTTGTGGGGATTTTTTTCACCAGTGGAAAACAGAGTCCTCCTTTAAACAGCATTAAGAGGTCAGGACATGTACTGCAGAGCTCCCAGTGAGCAGAGCTACAGATGATTTAATTTATTCTGTATGTGAAAGTCACCAGAACTAATTTCTCATAGGCCATTTCCAAGCAGTAAGGTAGAAAGGAAACCCCGAAGCAATAATTACTCCTTTTTACCAACTGTGCACCCCTAGAAAGGACAAAATGACAAGGTCCCACCAACCAGTAGTGCCGGGCAGAGGACACCAAGCCCAAGGCAGCTCTGCAAAGCAACAGCTGGAAGTCAGGCACAGATCCCTTAAATAGGAGCATCCCCTACATGTCGGGGAGACCAACCTTGAACAAGTCGTACAACTCCTCTAAATCTTCTGGAAGAATGGAAACATCTGGGATGACAACTCGGAGCTTACAAATAAAGAGAAAACATGTTAGTGACCATCTTTTGTCCTGTCATCACTGACTGGAAAGGCCCACGTGCCCCACAGGGACTGCAGAGCTGAAAACCACAGTACTGAAAGATCTGTGCAATTTTTCCCCCTTGTTTAGGTTCACCAACTGGACAGATCCGTGAAAAGAGAAATCCCTCATGGGCTTTTAGAAACAAAGACAGGAATTCCCTAAGCTACAGGTCACAGGAGGCCAGGGAAGCATCTCATCACACTCGCTCTCTTCTTAACTCTTCCCCTGGCATCTGCCCAGGGCCACGCTCAGAGGCAACGTGCTGGGCTGGACAGTCCTGCAGTCGTTCTTAATGTTAAAGCCAGCCCAGAAAATAATGCACGTGGCCGCAGAAGAAAAACCAAACCCATCGTCATCCCAGGAAAGAGTTTTTTGCAGAGTCAGTAATGATTCTTCCTTTTTTTCAAGATCTGGTGGTACTTTTTAAAACCCAAAAGTCTCCAGAGAGGAGACATTAAGCTGCCTCAGTAGGAACAATTCCCTGCTCACCACATTTTGCTTGGTTGTGTCTTCGTGGCTCTGCAAGACACGGATTCGGTGTTTGTAGCGCATGTGCTCTATCTGTGCCACGGAGTGGTCTCCAAATTTCTACAGCAGAGGAACAGAAGTTCGTTATTTTTCTGGAATTCTATGATACTTGTATTTCTCATTTACTGGAAATACGACTTTTGAAGTATTGTGAGTCACTGAAGAAAAAGCAAACCCAGTCTCTGATCTGTCAGCGTAGGTGTTTACACCACACCTTGCCTTCTGTATCTGGGGCACTTAGCCGGGGAATCTGTCGAGATGTGTACTGGCTTTCAAAACAGCCATGCCACATTTAACCTCTTCCTTTTTAAGAATTCTGGCTTAGCTGACCAGCAGATACAGAGACTCCCTTACCTCATAGGAGTCATGAATCAGGTTAGCAATTTCAGTCACTGGAGAGGCTTCCTGGTCGTCACTGAAGAACGCGTGGTGATTACCAATAGGTGGCAGAGGGCTCTCCTCATTTTTGACGTGCTCCAAAAACCTGAAGGGAAGAAATAGAAACAACCCAGATTACTCTGCACTGTGCTTTCCTCAATACAAATAAGCAAACAAGTCTTACGGCTCAGACTTAGAAATAGACTGGTTTTCAGGCTGCTAAGCTTTTCAAAAATGCCTTTGTGATGACTCAACTGAGGAACAGCACACCAGCCAACTGACTAAATGCAGCCCAAGGAAGAAGACTTCTGCCTCCTTGAAGTCTGGAGCAGGAAGCCCATCACTCCAGGGAAGGCACGAAGAGCAGCAGTAAATACTGCAGACTGACGCAGCCAACGCGCGTCTCGGCGCTGCCAGGAAATGTCACAGGACATCTCCTGGTCTGGTTACAAAGCCCATTGTTTAAGGCAGACACTGCGAAAGCAGCAGCGAGGGTCCGCTGGTGCCTGCGGAGCCCTGGCGGTGTCACGATGACACCCAAGTGCCTTCGTTGTTTTCCGTGAGCGCGGTCCAGGACGGAAGGAGCGCTCCTGCGTGGCCACACCTGCTCAGGATCATCAGCGCCTGCCCGTCGTCCTTGCTGTTACACAGCTCCACGGCGTTGGCTTCCAGTATGGCCAAGCCCAGCTGGAAAATGGCTTTGATCCCATCATAGAAGAAGCAGTCGACAACATTCACAGCACTTTCCAAGGGCATGATGCTAAGGAAAAGGGTAAGGAACCACGAAAGAGAGATGGACGCTAATGTTGTCAGATCCTTCATGTGCTCAGCCAGCTCTGGAAGCTGCTCTTTTATAAGCTCTTCAAACACCGACTGGTCTACCTGGGCACCTGCAAGTCATAAAGAACCAGGATTAGCCAGGACTGACACAGGAGAAAAATAGTCTTTAAAGCTCATGACCGCTATCAGCTCTCAGCTGCAAGACTTGCTTCAACTTTAAACTGAGATGGTACGCACACATCTGCAGTGAGAAACCCCATCGTCCTTCCTCCCGCTGCCACCTCAGCCCCGACCCTCATGCCCACAATCCTTCCCGTACAGCCTCCTGCAAGAAGACCGTGGTGGTTCTGCCAAGGGCCTTTAGAGCGCAGTGAAATCTGCCACGTCGGGAGCTTTAACCAAGGAAGTTAAAAACGATCCTGAATATAAAGTGCTGTCAGCTTTTGAATTATTTTGTCCTTCCTTTCAAGTTATTTCTTTTCTTTCTCACAGCCCCTATCATGCCAATATCAGGAGACAATTTTAATGGCTATAAAATTCCCACTATATATATACCCTTAGTACTCAAAACTTCTGTAGTCCAAAAGCAGACTATAACCTGGACAAGCTGTGGCAGAGAGCCAACATCTTTTGGCTTGGCATCAAAAGCATAATAATAACATTAAAAAACCAAAACAAACAAAAAAACACCCCAGCTATGACATTTCTTTGTCTTAGAACTTTTCACATCAAGCCACAAAATGCTTCTGCTGGTGGCTGAACAAACATTACAGCACCACAAGTAAAAAGTAAGTGCCCAGGGCCATGCAAAGAGCTTCTGAGAAGCACATCAAGCCTGATGCTTTGCTTTGAAGGGATGGCCTTCGCAGCAGATGGTCGTAAAGAAGAAGGGTAAAGAAAACCCAGGAGAAAACAGACTGGGGTTACTCAACAGGGGGCAGGTTGGGTTGGTTTTAACAAGCTTTAACATGAACAGTTTAATAGACGTAGTTAAGCTTAGACCAAAATAATACAGCTGGTTTAAGGGGTGTTTGAAGGAAGCCAGAGACAGATAGGCAGACACACATGAAGAGATCCTTCTAGACTCAGAGGCAGCACGGGAGAGACTGGCAAAAGAAAAGGTTTAAAATAAATGTGTGATGCTGCCCGGATCCTTTACAGAAGATCATAGTGTAAGTGTTGCCACTAGAATAAAGGCAAGCAGGTGTATTCAGAGTGACTTTTATGCCTACTTTTCCACTAGGTTCCCAGAAACAATGAAACCTCTAATGTATTTTAACATGAAACCACAATGAGGTAGGAAAACAGCAGTGTCATTTTAAAAACGATGGAAAAGTCACGGCAACACGAGACTAAGTCATATGCATGACCCTTGTCACCACTTTTGACCTAAGCACAACTTGTTTCTCTTTTTCAGCTATCTGCTTATAGTTTCTCCTATGCATTGCAGAAGGGAGAAGGATGGAGGAAGTCCTTAAAGGAGAAGGTAACGGGTGCCACCCCCACAGGCAGGATTTTCCCCTTTGTGAGCAGTGAAAGGATGAAAAGGCTTGTGAAGAGAGAGAGCAGTCACTGCTGGCAAGGCTGAAGGGTGGAGATGGTGATGGGCTAAAAGTTAAAAAGGCTGAGTAGGACTGAATTGCCTCCGTTTTGAAAGCAAAAATTATAAACAAATAAATGAATGAATAAATAAAAGGTTTTGAACATCATAAAAGGCCCACAAGAAGACGAGGATAAGAAGACATGTTCTAACCAAGGTCATGAATTCAGTAGCTGGTTTGATGTAGAGATTATGGGCTGACACTGAAGAGGAAAAGCACAGTGATGGGTACCAAGGCCAGAGATCACAGAAGTTACAGAGAGATCAAAATCTGGACAACAGTGTTGGCAGCGCGGACAAAGGACAAGCTGGGCCTTGGAAGTGTTATGCAGGAAGAAACAATACAAAGTTTAGACAAGAGCAGGTTGCAAATCAAAAAAGGTCAGCTGAAATGTGGAGCCAAGAACACTAACTCCAGCAACAGGAACCAGAGGAGGGGCGGGGGGCAGAAGATCAGCTGCACTGTGGTGAGCAGCACTACCTCTTTGACAGCCAGGTACTCTTCTTCTGGGTACAGAGGGCAAGAGAACAGACAGGGCAGTCGAGGCTACCAGCACTCAAACAAGACAGGCTGCAGCTATGGTGAGTGACACGCAAGATACAAACCCAAAATGAAGCACAACTCAGGGCACTGACACGGCCAGTCAAGTGGGACAACTCAAATTTGTTTGGGTGTGGAGAATGCTACTTAGGGGCAGTATCCCAGCAAGCACCAAAGTTACCAGTAGCTCAAAGCAGGCTGATGATCTCTAGCAATGTGTAAGGACAGATCAAGCTGGTTCTTTTTCAATCAAGAAAGGAGAGAGCCATACATGGAAGTCATCAAGACAGCACTTTAAAGTCACATTTGGACAAAGTTCTGACAAGCAGGACATTCATAGCACCGAACCCATTAGCTGAAAATACCAACGGCATCCAAAACCCCCAGAACATCCCAAGCATTCAGCTAACTTTGGAATACCTCTGCTTTAACTCACCTTCCCCGACAGTTCAGTCACGAACGGCAATCCCGTCCTCCAAGCAGAACACTGGAAATCTTCTCAGGTATCTCCTCCTGATCCCCAGGCAGCACCAGAGTGCCCGCATCATTTCTAGCTCCCAGAACCACTACTGTCAAGGATTTCCTCCTCTCCTCACCTCCTCCTAAGTGGCCCTGATCCCCCCCTCTGCTATGGCGATGGTGTAGCAGCAGACACTGTAGCTAAAGACTGAGGTTAGCATTAATGAGTTCCCTCCCTGGAAGAGGGAGCTTCTCACATTCAGAGGGGTTTCTATCATCCCATTACAAAGGGCCAGTTAAATGCAAGCCTGTCTTACTCCAGCAGCCAGGCAATGCAGCCAGGTCAGATCAGAAAAGGTCTGCTGGGGTAGCTATTTCTAGGTTCATTTTAAAGAGCTTCAGTCTCTAATGCAGAGCATTCCTAACCAAGACACACAAGCATTTCTATTTTTACCTATCAGGTAAAAGTGCCACTGCCTTCTGACCAACAGGGGAAAAAAGTTGAGCATATATTTATAGTTCTTGCACTTCAAAACCAGCCTGAGCTGGAAGCTGAGCAGCCACTGCTGCTGTCCCTGCACAAGTTGTGGACCATCTCCTCCAGCATTTCACTCATCCCAGGGCCATTTGGCTGCCCCTTCCCAGTTACCAAGAAGAGAAACAGGAGCTCACCTATCACTCGGTGGTTGAAATAATCCGGCAGCATCCGCTCACACACAGCAACCAGCAGCCAAAAGGCTTCTTCCTCTTTAGCATACAACAGCAACACGGACGTCAAAATATTCATAGACTTGCAAGGGCAAAGAAGAACATGGGATCTGTTAGTGACAGCAACTCCTACTCACAAAAGCTAAATTTTGGCTATTTTTAAAGGAAAAAAAAAAGAAAAAAGCTGCCTAGCATGATGTAAACAATTAAAAAAAGAGAAAGGCAATAAGCAAATACATAATTGCAACCCAAAGGTCTAACAAGTTTTTCCAGCTCAGTAGGAACCAACAGAGAAAAGCACAGTGCTGCATCTGCCCTGACACAAGGAGGTAACTGTCAGTGCAGGATGTTCTGAGGCTCCTTTCCACCCCTCTCCTGTACCTGGGCCAGTCTGATGCTAATCAGAACTGAGAGAGCTGCACAGGGGGTAAAATTGTTTCAGATGGGCAAAGTCCTACCATAATTTGTCATCGGTTTGGAAGAAAGGAGCAGAACTTTAGTGCATTAAATCTCTTCCGCAGCGCTCTACGTGGATCTCACCTGTGCAGGCCAGTTTACTCTGTGCAGTCTCCCAGTGCAAGAAAAGCCCTTTTGAACATAGAGAAGCAGCACAAACATTCCCTCGCCCCCTCCCTTTAACTCTAAATGAAGTTATTGAGGGAATACTTTTGCTACTCAAGAGCCTTTTGTTAAGCCATGTGCTTCTTTTCCAAAGTAAATGACATGTAATACCTAAAAAGATGTCTTTTTCTTCGCCCATTACGTATTTTTCATCCCTAAAAGGACATTCAGTATACAAACACTCCCAAGAAAACGGTAAAACTGAGAGGGTGGAAGGGGGGGAAGCACTGGCCGTTCCTCTGCTGGGAGTTTCTCACCTGGCAGTACCCTATTTTGGGGTTCCTGTGCGCGTACGCTGTGAGCACCCTTCGCAGGGCGGCTATCCCCGTCTCGCTCTGGAAGGCAGGGTGCTCGGGCAGCGAGCGGTGGAGGTCGCGCTCAATCTCCTCCGTCGCCATGCAGCACTTGCCCATGGACGCCTCCACCAAATGCATGTAGTAGCCGGGATGCGAGGTGAGATCCGTCACGGCGTCTAAAGGTAGCAGGAGGGAGAAAGAGGAGGGTGTTGGGGGATTAGGATGAAGGCCAATTGAGAGAGGTGATGCTGCCACTCTGCTCTGCTCTGGTGAGACCTCTGGAACACTGTGTCCAGCTCTGGAGCCCTCAGCACAGGAAGGACATGGACCTGATGGAGTGGGTCTGGAGGAGGCCACAAGGATGCTCAGGGGGCTGGAGCACCTCTCCTACGAGGACAGGCTGAGGGAGCTGCGGTTGTTCAGCCTGGAGTAGAGAAGGCTCCGGGGATAACTTATTGTCTTTCCAGTACCTGAAGTGGGCCTGCAGGAAAGCTGGAGAGGGGCTGTTTCCAAGGGCATGTGGTGACAGGACGAGGGGCAATGGTTTGAAACTAGAGCAGGGCAGATTCACCTTGGACATTAGGAAGCAGTGCTTTACTCTGAAGGTGGTGGAGCACGAGAACAGGTTGCCCAGGGAGGTTGTGCAGGCCCCATCCCTGGAGACATTCAAGGTCAGGCTTGCTGGGGCTCTGAGCACCCTGCTCTAGCTGAGGCTGTCCCTGCTCACTGCAGGGGGCTTGGACTGGATGGCCTCTGGAGGTCCCTTCCAACCCAGGGCATTCCATTATTCTACAATACTGAACTTAGCGTTGTCTGACCAATGTAAGCAAAATGGTTTTCCCCAAGGTCTGTGAATTCTCTAGACCTAAAAGAAATCATCCTAGCAGAATACCAGCCTTGAAAGCAAAATAAGTATCAGCAAATCTGATAAGACACAACACCAGTTAACACACCTTCGTGTTGACAAAGAGCAGAGAAATCCCCCAGCAGAAAGTATTACTGAGAGAAATGTACTCGGTGCTGTTCCCAGCCTCTGAGGAGGCAGACTCCCCAAGAAGGAGTACTTTAAACAGATGTCTGAATGTGTCACATACTGGACTAAACTTGAGATCACCCTGGAGGCTGATTCTGGCTCTGCCAGACCTGTAAGTGAAATGAGACCTTTTTTCCAGCAGTAGTTTCTATCAGTCCTGCCAACATCCAGGAAGAAGCAGGAGCAGGACTGCTGACTTTAAGGTGCCATTGCTTTGCAAGAATTCAATTTGTCTAGGGTTAAATCAGTATTTACACCACAATCTAATTGCTGTATGAAGACGAACATTATCTCATGAAGACATGATGTTAATTTTAAATTACACAGCCGAAGAAAATGTTATTACAATTGTTCTGTGCATTGCAGCACGTCATCCTGAGATAACATTGTTACAGACCTACCCAGATTCTTCCTTGCACCTATTAGTTCAGCTCAGATCACCCCCCTTCTGTAAGCACTATCATAAGCTCTACGTAAATGCCCTTTAGTTGCCTTGGGGAGATTTCTCTCCTAAATGTTTTGCCATCTTCAGAACCAGTCAACATTTCTAAGCGTGCCCACCTGAGAAGAGCAGCCAGAGTTTGCCTCTTAAGGATTCGGGGATTCCCATGGCAACAAGTTTCCTGATCTTCTCTGTGCGGAACATGCACACGGTTCTGCCATACTCTGCAAAATGGTCATCCCACAGGCTCTCTTTGATTTGCTCCCTAGACTGGGAACAAGAAGATGCCTGTTAAAAGGACAACTCATGTGCGTGTCGGACGTTGTACGTATTAGAATTCCGCCAGGGATTTCCATTACCAATGGAAAAGGGAAGACTGCTCTAAGGATGACATCCTTCCCTATTTGCATATGCACAGGGAGAAGAAACTTAATTATTCACCAGAGAGAAAGGGGTGGGGCGAGAAGAAAATACACCAAGCAAACAGAAAAGCCATTATCCCGTATCTAACTTCTTAATCCAACACAGTTCATTTTACAAAAACAAAAGAGTGTCTGAGGAAAAAAAAAAAGATTAAAAAAACCCCAAACCAACAAACCCACAACAACCAACCAAAAACCAAAACAACAAGAAACCAAACCCCAAACCTCCTACAGCTTCGCCCAAATGTTACATACCTTTCCAAAATCAAGGCCTGCCATTCCTGACTGATGGAAGTCTGACCTTAGTGCCTCTGCACTGAGCAAGTAACTGCTGTCTGCTCCACACTCGCCTCTCTCCTCGCCTCGTGATGCCTCCGTTCCCAGACACTCTGGTTGGCTGTCACCAAGCACACGGGTGGATCCAAAGGCAGGACTGTTCTGCAACGCAGAATCAAAGCCTTAACTGTCTTCAAGACACAGAGCTGGCTTAGCCTTTGCCTTTTACTGCAAAACCTTTAATACCTTTCAGGGCCTTACTCAACTTATCATGCAGCTGTGTGTCAGGAAAAGGGTTATTACTTTAAAACAGAAATTTATAGTGTCATTCCAAGTGTCTCTGATGACAAGCTACCAAAAAATCTTCTGCTTCGGGTAGGATTTGAAAAATAGGATCAGAGAACAATTATGGTTGGAGGGGACCATCTTTCTCAATCCCCTGCTCAAAGTAGAGTCCCTCAGACAAGGTTGCTGAGGGCTGTGTCCAGCTGAGTTGAGCAGCTCCAAGGAAGAGGAGTCCAGAGCCAGTCTTGGCAGCCTGGTCCATCCTTGATGAGAAATCTTTCTCTTTTCTCTATTCAGATTTTCTCTTGCTGCATCATGGGACTGTTGCTGCTCATCTTTCACCTGGCAACACCAAAAAAGCCTGGCTCCATCTTCCCTACAACTCCCCATTAGCTAGTGGAAGACTGGCCAAACAAGCCACGCATCCTCAGCCTGCACTGCTGGAGTACATACTTCATGAAGAGAGGCTGAAGGGAGCATGGCCTGACCACCTTGTAGCCCTCCACTAGCCTCATTCCAGTCTGGAAACGCTTTTCTTGTGTGGTGGGGTAGTCAAAACTGAACACAGTACTCTGTATCAGCCTCAGAAGTTCTGAATAAAAGGGACTAGTAACATCCCTTGACCTGCTGGCTACAGTCCTGCTAGTACAACCTCATCTGCTGTTGGCCTTCCTCACTTTAGGAGCACACTGCTGACTTCTCTGCTCAATCTGTCGTCCACCATGACCCCTCCATCTTCTCCACACAGCTGCTCACCAGCCAGTCAGCCCCAAGCCCCCCCTGTTGCTGGGGTTACTCTGCCAGGCTTCACATTTGCTTTTGTTGAACTTCATGAGGTCTCCATCAGGTACCATTACTCCGGATTGTTGATGTCTCCCTGGAGGGCAGCCCTGCCTCTCACCACATTCACCAACCCCTGCAGTGTGCCAGTCCCAGCTGTGCTGCAGGTGTGCTCCATCCTCAGGCAAGTCTTCAAAGACATCAAACAGCACTGGTGCAAGATCACCCCCTGAGGAAGGCAGGACAAGGGACCTACAGATAAACACACTGAATTCATAACCCGAAAAAAAGCCAGAAATCCAGTACCTGGTTCTTATTTTGCAGGTTGTTACAGTGCACTGGGTTGCTGGAGTTCACTTCTTTTAGCCTCTGGAGCAGGTTCTCCACCAAAGTATCCCGGTCCTTCAGCTCAATGAACTGAAAGGCCATCTTGCTCCTTATGCTAACAATGATGGGGTTAGGCAGAAGGCTTGTGTCCTCCATCTTCTCTATACTGATTACCTTTTCCAGAAACATTGGAGGAAACACATTATGCACCACATCCACAGAAACATCTTCCAATATTCCCCACGTACCCAACCGCACGAACACAGCGTTCCCATGCTTTAAATGTGGTCATTCATATTGGCTTTCCTCAGTTAGACACATCCTACCACCTGGAGTTCATGGTCTCTTTGGAAGCTAAAAGCAAGCACCAAAAAGTGCCTTTTTTTTTTTTTTTTTCATTTATTTAAGACTTTGCAACTCACTTCTAGAGAGTGGACTGGGGGGAAAGATAAGAAAGGGGAGTAAAGTTAAAACAAGATTTAGAAAAGGATCAGCTTGATCAAATTCTGGGGAATGGAAGAGGAAATTTCACACTTTTGAAGATGAAGGAAACAGTTGTTTTGTTGTTCCAAATGAAATGTATAACACTGGTTTCTTACTGGTTTCTGTTTCTGTACCAGTGAAAGATTAAGTTGCTACAGTTAGGATATCATGTGGATGTTACTCTGTTATTAGTTGAGGATGAAAGGAAAGCTTTAATTAAGAGATCACAACAGCCTTGTATCTGCTGCAGATCAGCAGATGTTTGGTGACAGCTTCCTTCTCCTCTTCTACTCCCACCACCTTCCCATGCACTCTCCCTCCATTGAAACAAGTCTCCGATTGATGGAAATTTGGCAGCTCATCACTGCATCCCGAACGTCCCCTTTTTCTCTCTGCTCTACAGCTCTGCAAAGCACCCACAGGTTTGCTAGAGATTGTCTATGGAGGAAGAGCTTCAACACTTTTAAGTGCAGATCCCAGGAAAAGATGCTTTTATATTGACAGAATGGATCCAAGCTGAAGTCTCCATCCAGACCAAGCTGGGCGGATTTGTGGAGCTGGGAGGGGAGCCCTGTCAGAGTCTTGGAGCTTTGGCAGTGCTCTCCTGCTGCATCACCTGTCCCCGCTTCACTTTGAGGATCATGTTGAATCACTTGGAGGAACTCTTACCCTAACAAGTCCCAGAGTAAGCTTTACAACAACCCCACAGGCACGATACACGCGAGCAGCCTACTCTCTATCATCAAACCACAGTCTGCAGGTAAGGCAAGTGACAGCGGACGCTTATGGCAGAAAAAGGCAGATCAGGACCCAAAATCAAAGAAACAAACAACTCTACCTCTCTAAGTGGGATGATAACATTGCAGCAGCCATTTTCTTTGCTGGCAAAACAGATATAACTGTCTGAAGTATACATCTTTCCCGCGGTGTGACAGCGACTAAACGGCGTCCAGAGAGAGCAGTCTACAACTTCGTGGAGCTTCTCCTTCCTGGGCAATCTGAAGAAGGCCCGGAAGAACTCATTCTGAGCTCTGGCTTCAAGATCCCTTAAGAGAAAACAGTAAGAGGAAATCATAAGACCCTGAATGCCAGGACACCTAGCACAAGGTCACTTTTCTTGTCACCCTGCCCAAGAGCGAGGGATACAGAGGGAAAGCAGCGTGGGCAGCAATCTTCACTGGCCATGTCAACACACGGATAAACAACTGACTTGGAAATACAGAAAAGAACCCTTCTCAATATTTGCTTCGTTAACAATAAGGTCAAAAGCATCCACTGTAGTGACTAGGAAAAGGAGGGGATGCTGAATTAAACCAGCTGCTTCATGGGCTATTTTTTTTAACTGTTATTCAGCTGCATTTCCTATGGCTGCCGCACGACTTTCCAGCATCAGAGTTACAGATTTCAATGCCCAGAAGATAACTAAATCTTTCATCTGATGAACATACATTGAGCAATGGAGATGAGCTTTCTGTTCTGTTCCCCTGGCCAGTAGCATTACCAACATAACCCCAGGGATTTGCACCTGCACTGAAAAGTAAAGCCTGTGCTCAGTGAGTAATTCCAAAGCAGTCAGCAATGGGAGAGTTTATGATGGTGGCATTTACATCATCACATCCTTGACTCGCAGAGGTATGAGCCTCTGAGAGCCTTTGGAGCAAACTGCAAAACACAGAAGAGTTTCAGGTCACTTACAGACTCAGTTGGGAATAACAGCACCAGCTACATTCAGTTTGGACTTGGCTTCCTTCCAGTCAACCATCCACATTTATGTGGAAGAAGAAGTTTAGATAAATGAAGCTTTCATTACCGAGCTCTGGTTATGCAGGCTTGGCTTTGGGGAATTCTTTTTTTTTTCCTCTCCTTTTTTTAATGAAGAAGTCTGCAGCAATTTAGAGAGCTATAAAATTACACTATAAACAGGACACAGCTATTAGCTCAGCACCAGCAGCTCCAGAAACATTAGAGCTTGAGTTCTATAATTTTCTTTACTACAAGTAAATTTTTTGAAACACAATTCACCTTTGGGAAAAACAAAAACAAAAACAAGCTTGACTTTGTTCCATTGTAAGAATTTAAAGCGTGGGCTGAAGCATAACAGGGAGTGGTACCTTGGTGCTGTAAATCCCCTTTCTGCTCACTCTTCCGCCCTCCTCTCCTGCAGACACCTTCCCCCTGCCCTAGCCTGTTTAAAAATGAACTGAGATGAAACCTTTGCTCCAGTAAGTAAATCAATTGTTTGGGGTTTTTTATTGCAGTTTAATCCACAGAGAAAGCTAAAGCCATGAGAAAGAGGGAGGAAGACAATCCAGAACAAACCGAGCCCTGAGATGGAAGGATCTGTATCTGCCACCAACAGAAAAGACAGAACATGCTCAACCAGCATTCAGCTGCTGTTTCCTTCTCAGGCACTATCTTCTTTAATAATACTATCCAGGGAAAATGGACACATAGTCTCTTGTTTTTCACAAAGAACAAAGAGAAACCCTCTTTGTGAAGGAAGACAAAAAGGTTGCTCCCGAGCTAAAATATTCCACAGCAAGAGCAACTCTGATAAGTGCCCGCAGCGAGTTGCTATTGTGACAAAGCTGGATCAGGATATGCCTCCTAGTTAACTCACCACTAAAATATTTTCCATTTCTGCACACCACAGATGAATGCTGCTGATAGCATCTGCAGCCAGGTCTGGGTAGAGCTGTGCTCTCCTGCTATTGTGCTGAGAAGGTAGGACCCTCCTTGGATCTACTCGGCTGTTAAAACTTCTGTACCTTTATGGGATTGCCTATTCTTTAAGAGTAGTGTTTCCAATGCTCCAAAATCTGCAGTTTCTGAGTTTTCAGGATTTCCCTGCATCTCTGAAGGCTGCACCCTCCAGGTGTGGGGCTTTTGAGACAAGAAGCAGCAAGTTTTTAAGCTGAAGAATGACATTTCCTTGTATCTGGAACTACGTCAATTCACCAAGCACTGGATCCATCCCCCTCACCCCTTACAGGGGGAGGGCTGCCATTCCCAACATCCCTGCAACCGACTCATGACACAGGGTCACCCAGGGCCACCACAGAGACCGCTCTGCAGCCAGGGCTGCCTCAGAGATGAGTGCCCTCCATCCTGCTGGAGGGAGGGATCCCAGAAAGAAATCTGGTAGCATGAGAATGAGATGCTGCCAGCACCTACCACCGTGGGCTCAAACGAGCATTTATTAGAAAGTGGCACACCATGAAAATATTTCCTGTTAGTCAGGCAAATTCTAGGGCTTAAAGCAATTGCTTCCCTTCATAAACACAGCCAAACAAAATTAGAGCTGGTTAAAAAAAAAAGACACAAACCCTGTAATGCCAAAAAACCCACAAACAAAATTAGCTCCTAAACCAAGACAGGCAATTGTTTAAACATGATACAGCAAAGATGCAGCAGCTGGGCCACAGCACCAGGCCCCACAGCTTCCACTCTGAGCTTCACAAAAACACAAACTTTCTACCTGCAGCCCAACCTCTCTGAAATTTTCTTCTCTAGCTAAACAGTTTCCATGGTGGTTTAGTCTTTAGCAAATGCAGTGTACTGAGCCATACACCTAAGGGGAAAAAAAACAGTAGAAATGCTATTGCAATGTAAAAAATAATGCTTATCAAGTGTTTACACATGGATCAGAAGAATAAAAGGCAAGGAGATACAATTGCCTTGTTCCTTGCTTTTCAGAGAACTCAGCAACTCTTCCCACACGCAGTTCCCAGCTCGCACATTATGGGATCCTGGATTGCCTCCAGCTCCTGCACCTCAAAGTGAGCCTCAAGCCTGAGCCACGGTAACTCCTTTGCGTGACCCCTCCCTTACCTTCCAAGAGTTCTGAATTAAAGGAAATTACACACTCAGTAATGAAATGCTTAAAACTATCAGGACACTTAAAAACTGATGTCCTTGCTGTCAAATGTTTTTCCCTGCTTTAAATCTAACAGAAGGCAACTTGGCAAGATTTTAGCTCTGCTGAGTCACTGGCTACCTCTGTAAAACCTAAACAGAGTGGCTGACCTCTTGTTTTTAGAGGCCAATTACTAGGCTCTTCTTGCTATGCAGACTCCAGAAAGTTTGAAGATTTTGGAATACCAATGAGGTATGTTTTATTGATTAGAAGAACTGCTAAGTTCATGGGGCACAAAAGGTTTCTCAACAGCAAGCCAGAAGTTATCTGAGAAGAGCTAACATAGGCTTGTCAGGACACATGTAGACTGAACATCATTCCTTCACAGGAATTCCTTAGCAGAACACTGGGACTGGAACTGGAACAGACACAATGGATGTTTTAGCCAGAATTCATGAAAGTCTTGATATTTCTTTACATGGAACTAATAAATCTGGAACAAAGTGAAAAAATGTTGCACCAAAACAGTTGAAAAAGAGTACCCTATAAAGCAGGCCTAGTGAATTGGAAAGCTGCATGGAGAGAACCTCCCTGGGGTCTGTCCTGGCCTGTGTGTTCAGTGCAGCAATCTGCACGATGGATGAAGAGATTGCAGTTTTTAAGCTAACACTTGATGTGAGGTTGGTAGAGGCTAATAAGCACAACAGGATCAGATCCAGACTNATTTTCAGCTGTACATAAAAAAATCTGCACAAATGCAGCACAGAGATCAACTCCACCAGCAGCCTTTCACTCAGCAAAAAGAAAAGACTGAGAGGTTACACAGGATCACAAGCTGGACCTGAGCCAACAGCCCTGTGTTCACAGGAGGAAGGGGAGCACTGTGCTGGGCTGCAGATGTGTGTGGCCAGCAGGACACAGGCCTGGAGCTGCTGCAGAGCCACTCACACTGCTCCTGAGCAGGTCAGCAGAGGTGAGGTGTTGAGGGTAATCCTGTATCCCACCACCCCATGCCTGCAGCCACACAGGACAGGTGATGAATGTCCAAAGAGTGAAGAGAAGAACTAAAATCAGGACTGATAAGAAAAAAAAAATGGCTGAACTAGGGCAGTGTGGTTTGAAGAAGAAAGAGAAAGGAGATGCACACTGACCTCCAAATACACAGCTAAAGAAAGAGGGAACATCTCTTCAATAGTACTGGGTAGGACAAGAAGCAACAGACTCGAAAAGCAGCACTGAAGATTCAAGTTAGACTTCAGAAAGACTTTTCAATGATAAGGCAGCACAAGTACCAGCATGGACCCTGGTATTTCCATCACTGGAAATCCTTAAAAGCAGGTTAGGTGATCACCTGTCATGAGTGACATGCAGAGATAATCCAAACCCTGCCTTTTCCTGGACAGACTGATAAAAGGAGGTTCTTTCTAGCCACATCCTTGTTGCTCAAGGTTCACAGCATTCTTGGATTCCCTCTCTGAAGGAACTAATAGGGACTGAAGTGACATTTACAATTTGAGATACCTCAATCAGTTTCCACTCTGCTTAGATCAGTGTTAAAACCCTTCTTAGTGTGCATTTGAAGCAAAGTCGTTCCTGACTGGCAATTTGCAGTTAGATAAGAAGCAAGAAACAGAGGTGGTTAGAGCCTGGAGAAAGGTATCACACTTCTGAAACCTTACTGACACCAGCACTAAAGCTTTTAAATTGCCTGTACTGCTCTGGCCAATTTCCTTGCTACATCTGAGGAAGGCAATGGATGTTCTTGCATCCTGAACCAGATGGAATTAAGAAGTACCTGAAACATATACCATGGATTTTAGCAAGCTTCCTATTAAAAGAGAAGAAACAGTTACCATCTGTTCCAGTAAAACTGTACAGCACACAAATGTATCTGCAAGAAACAGCATCTGCAGTTCTCAAACACCTCACCTTTACTCTGCTCTTTATGGCAATTAATTAAATTGCCATTAATCACCTTGTAATCCACTGTTCTGAGCCTTATCCCCTCATTAAGCAGCATGGAAACTTGTATATTAAAGTGTGTGGCTCTGGTCATTATATAATCTATGTCACAGACTGGGGGCTTAATCCCACAGCCTCTCAGAGTCTCATCCCTCTGCTGCTCACAGAATGACTCCAAGAGCCTCAAGAACAGCGGCAAAAGTTTCTGCTTTTCAGAATGTAAAATATACCAACAAGGACGGCATTAAAAATGCAATTTCTTTAAAAATAAAGATCCTGAGATGAGCCTCTTGCAAAAGAAAGCCTAACAAACAAAAGCAATCTACAGCAACTTCATGAACTTGACACAGCTGGAATAGTTCTAATGATGTGTGGATTATTGCTTTCATTTTGATGGGCTACTATTTGCTCCCAAATCATGCACAAGAATTTACAAAGACAATTATTAGGGGGAAAATATTGACAGAAAAATAGCTGTTCTTGTAGTACTACAATGGCTTCAAGTAAAAAAGCAGCAACAAAAACTTTACACATCAAAAAAGTTCAAACCCCCCCAAACACATTAGCATTGAAAACCAGTTTATCCACTATTCAAACTAGAGTCTTGCTTAATCACTTTACATCAAAGTGGTTGCTGAAGTGTGACAAAGGGCACCAGAAACAGCACATTATCCAACCACTACCTTATTTGTGCAGAGGAAATGGGATTTTGGCATCTTCCAGGTTTTCTCTTCTGCCACCTCAAGTTACAGCACATCAGCACAGGTTAGAGAAATCTTGCCAGGAACTCTCCAGTAAATGTATTTTCATCCTTCCATCTACTCTGCTCCACTCCCCAGCTATTTTTGTTTGTTTTAGTTGGAAAGAAGGAGAGGACAAATCCCATCTGAGTATGTGTGGGACGGTTTCTGTTGCTTGTTTACTAACATTCAAAAAGTCCACAAGGCACTTACAGGTTGATTCCCTGAAAGCCTCTGTACTTACTGGCATATTGCTAATCTTATGCTTTTCTTTTCATTTCTTTGTAGTTTTAGTGCCCCTGATTCAAAGCCTGTTTAGAGAGGTGACAATGAGGAGTTAAAAATCAGTAGATGGTGAGAATCTCTCCTCCCAGTTTTTTGTTACATCTCTGGATTTACCCTCCCTGCTTCCTGCATCTAACTTTTCAGTCCAAAAGCAGGAGGGTGGAATGGTAGAGCGTGGAAAGGGGCTTACATACAACCTACTACTCACAGCCAAATCCTGCAATAGGTCAAGTACATATCCTACATTTCTTGGCCCAAAAGCCTACGGTGTTAACAACATCCATACCTTGTAAAAACAATGGTAGCTCTTGTGTTTAAAGGAACCCTGGCTATGGAGAAAAAAAAAAGTCTGCAAAGGTGTTCATGGCTGCTCATCACTCTAAAACCTCAGATTAATTCCTTGACAACATCATGGATGAAATCTTGGTGTCAGTGATTTCCTTTATTGTGTCTACATATGAAAGTGCAGAGAAAGTTTGTTTTACCATTTGAAAGGCCATTATCACAGAATGATCGAATGGATGGGGTTGGAAGGGACCTCTGGAGAGCAGAGAGTCCAACCCCCCTGCCAGAGCAGGGTCACCCAGGGCAGCCCACACAGGAACAGATATGAAACCTCGAAGAAGCGTTTAGCCGAGATGTACAGCCAACACCACTGCAGAAACAGCCCTCAGAAACAACAACAACAACAAAAAACAGCTACTGGAACACATCTCTTTTTTAGGAAATTGTAACACACATTCATTAGGTTTTAGCCAGGAACAACACCTGAGTCATTGCCTTCATACCTCTGGCAGAAGGAGAGGAAGGAAGAGCAGGAAAGGGTATGATTCAGGAGGGGATAAGTGCTACACTGACACCACAATCTGAAAAGGATGATTTTAAACCATCACCTTAACCCTGACACCCCAGGCAAATTCCAGTTTGGGCTGTTCCACACTGCCCACCTAACAGTCTGGGCAGTTTCCCTTCAGAAATGAGAGCTGCACGTTGTGCTACCAGAGAGAAATAGTCATCAGTCTTCCCCCCGAGTGCCCAGTGCATTTCTTTAGTGGGAGAGAAATGCAGAGATGCACTGGGGATGTGTGGGGTAGGGCTGACTGACAATAGTGTATTAACCTGTTGGGTCTTTTAAGTCCTTAACTGTTTGTCAAGTTAGCTATGAAAATCACATTAAGGGAAATTCCACGTTTCAGATATGATCAAAAGCAATAATTCTACAGAACTGATGACACCAGGAAAGCCTACACATTGCCAAAATGATAAACAAAGTAGATGCCAAAATTATAATTATTGAATGCCAAAATGATAAACAAAATAAAGTTGCTCTTTGGGGAAGATGGAAAATTTCCCTTGCTGCAATCTACCCTTCCACAGGAAATGGTGCTTTTAAAACAAAGGAATAAAAAAACCCCACAGTGGTGTTTAAGGCAAGAATATCAAATGGAAAAATGCATCTTGAAGACGGGTTAAAATGCATCTGTTGGATACACCATAATACATCACATTACAGTAAATAAAATTAAAAACCCCCAGTGCAATCTTATGCAGCTAACACAGCAAACCATGAATCCCACCAGCAAACCTCTGCTCATACAATTGCACTTTTTACCTCTTGGTAATCTGAGTAGGATCCTGTAGGCCTGGATCCAGTTCAAAGATCTCATTATCCAGCAGCCTTCGTAGCGTGACATCTGCCAGTTGCTCCATGATCCTGAAAGCCTCGTCGATGTTGAGGAACGTGGAGAAGTCACGCTCTTTATTGGGAGTGCTGACGCGGACTGTGTCGGTCATGATGACGTTGGAGGTTCTTTCCAGCTTCTGGACCTCGACCCAGGGAATGATAAGTTTCACTGCCATCGGAGAAAAAAGGAAGAAGGAAGGAAAAAAATAAAAGGAAATTGGGTATATTTTTTGGATTTGAAAAAATAAGCAAATTCAGAATGAAATGCAAACGAGTGAAGGGGAGAGAGACAGGTTTTTCAAAGACAAAGCAAGAGCTGGAATGCCTGTTATTACTCTACATTCATCCTCCTCTGCATCAGATGACTGTCTTTTTCAGAACCTCTCCCTCCAAAGTTTACTTATTTTCATAAGAAGTGCTAGACTGGGGAGTTCTGCCTCACAGAATATCCACCGTAAGCTGTGCTCCTTACAAGGCATTTTGGACATGATTCCTTTCTAAGTCATTTCTGCAGCCTGCCCCATTCCTACCAGAAGAAACAGTTCATTTCAAGAGTACAGAGATAACAGGGAAAGGCTTTGTAACCTCCCAGAAATATAACTGCAGGGAGGTGGAAACTCAGGTACCTGCACTGTGCTTTAACTTTGAAAATAAAACTAACTCCCCTACCAAAGGAAGCTTTTGCACATGGACATTTTTATAAAGTTTAATTATAAATAGAGTTATTAACAGGGCATTGAGAAACAAACAAACAACAACCAAACAAAAAAAAGTAACAGCCAAAAAATCCCAACAACATAACAAAACAAAACCCAAACCCAAACCAAAACACCCAAAAAAAGAGGCAAACAAAACAAAGCTGCCTAAGCATTGGGATATTCCCACTTCAGTTACTTTTTACTGAAAAGGTGCAGGAGCAAATCTTGCCTTAATCCGTAACTGGATGTAGTCAGGCTTGTTTGTAGAGGAGAAGATGTATAGTACAATGTCCTCTACACACTGCTGAATAATTTAAACACAAATGGTAAACGGAATCAGCTTACTTTAAGATAACCACTGCAGGATATTACTTGCCTCTCTCAAACAAATCTCTGGGTAGAAATTAGGCTGGAAAGGACTTTAAAATAGATTACATTTCTTCTTAACAACTGCTGGAAGCTCCCCAGGATCCTCCGTGCCAATGCCATCAAGACTACACCCCCTAACATCCCTAGCTGGTCTCCCGATGCCAATAAAGCAATAACAAGGCAATGATAACAAAGACTGTCATATATATGTGGCACTTATCCGTGATCACAAATTACCTAAGCAGCTCCCCTCACCGAGCTCTCCACAGCCACAGCTGTCAGGGTGATCTGCAGATGACATTTTTTGTTCCTTCAATAAAGCACAGCTGCATCAACAGCCACGAACTGTTGCGAGAGGTCAGAAAATCCTCTGCACGGGCAGAGCCAAGGGAAGAAAGATTAACTAGGGCCGTAGCAATAGCACTATTGTTCACATAGGGCAGAATCACACAGGCTCTGCAGTTAAGGAGCTCAAGGTACTGATGAAAGGTACAGTCTTCAACATTTTAGAAACCAAAACAAACCACAGATTTAATTAAAAAATGGGGGAAAATAAAGGAAACCCCCTTGGCACGCCCCTTTTCAAGAAATGGATGTTCTAAGCCTCTGAAATTCTGTAAATACTTTGAGGCTGAGATAAAAGGGGACTTGTCCTGGAAAAAAATGTTCCACAGAGTTTATGCTCGCATAAGCTGTAACTTAATTTTGTGAGAGGCTGAAAACAGGTTCCAATGTTGCATTCCAGGTCATTTCGACATTAAGGAAAACAAGGGGAAGGGGACAGACTTGACAGCAGCAGAAGACTTAACACTTCACCTATAAAGAGATTTCAGGGGACATTCTTATGAAGTTAAAACACATTTAAGAACTATTTTTATAGCAGCTTTTATATTATATTTTTTTCCTGTGTTTTAGAGAAGAATGGGATTATTTCTTAGCAACATTTCAAGACCAGATTTAACCAGATTTTTGATTGCTACCTGAAAAAAAACAAAACAAAACAAAACAATGAATCACTTGTTTTGCCATATAATCAGCATCAACTTCCCAAGAATTATCAACCAGAACTAGAGTATATCTGGATTATTCCATGTAATACAAAGGACAAAATACTAGCTTTGAAGCAGAAGCAATCTGCTTTATCAGAACTGAGGAAGTGGGAAGCACTGCAACACATGCTTCCCACTGATCTAGGGATGGCTGTTTAACCAAAAGGAAATTCAGGTTTTTATTTCACATTTCCATGGGAAACACAAAGGTAATGCCACTGACTGCAGCAGTGAAGGAACACTGTATTTTCCATGGTCAAAATGAAAAGTTGTAAACATGTGGTTGTTCATGTTTGGTTTTTTTGTATTTTCAGGATGGATTATTATTAAAAGAGATCAGAAGCAATTTCTTCTTAAATAATAGAATTATGTTGTACTGCCAGTAATCATTTAACAATCTGCAGTACTGCATAAACAAAATTATTGGAACAATATAAAGGGGTTTTCTCTCTCCCTTCTCCTTCCCCCACTATCTATCACTAATAAGTATCATTTTTGGTCCATGTGCTTTGGCAGACTGGATATCTCAGATTTAATGAGAGAAAACCTGCAGTGACAGCAAGAAGAAATGATTGACAAAGGATATTATTTAATACTAAACAGAAAACAAGGAGCTTAAACAAGAACTCGACTATCTAGTATGTGACAAGAGACTCTGTTCCAGTCCGCCCAGCAAAACTCAACATTTGTTTTTAGAATGAATAACAAACTTATCACCATTTTCAATCTTAAGTCTGCCACCTTTTGCAGATATGACAAAAGAATTGCCCTGAAATACTAGAAGTTGAAAAAGGACCTCTAACTCTAATCATGTCCTGGTATGCTCTGAGTCTTAGAAATTACCAATTCCTATTGTATTTATCTTTACATCAATATACTTCATTTTATAAATCTACAGTTTTATTTGACTAGCCATAGCAATGTTAAATCCAGACAGTAAATGGCAAAGTTTTCCAAGTGTTGTAACTGACAATTCTTGCTGTATTTATAGCAGTATAGGTTTATCTTCCTGCCCCTGCTGAAGTTCCAGCAGGATCAACTGGACTTAAAACGTTATCAGATCACGCACAACCTTACTGAACAGAGAAATGCTACTGAGTTTAAATGGCTCCATTCATTTTCACCCTCTAATGTCTATTACATTCGTTTTTACCATCTAGTATCTATTCTGACAGGCTTTTCACAATGACACATCCCTCCCTATGCAGCACAACACCATGACCAACATCTTACAACTCACTGAACCGTACGAAGGTCTAGAAACTCTGGGACACCCTTCTCTGTGACCTTCCTGCACTGCTATTCAGAAACACTGAATACACAGAAACCAGAAACAGAACCACAGGAAAACTGCTGGTCTTCCTCGAAACCTCTGGATTTTCACCTGGTTCTCCAAGGCACTGTCCTGTCATGCTTCCTGGGCTATTTCCAGGCCGGCAGCTGGACTCTGGCATCCCTGGCCCCATCGTCCTTGCTGTTTTCAACACTAAAAGCCTCTTATTTCAGAACCTGCAGGAGGTCGGGTACATTTTAAGGCTACCTCACCAGGGCAAGAAAAAGCAGCAGACAGCAGCTGTGGCTGCATGCTCTTACAGCCTCTTTTTTATTAGTGAAGTCATGTTAAAACAGAAACATAAAGGCTGAAAGTGAAAACTGAATTAAACAGGATCGTTCATCTGAACAACAACAACAACAAAAGCCACCTCAGAAACTAGACTTCAGAGGCAAACCGAGCTTTCCATAAAAATTCTACCTATTCTTGCTTTTAAACATAGTCATATTTGTATCACTCCCCAGCAGTAGATGTCTTACACATTTATGCTTACGTTCTTTGCCAAGGAAGAAGGAATAAAAACAGAGATGATTGATGCTCAAATAAAGCCAGCCTTGCCGAGGAACTTTTCCTTTCCAACAGCAACAGGAATAATAGGTGATCAACTTCTCTGCTTCAGGAAAATTGAATCTGGATTCAAATTTCACCAGGGCTTCTCGGAACTTCTCGGGGTCTTCCTCCTGCTCGGCCAGCTTGCTGCTCGTTTCCTCTGCAATCAGTGCCTGGTCCGTAAGGAGATAATGTGCAAGGATAGTTATGACATTCTCACTCAAGCAAGTTGCTACAAGCTACCCATTCAAACTTTAACAACGCAACCCTTTCTTAACAAAGAATTCTAACTGATTTGTGATCTTCACCAGCGGAGCAATTTCTGAGGTGTTTTTCTCTCCTGTATACTTTGAATGTTTCCAAATAGAGATTTTGGGGCCTTTTTTTTTCATTCTGTTTTTTTCAATGGCCTTGGCAGGACCATAAATTTACCATTTCACTATGGCTTACAGTTGCTGTTATTTGGTGTCTACAGAGCAACAGCAGAGTAACAATTGTGTATACTGAGCAGGCCAGAGACAATGCAGTGAGAGGTGTCAGTAATTTGTAACAGGTTTGGAACCACGAAAAACATGGTTTCAAGAACACCTATGTAAATACAATTAAGCTTTTAGAATGCTAATAGTGGTATTACAACAAAAGGGTTAGAATCATAGAATCACAGAATGTACTGGGCTGGAAGGGACCTCCAGACACCATCTAGCCCAAGCCCCCTGCAGTAAGCAGGGACATCTCCAACAAGGGCAGGCTGCTCAGAGCCTCACCAAGCCTGGCCTTGAATGTCTCCAGGGATGGGGCCTCCACCACCCCTCTGGGCAACCTGTTCCAGTGATTTATTGCCCTCATATTAAAGAACTTTTTCCCAATGTCTAACCCAAATGTGTCTCTTCTAGTTTAATGTGTCTCTTCTAGTTTAAAGCCATTACCCCTTGTCCTCTCACTACAAACACTTGAGAATAGACCCTCCCCTGCTTTCTTACAGGCCCCTTTCAGGTACTAGAAGGTCACTATAATGTGTCCCCCGGAGCCTCCTCTTCTCCAGGCTGAACAACCCCACCTCTCTCAGCCTGTATTCACAGGAGAGGTGCTCCAGCCCTCTATTTTTTATAACTCTCCTCTGGACACGCTCCAGCAGGTCTGGGTTGAGTTCATATCACACCATTCATACCAAACAGCACCTGGCATCGCTGGCAATGGCCAACCAGTCCTAATACACCAAACATCTACAGCAGAGGCAACAGTCCAGATCCTGGACTTAACGTCAACCAATGAAACCTGAAGAATTCGACATCCACGCTGTGGTAGGTAACAGGCTGCCACCACGTTATCAAGAGAGATTGATTATATTCATGCCTTTTGGGGCACTTAGAGAAAGTTGTTTCTTTTAAGAAAGCAGGATAAACCCAAAGATTTCCACAGTAATCTTTTGCCTCTCCATCCCCTTCTTCCACAACTTTAAGAGCCTATTGAGATCACAACAAAAGGGGTGAAATTCAGCAAAACCAATATATTCCTACACATTTTCCAGACCTAAAAACAGGGGGGTGAGGGTAAGAGCACCTCACTATAACTCTTGGCAAGGAAAAGTCTGCAGCAGGGCTCGAGGTACAGTAGCCACCAGCAGACCAGCACCCAGCTCCTCTTGGATAGCCAGGCACCCTGGCTATCACCTGCTGACTGCTCCCTCTGCGCAACATCAAGAGGGGCAGGAGAAACAGGAGATAAAGGCAGGAGAAACATGGGAGAGAGGAGGAGAAACGTAGTAAGGATGAAAGGCTGAGATACAGGATAGGAAGTAATTTAACATAATGTTTGGAAGAGGCAGAGGAGCTGAAAGCAGATGCTGGAGAAAGTTCAGCTGCACACCACAGGGAAGAGAGCTGAAGCTGGGCAGGGATGGGGAGAATAAAGATAAAATTAGGTATTTCAGGTTTGAGGTGTTTCCAAGGAAACTTGAGTAAAGAGGCATGGGTGCTGGCCACACCAGGTGCAAGTGCCACATATAAACCCAAAAAATAACATTTAGCCATATAAAATCAAATATGAATGCCACCAGTTAATGACATTATTTCTGACAAACCACGTGTCATCAGGCAGGGGGGGTGAAAGACCCTTTTCTTACCTTGACTTTCCCTTTGACAAAACTAACAATGTCTTCTTTATTGTCAAACACAGACAAAGTATGGAGCAAGTTTTGTTCCAGCCACTCCCAGTGCTGGTTTATCTCCTCTGCAGTGGCACCTAGAAATGAAAAAAAAAAGCAGTGTATTGAAACTCATCCTACAAAATAAAATTGAAAGGAAGGGAAAAAAAGGGTAATAAAATGCACTATTTCATGAATTCATTATGAGAAACTCAACTTTCAACCCCAAATTTCTTGGTAGCAAAGAGGTCAAAAAGGTCTCGTTTGTAGCAGTATACTTAAAAACAAAACCCTCATTGTTTTAGAGAATTAGTTTTACTGCTTTTGGTTTTATCTTTTCACACACTCTCAACCAGCAGATACTGCATTACAAGCCAAAGCAGAAAAAACACCAAAACTTCATCCTGAGCTGCTAAGACTGCAGCTTATTTTGACATGACATTCCTAAGTGGCCAGTGGAAACCTTTGATTTACATCCTGTCCCCAAAAGTCCCTGACCTTCCTTTCTCACTCTCCCAGTGCACACCCCCCCGTTTGAGAGGAATACACATGGTCACAATCTGGGTCCTATGTGAAAAGCTCCCACTGATAATCAAAGTATCTAACCCAACAAAAGTTTGGGTCAGCAACACCTGAAAAGTCCAGAAGAGCACATCTGTGCAGTTTGGGGTAAAAAATACAGTGAACACATTTTCAGCTCTTCAACACTTCCTTCTCTAAGGATTTACTTGAGGGCTTTGCTGTTGTTCTTTTAAAGGCAATGTTTCTGCACTAACTCCAGAAATCCTATTTCGGTCACCACCTACTTGCTTTAATCTTTCTGCTGGAAACTTAATTGGCACTGCATCACACCATGGCAGAAAGGTCAGAAGAAGGTGAGCAACACACGGGGCAATCAGGGGAAAATCTGGCCCCCACCCATCTTAGTGATCTGTGATTAAATGTTATAGGTAAGTAAGTACAGGCAGCAGAAGTTGTTTTCCTAATGTCTTGCTAATGGAAGAACGGAGAGAAGTAGTTGGATCAAATCACAGATGAACATAATAATAAAATGAATCTCAAGCAGAAGCCCCATTATCTTAGGATTTGATTTCTGTGTACATGAGATGCATCATGTTGCCTCACAACAAAAAAAACACTAAGGATTTTCCACTTTCCTCTGCTCTGTTTTCCAAGCGGAATGCCAACTGTCAGGGAGACGTTCCAAGCTTTAGCTTCCTTGACAGGAAAGTCTTGTGATGGAAGTTCATAAATATCATAAATCAAGGTTAAATAAATAATTAAAAAATATATTCACAAAGGAAGATACATTTAAATGCCCTTTAGATAAAGAAAACTAATTACAGCAGTGGCTAAGAACACGAGAGCCTGCGTTCTGGCAGTTGCTATCTCCCACAGGGGCTACTGCAATCTTCCCTGCCTGCCTTCAGGTATCTCCAGGGGTTCTGCTCAAATACTGAAAGATCTCTTCACCACTTTCATTTGGTCAGGCCAAATCCTCAGCTTTTTGGGTCCTTTCTTTATTCCTCATTTCCCTTTCATGGCTTACATGAACATCCTCTGATGTGACCCAAGCATTGCCAACCTCTTCCTTATTCCTCTTCCTGTGCCAATTCTCTGCACAGCATTTTATTCCACCTTTAACCCACCTTCTTCATGTGCCTGTGCCAAAAGTATACTTAGTCTAACCACAGCCTCACTCCTTCCAATCTCTTCTTTAAACCCACTTCTGACTAATCCCTTTGCTCTCCCTCTCCCAAAAGCTACTTCACTTGACTGGGACTCAAGTTTCTATTTTGCCCACAAACCTTCTGAAAGAAAAATCTTAAGTGGCTCTACACTAGGGCTGAAGTTAGCCTCCTTTTGTTTTTCCTGTACCGGTATAACATAATTAACCATCTGGATTAAAACATCTCTGCCAGAACAGCCGTGCTTGGGCAGGGATCAGACTTCCAGCAGCCCTCAAAGATCTGCAGAAGACTGCAGCACAGATCTGACCCTTACAAATACATCATCATTTAAGTCTACAGCTCCTGGAACAGAAGACTGACACAGCACACAGAACAGCCCCCCTTCTCTCCGCTCCGTTACTATAAACCTCATTTTCTCAGGACTGAGAAGCCATTCAGAAGGGCCAAAGACAACCTGAGAAAACAGTAATCAAGTAAGTTTATCTCTGCAAAATCCTTAACCATTCTAACCACGCATGGGTTTGATTTGTAATTCCTTCAACAACAACAACAAAATCACAAACAAGAAAAATCCAGAAACAAACAAACAAATAAAACCCCAACAAACAAAAGAACACCTGAACAGCGAACCAAACAAATCAACCTGTGGGGAGTAAGAGCACGGACAGGGCAAGGATCTGCTCCAGAAAGGAATATTACATATATCCAAATGATCAAGAAGTCCGTGGCAGCAACACTGAGCTTCCTTTTCCAGTGAAAGCTACATGGCTGCATCAGAGGACTGTGACAGCACGAAGCTCTTCATTTTCTCCATGAGATGACATTATTTTAATATTAAAATGAAGGGGCAGGAATATAAACCATAAAGAAAAATGAAGAAAACCTAGCCACAACAAAAATAGCACAAATAGACTTTAGGCAAGCTTCGCACATGTCTGGCAGGGGAAGGATCCCAGTATTCACGGGGAACACGCAGCGGGATCTCTGCCGAGCCAAGGACGAAACGGCGACTGCGCCTGCATACGGGAATGGGGCAGACAGAGAGAGGGCTCCTTCCATGAAAGGACTACTGATGTGAAACACCACCACCACCATCTCAACACTCAACTGTTTCCTGACTGATCTGGGAAGGGGAACGGGAAGGAAATAGGAAAAAGGAAGACAGAACAGAGTATTTTCAGTTGGAGGAGACCTACAATGATCATCTGGTCCAACTGCCTGACCAGTTTAGGGCTGAACAAAAATTAAAGTATGCTTTTAAGGGCATTGTCCAAATTCCTCTTAAAAACTGTCAGGCTTGGGGCACTGGCCACCTCTCTAGGAAGGCTGTTCCATTGTTAGACCACGCTCTCAGTAAAGAAATGCTTCCTCAAGTCAAGTTTAATCTTTCCATGGCACAGCTTTGAACCATTCCCAAAGGAAAAGCTGCTGTAATTTTAATGCTAGGATTTTATAGGCTGGAGCAGAAGGGATGAGAACAGCTCTGCAGACTGGCCAAGCACAAAGAGGATGAGTGGCACAAGCTCATTCAGATAGCTTTTACTGTGTCATGGCAATGCTGCTGCAATTCCCATCTATAGACCTTCTCTGAAGATGAGATCGACCTTCAGAGGCAGCAGAAACACTGCAAAAGGGATTAGTGCACAACAGACCAAGCAGTTAGACTTCCCCTCCTAAATTAGACGTTTACCTCCTAAATCATGTACCATCTTCCAAGTGTTCCAGTTCTATTTCTTCACAACCAAGTGTGGTAAGACGTTTCATACTAAGGAACTGGTGAAAGCCTAGATTAAGCTGCTTCTTGCTGTAAGGAACTATTACTACTGTAGGAAAAGATACGCCTATGACCAGAACCACACCACTTTGCAAGAGACTGAAAATTAATGCAAAACACCCTCAGCTAAACAAGCTTTCTATAGAAACTTGTAAGGTCCCAGTTAACACTTTTTCTTAATTCCTATCTGGGATTTTAACCAGAGGTTAATTTGGTTGTTAAACAGGCTATAGGCAATAGCTTCCCAGGCACACACTACTAGCTGGGGTTACCTTGAGCTTCTCGGGCATGCAGACACTGACCATGCTCAGAATCGGTTTGGGTTTTTTTGTCTGTGACTCACCAATAGCTATGGCCCAGTAAACTTCTGATCCATTCAATAACTCACCACATGCAATGGCAGAGTAAACCTGTGAGCCAGGAACTTGGAGTAAAATTCGAAACGGAGCGACGCGCGCGTTAGAGTCTAACACAGCGTCCAGGGCACCGACCAAGCGGCCTGCAAAGAAAAAGGAGGGAAAAGAGAATCAGCACCAACTTTCACTGCTGTAGCCTGCAAGTCTTTTCACATCTGAAGCCATAATGTTAAAATACAGAATGCAATGGTAACAATTCTTCCCCTGCTTCACACCGCAATTTACAGATGCTTGAAACGTGAAAGGCAAAGCAAATTAGAAGATCAAAAGAATATCAAGTTCTTTGCGTTTTCGGTTTTGCCTCATGTACATGTATATAACCACAGAACTGAAGTGGAAAACCTGAGGGCACCTGAAGAAGTTACCATTCCAGCCTTGCTCTGAAGCTGGATAAATACACCTATGCCCTAAGTGGAGTCTGTCGAACCTGTTCTTCAAAACCTCCCACAGCCAAGATGCAAGAACTGCTCCAGTTGGCCTCTTGCAGTGTTTTCATTAAGTGTTCTCACAGAAAAAAAACACCCCAAACAAATAAGCCAACCACCACAATCTTCAACTTTCTTGCTGGAAATCCAGAACACGAAGAGTAGGGGTTTTGATGCTAGCCCTTGATATACTGAAAAATTACCATTATAGTTGCTTATCCTTTAATGATTTCTCTCACCTCATCCCTTTCTTATGGGTCATATTTTTTCAAACAGCTCATTGTTCTCAAGCTTAAACTGGAACCTCTCCAGTTTATCTTCAAGTGTGACACTCCAAACTGGCCATGGTGCTCACAACAATTCTCAGCAGTAAGCAGAGTGGAAAACCACCTCCTGTTCCTTGCCTACACACCACCATGTCCAAGAAAGCTTTCAACACTATCCCACCTGACACAAATACAGGCAAACTGGAGCAAACTTTGCAGAGCTAGAGCAACTGCTGCCCCTCAAAAAGACCTTCCAGTCCAGATGCCTGCTGGAGTTGCTGGCCCTTCTCACCACCCAACCCCTTAGCAGGCAGAATCGAGCTAAGCATGAAAAAGATTTCCAAATGACAGCTTTCTATTAATCTCTCCTATACCGTACATCCTGCAGAGACACGACACAGAGAAGGCTGCAGACAGCAAGGAATGGTTTCACCATGCTTGCGTCACTCCAGTAGCTAGAAAGTTTTCTGCAGTACTACATTTTCCCTTTGCACATTTAATTTTTCCAACCTGTTGAATTTTTGTTCCTTCACCATTAACCCATCATAAAAGGAACTATTCTCAGCCTCCAAAAGTTCTGCCCGCCCTTGGCACCAAATGTAGTTTTTATAATTGCAGGCTCCAGCCCATCACCAAGGTAATTAGGGAAACAATAATACAAGACCTACAAGGTCCTCATCTGAAATAACTCCTCACTTGGGCAACAAAGCACAGCTAATTAATTTGAGTATGGCACAACAAAGCAGCAGTGTAACCTCTTTCTGGTCTAGGAGATGTAAGAAGCTCACAGGGAACAGCATCAAAAAGCCTTCTAAGGGCAAAGAAAAAGATATCAAATACTTCCTCCTTGTGCTCCCAGTGAATGATGTTTTCATTCACTGTAAACAGGGGATGATGATTTCAAAGCCAAGCAGAAGCTGGACACAATATGTTTTAAAATATGTATGGGAAGACATTATTCAGCACCCCTTTGCCTCTCAGCTATTACACCCACCTATTTAAAATGAAGATTGGAGACCAATATTATGAGAAAACGCTAAGTGCAGTCCTGTAAATTCAAGAAAAAGACACAAAAATTTATCCAAGTATAAAAAGTAGTTTTAAAAACAATTATCTGTGCTCACAGAAAACAGCACCAACTTCAGTGTTCAGTCTTCAAACCAGCTGGATTACAGGCGATAAGATAGCATCAAATGATGCAGAGAACAAAAATAGAGTTTAATGTTCAAATTTCAAAAGACTTGAGCCATTACAAGAAGAAAAATAAGAAGAAACAGGCAGTGCTGTGCATGTTTCCCCCGATAGATCTAGGAGAAAGATTTCTTTTTCATTTCACTCAAGTCATGGAAACAAGTCAACTAACAGTAAGTGCTACCAAGATCCCAAGAGAAGGCTTAATGAACACCTGATCTGTGAAACAGCTTTTTTTCAGAAAACATGAAAAAAATAAATGAAAGCATAGAAGTAGCTGCAAAATTTTGGTTTTACTTCTTAGGCTGTGCAAAAATAATTCCTTTTTCTGTTCCTGAATAACTGCCCAAAAAACCAATTCCTCTTGTCTACTGTTTACTTCTGCTTACAATTTCCATTTTGCTTACCAATGATTAAAAAGTGTCCTTCTTCAACTGTGCTAAGAGGAAATCACCTCCCTTGTCTAAACTGCCCATTGCTGAAACATTCACTAAAGAGGATGAGGAGCCAGCACCAAGTATCAAAGAGAAGAAGAGCATGGTCATCAGGATACCTGCCAGCATAAAGCTCGAGTGGCCTGCCCCCCGTAAGGGCTTCACAAAGGCACAGGAACCCTACAGCTCAATCACTCCAAGCCGATGCTGTGGCTGATGGGGGGGTCCCATCCTGTCTCACCTCTGCTAGGAGTGTTTGCTCCAGAAGGGACACACGGACAGAGATGAAAAACAGGAGTAGCCCTGAAGCCGAGCAAGTACCAAGCGTGGGTCCCATCCCTGAGTTTGGGTCTCATCCTCTCCCCAGGCAAGGCTATCCACCATCACTGCAGGCTGTCCAGCAGCCCCTCCATTGGCCTTTTTAGTCTTCTCCAGACAAACCTTGTCTGGCAGGACCCCTAGCTCTGTAGAGACATTTAGCACCTGCACTTCTGCAGGGGTGCAGCTGCCTCTGAAGTTGATGCTTAAGTGCTGAAAAATAAAGAGCAACAGACATTGGTAGGGGGAGGGAATTTCTCATAGTTCATGGTCAGGACCATGGAAAGGATTCAACACTAATAAATACACCCAGGCCTAATATGATAACTTAGCTGAAACTGTAGTAGCATGAAAATGACTACAACTAGAGGCAAATTTTTTCCAGTGTGAGTTGCCTCATACTCGCTTGGGGTAACATTTGAATCATGACACTTGTGTTACACTTCTTACTGAAGCATCAGAAAATAAACAACCTAAAAGTTGACCAACCAAACGAGAAACTTCACACAGCACACTGGTTTTGAAACTTGCTTTGAAAAACACCTAGTTTGTGAGCAAGCACCTTCCTAATAATAGGCCCTAGCAGCTTATTCCATGGAAGGCTCTCTTATAAAATAAGGTCTGTTTATAAAATAAAATGTTCTTTGGCTCTCAGGTACATATAAATTTTATAAAGGGTCTGGCTGACATCAGCATGCCCTTGGTTAGGATGCAGAAGACCACCTCTTCCAAATCACAGGCAGCAGCAAAACTATTTATACGACAGGATAGACCAAAATTAAAAGGAAATGAAGCAGAAGGGGAAAAGAAAGAAAGAAGAACTGCTTCACTGGTTCCCTTCCCTGAATTCCAGTGTGGTTTTTTTTTTCTTTTTACTCTAAATGGGACAAGATCTTTAGGAGGAACTTAAAACCCAGCGCACCTCTTTCCCTTTAACAAGCCACTCCAACTTCTTGTCCACTTTTTGACCTCCCAAGATGAAGAAGTATTTCAGGAAAGCAGTTCACTGTACAGTAAGCACACTAAGGAAGGCTGCAGACTCTGGTTTGCAAAGCCTTCTGCTAAAGGCTGCTGGCAGAATATCTCAGGTTCCTCAAAAAGTACAAGTTTCTTCATGCAGCAAGAATATTCCCAGGCTAAAATTCATAAGCAAGCTTTCAGGTGTAATGTGGGGTTATGACAGGTATGGAGGAGAGGACAGAGGAAGTGTAAAAAGACACGCTTCTGAAATTCTAAGCTTCTCCTGAAGAACTTTGACCACTTCAGCTGTCAGCCAGATCTCAGTCAGAGGGAACATACACCTGTATTTTTCTCAACTATAAAAAAAATCTGGAACATTCACTACAAATCCCACACTTTGCTTGCTAGTTTTATTTCACTGAAATATTTTATTGCTTCAATATGGGCAATTGCAATACCTCAGTGCAGAACAAGACTGCTGTACTTGTAATTGCAAATGTGGTTTTTATCAACTGTACCTGCCTATTACAGGTACAACACCACAAATAAACTGAAGTATAAAACTGAACAAGAAACCATTTCAAGCTCTGTAACAGGTGGGGAGTGACTCCCCTTTACTGAGGTCAACCTGTAACCAAATGGGATGCAAACAGGACTCTGCGCACAATGAATTGTTGAGCATTTCTTCAAAGGGGAAAAAAAAAAAAAAGTCAGTGATATTTTATAATCGTAGAATCGTGGGGGCTGGAAGGGACCTCTGGAGATCAGCGAGTCCAACCCCCCTGCCACAGCAGGGTCACCCAGGGCAGCCCACACAGGAACAGAGCC